>CM053581.1:516144371-516166447 GCA_028627135.1 Pseudochirops cupreus | reverse complement strand
GAGCTGACTTTAGTGGGAAGTATCTTTGTGTGCGTTTTGGAGTTCCAGGATTGGTTTAGAGTCCTATTTTATGGGTATTTTGGGGTGGCTATGTGAGAGCTGCGATATGTTGCTGCTTCTACGCCGCCATCTTGGCTCCGCCCCTACTATGAGAATTCTTTACAAAATTTTGAAATGGAAATATTTAGTAATATATTAGTTCATTAAAACTTGTATGATAAATAGTTATAAGGAGAGAAGTATACTTTTTTCCTTGACCAATCAATATAACCGAAAAAGCATTTGTCATTTTTCTGATTAAACTCTCAGAAGTAATGACTTTTGTTCCATTTCCATACACATTCAATATATGTAGTCTGAAGAAACCCAAAGGACTCAAAATCATTTGACAGCATTATCCCCCAAATAAATGTTAATTCTCTCTACAACATGTTCATAAAACACCTTGCTTTTGTCAGAGCAGGTTGCTCAACTGTCTCATTTTCATGCTTTCATTATCCTCTATTTTGTTTATCTAGGTCTCATAATCATTCAAAGTTAATCAAGACTTTTCTCACTTTTCTGAAACATTTAAGCGTTCTCATTCTCTTACGTATTTTAGTCATATTAAATGCACACCTATACAGAATAACTGGTGTGTGTGTGTGTGTGTGTGTGTGTGTGTGTGTGTTTGAGGACTGGTACCAAGTCTTACCAGCATCTACCTCAGGTACTGGGCATGCATCCAATAAAAAATTTACTAATAAGACAAAGTTGTATATTGAATTACTTGAGGAAATCTTATAATAGTGACTAAAAAATTCTTTTTTTTAAAATTACAACTTCAGTGTCATAAAATCTAACAAGACTTAAAAAAACAACAACTAATCTTCGACATGGACAAATATCACTACTAGAAAATCTTAGTTTTAAACAAACCCTCTATAATCAGGATCTACTGACTCAACAGAAGGGGTGAAAAAAGGACAACAACAACAAGACACTGGAATTCTTTAGGAAAAAAAACACAGACATGCTTAGGAATTAGAAGCCCCTCACTAAACAACAGTATTTCTCTGAATGTTTCAAATATATACATCAGCAAGAAAGGCACCTGTCAAAAAAAATAAAAGTGATCTCACAATTTACTTCAAATTTTATAGTTTTGTGTCTTTAAAGCAAGGGATCTCAACTTTCTTTATATCACGCCTCCCTTTGGCAGTCTTTTAAAGCCTATATAGACTCTGCATGCTTTTAAATGCATAAAATTAAAAAAAAAAAACCACACACTGGTTACAAAGGAAACCAATTAAATCATGTTGAAATTGTTATCAAAATAAATGTTTTTAAAAGTACATATATAGCCTGAAGCATAAAGCCAAGTTTGGCCTCCGAATCAGTATTATATTCATATATACATAACGTATGTCACATTATAAAGATGTCCTTTGTGAATACCTTCTAGATATAACTTTTTGCTTTGCTCTCCAAAACCAAAGAATAGACATCTAACACAGGCCTGCCACCTTTAAAATTTATACCACTAATCTTGCCAAAAGGCAAGTGTATGAATCTATCAATCTAAATAGCTACACTCTAAAAACTGTTTTTTTTACCAACAGTCAAACAGTAATAACTTTTTATATGAAAGACAACATGTTTTTTCTTCTAATTCAAAATAAATAATATTAATATTTTAATAGAAAATCTAATTTTAAAATGGGTAGAGAAATAATTCATGGAATGGAAAATTGTTCATTAAATTAGGCACTATATTCTAAACACAAGAGAATAAACAAAAAATCTAAACATGCTTGATTACAAGAAGCACACATTCTAATTAAGGAAATAACATATATATAAGGAGGATTAGATTTAGGACAGAGTGAAAGGAAAAAATTAAAAAATCTAGGGAAAAAAAAAAGCCTGGTCATTAGATCTTTGGGAATTGATGGTAGAACAAAAGGTTCCTAATCAGTGGCAGATGGGATGGGGTAGGAACTCATCAGCTAGAATAGAAGACATTGTAGAGGAAGGAAAGATGTCAGAAACTAGCCTGAAGGAGACAGTCAAATAGTAGGAACTAGACAAAAGAGACTACATACATATACATTCATATATTCTTTCATTCTATGCATGCACGTGCGCGCCCAGACACACACACACACATAGTTTTCCCACTTTAGTCCTACTAAAAAATCAGAAGTCTCAAAGGGCACAAGGATGCACACAGGTTCTCAAAGGACAGACCCCTGGAGTACATACTCTGGTAGATGTTAGAAAAATGGGAAGATTTTTAGCACGGATCTCATAATGGCAAGTGTGTTTGGGGAAGCCCATCTCCACAAGGCTGACCAAGCTGGCCTAGAGGTGATGAATTTTGGAGAGGTCATAGAAACTGACTCTGTTTACCAAAGTGTGGAAGGGCTGCAATTTGTGGTAATGCATGAAGTACCCACATCAACAGAAATTACAATTCCTTTGGAATATTGAAGTATATGTGTATATGGCTACATGCCTATTACACATACATCATTAAGACTTATATGCAGATAATATTTATCTAGGTTCTGGTAAGATTCCTTATGAAATATTTCTAGAAAACATAACAGAAAAAAGGAACATCTGGAAGATTTCAAACCACTGCTGTATTTTTTTTTAATTTTGCTATTGATAATAGTTTTTATTTCATTTTTATGTCCAAATACATTCTTCTCTCTTCCCTACCCAGTAAGCCATCTATAGAAAAAAAGATGCTTTTAAAGAGAAAAAACAGCAGTTCAACAAAACCAAATAATTCATCAATAATATCTAATAATACAAAATATTTCACATTCAGTAATCCATCTACAGAAAGAGAATAAGGAGGTATATTCTCTCAATTGGGGCCATTATGTCAATACAAACATACAGCATCAGGGTTTTTTTCTTCTTTTGATTTACATGGTTATCGTCACTGTACATACTATTTTCTTGATTCTACCACAAGGATTGTAAAAATCATATAGTTTTAACATAAATTACGAATTGCAGAACAATTCTTGCTCTAGATCAAATTTTTTGTTGTATCACAATTGTGCAGCACATAAATATGAAGCTAAACCAAAATATGACCATTTAAACTTTAAAGAATTGTTATTCACTGTAATGGTAATAGGAATTTGAAGATCTTCCCTGACCCTTAATTGGCGGAATGTAATCACATCGTCTGTGGTAGGAGGAGCTAGCTGAACCGCAGAACCCACTCCCCAGCTGGGAGTCAGAGCAGTTCGTGCAGAGGGGGAGAGAGAACACAGGCAAGGAGACAGCTAGACTTGTGGCTTGCGAGTGTTGTTTGTGGGAAGGCTATGGGATGATGTTGCTCTCTGCAATGTTACTGTGTATAGATTTCTTTGCTGCTATGATGAACTTGGCTTTCTGGTGTCAGAATAAATGTTTTGCTTCTGTTTTCTATATGAAGAGTATGTTATAATTTTGCACTTCAGAACTATATTAGCATATTCATAGGTGCCATCAATGCTGTGAATATTGCCTTGGCAATACATTCACTGAGGAGGCTGTTTCAGTTCTCAACTTCTGTTTATATTCTTTCACGCTCTCAAATAAAGACAATGAAAAACAACCAATTTATACAGTAGAAATTAGGACTCAAAAAGTAACTGTTCTCTTTAAGAAAGCAAAAAGAATGGAGGAAGGAATTATATAGGGGAAAATTCTTTATAGCCCTTTTGGGGAAATAGGACAGAAAAAGAGAGAAAAGAGAGGCTACAAAAAAAGAAGTTTAATAGCAAAGAACAAAGCAAATTAGGACTAGGTCCTAAGCTATAAGAATTCTTCAAGGAGAGCCACAGAGATATTATGTATAAAAACTATATTCTCTGAAAAAAACATTTTCTTTTAACTAAACATTTTGTCTTTTATCCTTGGGACCTTAATATGGTATAAAATAACTACAAGACAAAATAGACATAAAAAGAACAAAATTATCAAACACAATCCCAAAATTTAGAACAGGTTGAACACCAAACTAGAATGAATAGCAAAATTAAATAGTTTAGATAATATTTTTTTAAAGTTCAAGCACAAGTGACCATGACTATATAAGTTATGTGAAAATTATAAAGCACTCGAAAAATGCAAAATGATTTCAATATTTAAATGGTTCTATATACTGCATGCAAAATGTAATAAGTTGTAAAAGAGAAAACACGACACCAATTATAATTTATGTTAGTTCAGAACTAAGATTAATAATAACTTTGAGAGAACAAAGGCTGTGAATTACTTATGTCCTGCCTGATTAGCATATTGTGGTTATCTAATTATTTTTGAAAAAAACAAACAAACAAAAAACCCCAAATTCCTCATATTTGTGTTTAAAACTATGAGAATTAAAGCTGGAAGAATTCTGAACTAGGCTGAAAAAATTATTGCTGCTACCACAGGTTAAGTCTAATAACAAGAAAGTTTAAAAAAAAAAAAGGAAAGAACAAAACAAAACAAAACCTACCTCTTTAGAATGAGTCATTTTTAATGTATGATCCAAAATAGTATAAAGAATAATGAAAATAAAAAGGGGGGAGGGTGGTTATGGAAAGGCTGAGCAACATTTCTAGACCTCAAACTATATTAAACGTCAGCAACCAAAAAAAGATTTGATAAAGGTTAAAAAAAATAGAAAGGTAGATTAGTAGAACTGACAAGACAAGGGACAATCAAAAATAATGGATTTGACAGTCCAATGCTTAGTAAACCCCAAAACATAAATTATCTAGACAAAACACCCTATTTGATGAGAACGGCCAGGAAAATTGGAAAGCAGTTGGGCAGAAATCTGACGTAGACCTAGACATCACATTCCAAAATAAATTCAAAATGCAAATATGATATGAATATTAGAGAACAGACAAAAATAATTTAAAATGCATATCATTTACTTGGGAATAAAGCAGAAAATGGATTTTTAACCCAATACGAATGGAGGCAATTATGAAATACAAAATCAATAGTTCTGATTACATAAAATTTAAAAGTTTCCACACAAATACAATTAAGGCATTTAGAATGAGAAGGGAAGTGGTCAATGAGATAAATTATGGATCAAATATCTCTGTTAAGAGTTAGTCAGCATTCATGACAAAAAACAACAACAAGAAATATATAAGACAAAGATATTCTTCAACACCTAACTAGTCAAAGGAAAGAAACAGATAATTCTTTAAAAAAAAAAGACAACACCACAAACCTGTAACCTTTTAACAAAATGAGAAAATATCCCATAACACTAAGAATAATGCAAATCATACAACCCTTCCAGGTCACCTAACATATAGCTTAATTGGCAAAGATGGAAATAGAGATTGTGGGAAAAGAGGTATTATTGTGAATCAGTACACCTATTCTGTATGGCAATTTGGAATTATGCAAATAAATAGCTGGCATCCATACAACATACGAATTTAATGTAATTTTACTGTCATAAAAAATGAAGGAAAAAAAAGATGACTAATGGGAACCACAGAAAGACATACATGAATTTGTCAAGTGAAGCAAGCACAGCCAAGAAAACAATATACACAATTGCTCCAATGATATACGTAAAGAACAAAGAAACTGAAAATTAATGTTGCAAAATTATAAAGAACAAAGAACAAAGAACAAACTAGGCACCAAAGAGATACGAAAAGACACCTCTCCCTATCCCCGTTCTCCTGCACATTCATGGATATGGAACACATACAATGTTAAGTGTTGTCCTCCCCGCCCGCACCCCAACAAAGTACTGTGTGGATTTGCTGACTTTTTTCTTTTCAGGTAGGTGAAAAATACTGTCCTGGTGTCAGAGAGACGAGTTCAAAGTCTGCCTTTGACACTTTGCAGGTGTGTGACCCAGTAGAAGTCACTGTACCTTTGTTTCTTTCATTTTTCCCAAATGTAAAATGTGGATAAGGGCTTTAAGGATCAAATGAGATAGAATTTGTGAAGTTCAGCACTGTGCCTGGCACATAGCAGGGTGACTTAATAAATGCTTGCTTCCTTATTTTTCTTCCTTTTTTAAAATAAGAAGTTCTTGTTACATTTGATTTCTCTGTAGGGGAGTGATACTAGAGGAAATTTAGGCAATGTAAAAACAAGAGATTATCTATAAAAACATATTTTTCAAACAGAGAAATATTATCATATGTGTTTGATCTACTTTTAGCTATATACAACTGGTGTTTTTTTTTTTCCCCTTCCATTCTTTGACATAAGGAATGACTCTGGGAAGGAAAGGGAGAGGAAGATAATGGAAAATGCAGATGCAGTAAAAAAAGGGGAGCAAAAACTTGTTCTGGACAGAAAAGAAATCTGGGGAGATATAGAATGTCAGTGAGACTTAAGAAGACTTAAGGAAAAAAGAGGAAAAATAAGCCAATTTCCAAACCAAAAAATATACTGTCATACTTTTGTAAAGTAAGCATTCAGCTAGTACGTACAAAACTATATTAACTTTGTTCTGAAGTTAGCAAGCCAGATTTATATGAGTTAAGCTCTTAACAGAGCTGAGGAATTGTTCTTAACTTTTATTAATAATTGTTTGCTCTTGCCTGATTTTATTTTAAATTTAAGTACTTGTTCACCACTACTATCTTGGGAAAGTCACTAACTTCTCTGGGCCTCAGTCTCCTCACCTATATAAGATAGCAGCTGGAATAGATCACCACTGAAATTATTTCAGACTTCAGTCCAAGGGATTTGCATAATTTAAAGTCACATTTTCATAGTGGATATTTTAGAGGAGAAAATGCTGCTAGTACCTTAATATTCTCATCTGAAGCATAGAGAAACCTTTGGCTCAACCCAATCTTTTATTAAGTGCTTACTACTTGCTAGAGAGACAGTGGATAGTGTGGATAGAACTGCCTCCAAGTCAGAAGGTGACCTCTGACACACACTACACACACTAGCTGTGTGACCCTCTCATTTAAACTCTCTAAGTCACTTATTTACATTGGTAGAGTTTCCTCAGCCGGGATTTCCTTCTCCCAAAGAGATCACAGGTCCAATCCCCACCCCTACTATTTGCTAGGTGCTAGGGATATAAAAACAAAAATTAATCAGTCCTTGTCCCAAGAGATCTTACGTTCTACAGGCTAGATACCACATACACACAAATAATTAAAGTCTAAGATATCAAATAATAAATCTTTATAGTCAGAAACCAGATTTAAAGGAAAACTAACATTATTTTTTGAGCAACCACTTGATTAGAAAATGGTTACTACTTTTATTACCTTACCGAAGCCTTGAGATTCCATTTCCAATACCTACTTCTTTCTCTGGCCACACCATTTTCAACAATAGAGAATCCTACTGTAGAAGTCATTAATAGAAGATTCTAGCTTCTGTGACTGATTTCTCAGAAGTTAACATTAAGTGCAATATACTCATTTGGGCCTACAAAAGGGCACATCAAAAATAGGATTTTCTTTCTCATCATAAAGCAAAAGCAATTATGGCTGTAAATTAAACTTCAGGAAGAGTTTATAAATGTGATAAATGTGTAAACTGTTTTAGTCGTGTCAATGGAAGGTTCAGCAAATTGACCTCAATTCTTATCTTGACAAAGAAAGATGACTGTATCCACTTAAAACTCAATGTTGTGCTATCAGCCAGAAGAACCTCTCACACAAATTATTTCAGAAGGTCTATCATAAAGCTAGAAAATGAAAATAGTTGGTGATTAAAAGTCAGATATTCCCACTTTGAAATCTGAGAAAATCAATTCAAACTAGAAATTATTTAGGTCAAAATTTTCTTTAATTTGCCTTTCCATAAAAATAAGCAATTTTATTTCAAATGTGGTCAAGACATTTATAAAATATGTATTAACTAAAATTCCTATAAGACAATAGAATCCTGCTCAATGAAAATAAGATTTTGCTTTAATCAACTAACAAGCATTTATTAAGTACCTACTTTAAGCCAGGCACTGTGGACACAAAGACAAAGACAAAAAAGAAAGTCTGTCAGCAAGTAATAAACATTCTAGTCTGAGACAACATGCAATTAAGTATTTGTATGTATACATATGTATGGATGTACAAGCATGTATATATGTACATATAAAACACACAAAAAATACAAGTTACTCAGGGTGAGGGGAGCTCTAGGAGTTGGGGAAACAAAGAAAAGCTTCATATAGAATGTGACATTTGTGCTAACTCCAGAACTTTTCCTGGCTATAGAATACATTTATTTTGTTTTAAATTGTTATTTTTTTTCCCCTCCCAGGAATATATTAAATATATACAGCAGAGGAAGGGACAGAGGGAGCAGAGATTGCCTTTGTCTTCATTTTTTTATGTTATATATTTTTCATCCAATTAACAACGATCCAAATTTCCTTGTCTTTAGAATAATTTCTTTTCAACTCTACATGGCTATTGAAACAACAATTTTAAAAGTCCCAATCTTTTGAAAAAAGGAAGAAGTACCTTCACTTCAATAGTTAAGAACTACATGAATTAATGGGTAATAAAGGTTCTGGAGCTTAACAAAGAATTCTAAATCTACCATTTTGCATTTTTTTTGCCTATGGAAAAAATTCTCAAATAAATAAATAAATATATAAAACAAGATGCATAATTGAACTGAGACTTCTATGTCCTAAAGAAAAGTTACATAAGCAACTATCATAAAACAATGCTTTCTGATAATTGTATATGAAATCTGGTAGCAGTTAACAAGATCCTGGGGTCTAATAAAACAAAGGAAAGAACATATGTTCCTGTAATAACTACAACTAGAAAAGAAGATTTACATAATAAAACTTGCAAAGATACATCATTAAAAGCACTAAACAGATAAAACGGATTATTCCAAATTAGAAACTAAGTTCTAATAAGGTACTTATCTTTTAAAGAGACACAATGAATATCTTTAAATCTGAAGTTTATTTAGAAATATAAAATACAAGTAATTTCATTAAATTGTGCAAATATATATTACAGCAATCTGTACAAATTATAAATTCAGTGATGGATTAGTACTATAGTCACCACAATCAAAACATTATCAGCTGTCCTCACTGCTACTAAAGCTGATGCTCATAAGTGAAATGTGTTGTAAAATCAGGCAGAATGGGCTGGATAGAGACTATAGTAGACTTGTAGAATGAATAAGCATTCCTTAATTAGCCCATCAGGTTAAGTGCAAGCATTAATGGGCCTTTCCTAAAGTCTAGCATGACATCTTTCTCCAAACATGGCCAAGAAGAAAGTTCCATTAGCAATATTAATACAAGCTTAGTTGATCATTTTCATTCAATTAACTTCTTTCAATTAAATAGATAGCTTGACAAAAGCAGTGATAAAAGACCTGAAGGGACAGCTGATGACTCGAACTGAACATTAGTGTGCGAGAGGTCGCTAGTATTAAACGGACTGTAAATCTAGCATTCAATTTGGAAAATGCATTTCTTCTGCTCTCAGTCTGTTAATGAGCAATTTTAGCTGACTAGATATGTTTGCGGCTCATGGCAAGTCAAGCACTCTTTTTCTCTTCTTTTTTTCCCCTCCAATAGTTAAATTCTTAGTGATGGTAGCTTCTTGCCAATATTTCAGCCACAGTAACTTACAGCTTCATGCCTACCATAGTTAAAGAATAAGAACATGCTGGATATTTTGAAATAATTTACATTAAGCCCACATTAAATTAATACTCTTATTTTTACTGGAGCAAATCAATTAAAATGTGACAACCAAAAAAAGAAGATCTATAAAAGATTGTCTGATAAAAACATGCCAGGAGAGTAACATGAATTGATAACAGGGAAATTTGCTGAATTCCAAAAGGCACCCTAAAACAAATTTTTAAATTTAATTGAAACAAGCTGAAACAAAGCTATATTTCCTTTGAATTACCCTAGTCTAAAAGGAAAAAACACACTCACTATACCTTGAATAACTGAATCCACCGTTTTTGTTCCATTTGTATACATTGCTGCATTTCAGTATTAGTTGTAACTCCCACACTTTTAAATGCTACAATATATTCTTCACGAACTTCTGGTTTGGTTTCAGGATAAGCCAATTTGATGATTCCTAAGCAGGCATCTCGTAGGCATCGTGATAATATTATAAGCTCTTGTAATGTAAAAGGCATCATTGATGATTGTCTCTGACCTACAATAACAAAAAAATTGTGATATTTTCTTGTAAAATTAATGTTATTTTTCACATGCAGTTATTTGTCTGATACACTCTACTATTCTCATGCTATCTGCGCTAAAATGATTAACCTGTGTATTCAGAGAAAGTCAATCTTCAAAATGCTTACCTTCTATGGGATCACCGAAGAATTCATTATCATGTATGGAAATTAATGAATGGCTAAACAAGGAGCTAAAAAGATAAAAGAGTGGGATGATTCGACTGGAATCTTCTAAAGACATGGGAGAGCCTCTTGATATGACCTGAAGCAATGGTACCATGGACCTTGAATTGAGGGAACAAAAAAGAAAACTCAGAATTCGTATAAGATTAGTTAGAGTGTGTATATAAACTAATGATTGTTAGTATCTCAGAACCAGTTAGGGCAGCCTGAAAATGGAAGAGATTAATTCCTGAGGTAGTAATGATCAGGAAGAGGCAGAAGATGGAGATGTAGGAGTAATTCTTACTCAGTCTTTAAAGTCCCTTCGAACTGAAAGGTGCCACAGTTCTACAAAACACTTACTAACTTTGTTTCTTTGCAGGTACAAAATTCAATGGGGCAAAACGTATCTAAAGTCTAAAACAGAATCTTACCACCTAGGAAACAATTAATTAAAATAATCCTAAAAGGTAGAGAGGTTTGAAACCCCAATGTCTGCAGAAGACTTCCTTTAAAAGTATCATTGCTTCACCAATATATTTTGAGTCTCTGACAAACAGCTGTAACCCCACCACAAGAAATATTTACCTTTTCTTTTAGATTATGAGTTCCTATGAGAACAGATGTTTGGTTCTTAGTAATTTTCTCAGGAATCAAATAAGTGCCTTGCAAAACAATGGGTGTTTCATAAACTTTTGCTAACATGAATGAAAAGTTCTTGATTTTTCATTTTTAGTAAAATTTAGTCGGCAACAATTCTAATAAATTGTCTATGCTTACACTTTTACTCCAGCAGGTAATTATGAAGGCTTTTTAAAACACCTTTTCTTCTGACTCTAACCCTAATTCCAACTCTGACCCAAACCCTAACTCTGACTCTTATCTATAGTCACACTCAGAGACTCTACTATTACAGATTTGTGAATCTGTAAACAGTACTTGTATGACCTTGAACAAATCATTTAATTCTCCTGGAGCTCATTTTTTTTTAAATAATAAAAGGAAGGCTCTTAACTAAAGGACCTTTACAATCTTTTTTTCCCAATTCCAGAATTCTATGATTCTAGAAAAGTAGATGAGCAGAAAAAGATACCTCAAAAATAAACAACCATGACTTTGTTTTAAAAAAACCCATAAACCTCTGGAAGACAATCAAGAAAGTACTTATACTTTAAAAGGAGAGAATATGACTGGCGAAAAGCATTAGAAGTCTTGCTCCTTATACACTAAGACAGGAGTTAACGAAACACAAATCTCTTTTTCTTCTACTGACTTCTCTCACTTTAAGCTTCAATTCAAATATTCACTTTTAAATGTACCAATCTCAAATAACTGTAAACAAATAAGAGTTAATAAGTTGCTCTAATAGGAAAAAAATAGCCTAGGAGCAGGAAAATCTAATACAAAAGGATCTATTACACACCAGCTGTGACAGCTTATGCAAATACTTCAATTTCAGTACCTAATAACTTCAGAATAATCCAAGCTCTTTCTAGCAAGTCCTTTACTACTCAAAGACATGGAAGAAAAATGATTCATCATCTATCAATTACTGAGAGATCATCAAAGTACATAAATTTAAGGTAGGGATAAAAATAGGGACAATAGATCTGTCATTTCAGTTGCATAGGCAATTACTAGCAAGAAAATTCTATCTACCTATGCAAGCCATCACATTCTTTGCAACATATATTCTTAGCTTCCTAAAGCACTGAGGAATTAAAGGACTCATCCAGAATTAGAAAGCCAGTATGTGTCAAGACCTGAACTTGAGCCCACGTTTTCCTAGCTTGAAGGACATCCCTGTATCTACTACACCATATAGCCTCACCATTTATTCAAACATTGTACAGTAACAAGATTCTTACTGGACCAGCATGCCAAACTAATTTCCTCAGAGCACACTTTGGAGTTTAAAATATATGAACAGCAGGGCGGCTAGGTGGCACAGTGAATAGAGCACCAGCGCTGGAGTCAGGAGGACCCGAGTTCAAATCGAACCTCAGACACTTAACATTTACTAGCCATGTGACCTGGGACAAGTTACTTAACCCCAATTGCCCTGCCTTCCCCCTCCAAAAAATAAAAAAAATTAAAAATATATGAACAGAATCCACCCCTACCTTGAAAAGCTACAGCATACAATCTCTCACACGGAAAAACAAAAACAAAAAACTCAATATTGTTACTACTAAAAATGTAAAAGGATAGTAACAGCTTGCCTTAGAAAGCATTTCCATATAAACTGGGGAATGGCTGAACAGAAGATATATGAATGTGGTGGAATACTACTGTTTCATAAGAAATGAAGGGGATGGTTTCAGAAAAAAACAAAGACGACTTTTATGAACTGATGCAAAGTGAAGTAGCAGAACCAGGAAAACAATTTATACAGTAAAAGCAGTATCATAGAGATAGTAACTCTGAAAGATTTAGTGGTACTTAACAACACAAAGAACAAACACAGTTCCAAAGGATTCATGATGAAACCTACTGTAGAACTCCAAAAAAACAGAACTAATAGACTTAGAGTACAAATTGAAGCATGTTTTCTTCTTTCTTTTTCTCCCTTGGAACATAGCTAATGCAGAAATTTGTTTTGCATGTCTATAAATATTTGTAATAGGTTTTATTTTCTTTGCTTTCTCAATGGGTGGGGGAGGAGTAAAAGTAAGGGAAAATATGGAATTGAAAATAAAACAAAACTGAATTTTTTTAAAAACATTTTCATTTATGATTGCTTTCCTTTGTTTATTAATAACAGCTTTTATGCAGTAGGGAGGAGAGGAATTATTATCCTTCTACTATTGATGAAATTAAAACCCAGAAATTTATTAAGGTCTGTATCAAGCTAGAGTTAAGGAACAAGAACAGAATCCTAGATATGATAGTGTTGGTCATTAGGGGATCTGGGGAAATAAATTTACTAGGATGCCTATGAGACAAGGAGAATAGGGCAGATTTTAAAGCATGATATACAAAATTAGGCTTATTTTGATACCAAAAAATTTGTTGCATGTTATTATTTCTGGTCATTTCATATTAAATATTTTAAAGAGAAAAGTATTACTAGTAGCACAATTTGTATTGCAAAGATCATCAGTTTTTCCCATTAACAGTGTTTGAGAAAGGTTACATTAAGGAGAGAGAGGTATGGAGTGAAACCACATTGTTAGAATTTACAATATGCCAGTGTAATTAGGGAAATAAATGTTAACATCTTTAGTAAAGAACTAACAGACTTGAAAGATTTTTGACCAGCTTTTATTCATCTATTATTTAACAGGAAATGTATTTAAGTTTCAATAGGACGAACAGAGATTAGAAATATGGAAAACCATCTGTTTTGCAAGAGACCCTTAAATAACTAAAGAAGCCTGTTAACATTCTTCCCCTGGAAGCAGCTTTTAAAACAATATATGGACAGCTGAGAACTGCCACCTCAGGAACCAAACTTATTGATGCTTTATCTATAAAAATAGATATCAAACCAGATATAGCTGATATCTAAAAGTTCAAAAAGGCTAAACTGATATAGGGAGAATCATAATGGAAATATCCACTACTTTCCACAGACACAAAAAGAGATGAAATAAAATCAATCCAATGACTGCTGCGCTGCCTCTTTTTCTGCTTCTTTTAGCTACTTCTTCACTTGATAAGACACAGAGGTTGCACAGAGTTTTAACTGTCTCTGCTGCCCCTTTCGATAGCAAAAGAACAACGAATGACTGAGTAACAATGAATAAAGGCTTCACTGTACGGTCTTGGCACCTGACTGGCTATTAACTAGCTATTAACATAGTAAAATGCAAAGTTACACCAAGGTCCTGGCAAACTATAAAATGCAGTTGATAGAAATGGCTTTTTTGGTCATTGTTCAAGAGATTTTAATTATTGTATTCAACATGTTAAAAAGTATGCAAATGATCCTATACCTGATTGCATACCACCATGGCGGGGGGGAAAGGGAAGGGAGAAAATCTGAAACTCAAGGGATTGTGGAACTGAATCTTGTAAACTCAAAGTAAATAAACAAGCCAATGAAAATTTAAAAAAAAAATAAGTATGCAAATAAGTTTTGAAACCTTAAAAAAATAGCATACAATTACCTTTTTGAGATAGTCTAAGATACAGTGAGTTAAAAAGAGACAACTAGAAAACTTACAGAGATTTCTTTTAGAGCTATAACATAAAAGTATCTCCATTCTAGTGCAACTTTCAGCTTTAATGCCTTAAAAGTACGAAGACTTTAAGGCCATCTTGTATTACACTTCAGTAATTACTTTCAAATTAAACACAAAAATCATTTCTCTGCCTTCCCCCTAGAAAGGATATTTTAGAGCAAGATGCCTTAAAAATTCACTTCTAATTACCAACGATGATTACTTAGGACTTCGTATATTGAAAATACTGAAAATGAGTTCAGTATGACAAGAATCAGACAATCAAAGGAGCTAACATTTGTAAAGCGCTTACCACAGGTCCTGGCACATAGTAGATACTTAATAAATGCATGCTCCTTTCCCTTATTCCCTTCCCAGACTATAAGAAATATTTAATCATTTAGCACTAGAGTCTAACTAAACATTTAGTGTTCATAGGAAATTTTTGCCTAGAAGGTAATTCAGTTTATTCTAGTCTTTTAACAGTTCACTTAAAACATAAAATTTTTATAAATTAAACAATAACCAAAATCATAATTTTAAAACCCCTGTCATTATGTAACAACCACACCAACCTTATCAATGAACATAGGGAGGTGAGGGGGAGGTACATACCACAATGTTAATTAAGAATCTGATAAAAATTAATATCCTATTTTTCTTTCACAGATCATGGCTCCACTTCCTGTCTAAGGGGCATCTGTTCCTGACAAATAAGGAATAATCAAGCAGAGTTACAAGCAATATCTGTTGCTAAGCTGTGGCACTACAACAGGTAAGTGAAAATTTCCTGCCATGCTGATTCCCAATCTCCCTCTCTATTAAGCTAAGCTGCACCAAGTACAGCCAACAGGTGGTAAGGTCATAACAAGTTATAGGCAAAATGTCCACTTCATATCTCAACAAATGAAAGTTAACACTACACTTGAGTGAAAAAAGCAATTAGTGAGTTCAAATCATTCTTTTATGTGATGTCCTACAAAAATGCATAAAGGAGGAGTCAAAGACATACTGCGTTCAAATTCTGACTTTAGCATTAATTTAATGCAAACTTTGCAATAATCTCATTTTTAATTTCATCTATTAACAGAAGAATGATACCTAGTAAAACTGCCACATAGTTTTTTTTATAAGAACCAAAGAAAAATGATGTAGCTCAAAGTGGTTTAAAGTGTCAAAGTATTCACCCCAAATTTACATTCCTTTCACAATAGCAACATCTAATTCTTTCTTTCAAAAGAGATTTGGATAATAGGTCTAGTCAAGGTCGGGGTAGATGTTTATGGTCAATGCCAGAATGCACAAAAAGGCAAAAGAGATTTCCCTATTATGACTCTTCAGAAACTTTAACTCTCATGAGATCATCTCTAAGTTTCTCATTTTGGAGCAATATGCCACCACCCAAATATGGGCTTTACAAGAAGATGCTGGAACAGCCTGCATAGCAATTAACTTTGGACCAACAAGAAACATGCCCCAGACAGTGGTTTCTATGCCACTGCCTCCAGTAACCAGAATAGCTCCTTGTAATTTAGGAATTTGAGGTGTGAATTGAGGTTTTGGTCTTCTGAAGCTAGCTTTTGACTGGAATACTTCAGTTCCCTCCGACTACAGGAACATTTTCATCTCTATGTTTTTTCCTACTTGGAAAGTAAGAGTCACAAAGAGTCTTTCCTTTTCTTGTCTTTTCTTTCTTACAGGAAAAAAAAAAACTCATTGGGAGGGCAGGCATTAAAGGAAATCTATTCTACATGGCTTCCAAGTGGAGCAACCTTGTGATCAATAGGAAGAACAGGGAAACCTCTCATCCACAACAGCAGAGGTTAACTAGAACTAACAAAACATCCTTTCAGTTTCTAGGCTGAAGCAAATACCTATCACAATCAAAAAAATAAAAACCAATAAGTAATAGAAGAAGAAATTATGTTGCAAATTGGATTCAAATCTAAAAATTGTCTGACTTTTTGTTACGCTGGAGAACATCTGTACTTTACTCTGGAAAATGGCACCAGAATGCTACTATTAATTTTTAATAAAGGACATTTATATAGGGAAATCTCTGCTTATTACTGTCTAGCAAATATCACGATGATCCATAATTTTAAACTGGCTCCTTTCAATTTAAGACTGTATGTGTTATTCTGATCAGTTATTTAAATAAATGAGGCTTAATAAATTTTAGTTGTGTATATGGATTCTCAGATAAACACAAAAATTTCTCTAGGAATAGTGAGGCATAGTATATAGTTCTAGAATTAAGGGCCAGAAAGACCTGGGTTTAAATTCCAAGTTTCAGTTAAACTGGGAATAACCATATCTATAGCATCTCCTTGATAAGGTTATTGGTAGCCTCAAAAGAGATATAATATATATGATACTTTGATAATGTACCTTGCCAATTTTAAAGTGTTTTTTAAAAGTTAGTTATAAGGGAAAGAAATGTTATGAGATTTTACAAAAGAGAAAAGGAAAAACTGTTAACAAGATAAAATCCACATTCTTAATGCATTTGTGGAAATAGATTGTGTATACCATCTTAAAAGATACACACACACACACACACACACACACACACACATCTAAAACTCTCCTTATTTGAGGAATAGAAAGCATTAAGAAATGATTTCCAATTACAAATATATTGAAATGACTAGCAAAATGCCTACTTGCAAAAAGCTTCGTCCATATTCATCCAGTTTGTATATCAAAACTTGATTGCCCCATATCATTTCATCTCATTTTGCAAGCATTTAAAATACACACCCTGTAATCATCCGGGTTGTCATTGATGATATTAGATACCAAAGGTGTCTCAGAAACCTGGCATTAAAGGCTAAACTGTAGAGAAGCCTAAAAAGAGGGAAGAAAAAAATGAAAATAAGTAAAAGTTTACACACAATATTTATTTTTCATGGATAACATGATGTGAAAATATTAGAAAATATTTACATTATCAGCATAATAATTTCATGGGGGCTTTTTCCCAACAATTAATAACTAATAGCTATAAGGCAAATAGGCATTTAATATAACACTCAGGTTGGAAGTCCTCATTAAATCACACCAAGATCAATACAATAATCTGCCAGTTGTTCTCTCACCATCAAGTCCCATTCTAGTCCACTTGCCACTCAGCTGTCAAATTGATCCTTATAAAGCAGAGGTTTGACTATGCCATCCCCCTAGACCAGTGGTTCTCTACCTTCCTAATGCTGCTACCCTTTAATACTCGTATGTGGGCATATCTGCAAGTGGGCTGACCCACCTGGAGATGGACAGAGGAGCAGTGTCTCGGTTCCTAAGACCACTGGAAATACGTGTTTTCCGATGGTCTTAGGCCACCCCCAACAGGGTCGCAACCCACAGGTTGAGAACCGCTGCCCTAGACAATAAACTCCAGTAGCAAGCACAAAATTCTGGTTGGCATTCAAAACCCTACATAACCTGCAGCCCTCCTACCTTTCCAATAATCTTAGATCTTACTCTTACCTGACCCCTCCCATACTCTGTTCTGGTCTCTGGGATGCTCAACTCACAGAAAATCCTATCCCTTACTCCATACATTTTCAGTGGCTGTCCTCCACTCCTCGACTACTCTCCCTTCCTGTGCCCTCCTCCTGGATTCCCTGACATCCTTCATGTCCCAGATAAAATCCCACCTTCTGCATGAAGTCTTTCCTGATCTCCTCTACTATTAGTGGCTATCCTGTACATATTATTCTTTAGTTGTTTGCATGTTGTTTCTCCCAAAATAAATTGTGACCAACTTAGGAGAAGGGACTATGTTTTGCCCTTCTTTGTACTCCTACTGCCTGGCAAAACAGGAGGCATTCAAATGCTGGTTGATTTGACTTGACTTCAACTGGATATAGATGTAACAAAAGCAAAAAGGCTGGATGGTAATGGCATAGACAGAATTAGAATACAAGTCATACCACCACTAACACTGTTATTACTACAACTACTACTACTATTACACTATTTCTAGTAATTTGCAGTATCTCTCACTGGGGGTTGAAATTTACAATATGTAATACCACCTCAGAGTACTTAACCACTTTAATCTAATTTACTCAGTGAAAATGGCTGACATAAAACTGAAAAGTCCCAAATGATAAAGAGAGCAATTAAGAACAGACAAACTACCAGAGTAGTAATCTAGGCAACACACCTCAACCAATTCAATAGGTAATAAGTAGGTAAAACCTTAACAGTACTTTCCCAAAGGTCTGACCTCATAAGAACCCTCAATTTCAGTCGGGGTATATAAACAGGGGTAACTACTGACCCATATTAATAACATGCTCATCTCCATAAAAGTTTACACTTATATTGATAACATTATTAATTCATGAGAAGAAAATAAGGAGGTTTACAAACCATATTCTAGAGCAAACTCCATGTTTACAGTGACACAACTGCCTAAATGGTAGAGAGTATATGAGGCCCTACTGAGTTTATTGGTTCTTAATCAAAAAAAGCATTCATTTCATTCAGCAGAACAAAAAACGATGACCACCAATAAGATGTCTTCTGTGGCTACATTAAAATCATAAAAGGTTTCTTCATGAAACAAGATAAATGTGTTCAATGATTTTCTGATTATTGCTATCAAAAGTCAGAAAAATGCAAAGGCTACTAAATGAGATCTATACTATCTCAGGTGAATTAGCCTAACAACCCACATAGGAAAAACGAAGTAGATTTTAGAATATGCACTGTCCACAACTATGACAATAGAGGGCAGCACGATGTAGCCCACAGAGGACTGGACTTGGAGACAGAAAATCTTTGGTCCAACTATGCCTTCCTAGCTGGGTGACCTTGGGCAAGGCACTGAACCTCATTAGCCCTGTTTTCTCATTTGTAAAATCAAAGAGTTGGAATTTAGGACTTCTATGAATTCTTTTAGTTCTGAACACATGATCCTATGATAGGACAAAAAACTGACCCGTGAGTCAGATACCTTGGACAGATGCTATGGTTGGGACACTTCACTGGGCCCAGAATTGAACAGAAGAAAGAGAGTACACCAGATCACACTTGGAAATTGTTTAGTATGTTTGTTTAATAACTCCAAACTTCTCTCTAAAACAAAACCTTCATTTTTAACTCCAATAATTCCCCTATTGGGTTACACAGGGGGATGGCTGTTTTGAGGTGTTGGGTAGGGGAAAGATGGGGAGAAAATTCGTAACTCAAAATCTCATGGAAATGAATGATGTAAACAAGAAAATACATTAATTAATTTAAAAATAACAATTCACCTATTGATGATATATAGTTTTGATTTAAAAACAACATGGATCTGTAAGGAATCAAAATTTCAGGTCATTCAAAGGGCGATGCAGAGATATGTGATAGGCATAAATAGCAGACTGGCATTTTTCTATGAATGATATCAAAGAGATTTATAACTGGAAAAGGAAGTGGATTGGTCATGTAAATAGAGTCAAGGATAATAACTGATAGCCCCCAAAATTCACTGGCATCCACACTGTCACAAAATCTAGAGCAAAATGCCCAAGCAGTTTGGATAGATTTCCTACTGAAACTTTATGGGAGGACATGCACAAGAAGGCATAAAGGATTGTGATTTGTACTACTGAGGGAACTCATTTTAATGAGATGGCAGATCCAATGAAATGTGAACACCAATTATATTTTTATTTTTGTTATTACTAAAATCACAGAGGCTGAAATTGTAAAGAAAAATTATGAAAAACAGAAGAGTAAAAAAAGATCCCCCAATTATAGTGGGAAGGCAGTTTCAAAATCAACTTCAGTAGACAAAAGATAAAGGCTAGACATGCTAAATTACTTAACACAAGAATTAGAGGTGGTTTCTAACCAATCCAATTAGTCTAAAGGTGAACTGGAAAGGAAAGTTGGAAGAAGCTTTGATATACTTTTAATGATCCAATGCCAGCATTCTTTCTATTATGCTATGGTGACTCTCACTCTGCTTTCTCTCATGCCTCTCCCACATCCTAGAATGGGAATATGATTATTCCTTTCCTCCCCACTGTCACTTCCTGACCTACGTCTTACTGTCATCCTTAAGCAACCTCTGTTCCTTGGAGGTTCATCCTATCCAAACATCCTTGAACTAGCTATATACTGACCTCTACTGCTATCTACTCACCACTAAGATCCACTGATCACTTTCTTCAAATAATGCGGCACATGGCTCATCGTCTTCCTCTCTACCCCAGACCCTATCCTCATGCTAGAGTAACTTTACCAAACATTTCTGCCTCTAAATCTCCTGAGAGTCCCGTGACCCGCCCCTTCAAACTACCAAACTACTGAGATGACCATAACCTCCATCTCACCATCACATTACCCACAAATCTCCCACTTTGATGACTATGAATTCTAAAATGCCTTTATTCTTAAACCTAAATTGCTATATAAATGTTAACTATTATTATTACTATGTTTAAAACAGAACTCATTATCTTTACCCAAAAATCCACTTCTCTTCTGAACTTAACCATATCTGTCAAGGGCACCACCATCCTTCTAGTCACTGAGATTAAAAACCCCAGAGGCTGATTATTTTGATTCTTGGGAGACTGTCATATTCATAGCCAAGGTGCATCTCTAAATCCAAGCATCTCCTTCAAATAAAACACCACTGGAGAAGTTGGAGATTATTAAAAGTGCCATGCATTTTCCCATCTGCAATGCTTATCTAATACATAAACACTGATGGATTAGTTCTCTAGGCTATCTATCTAACAAGGTTAGCATAGTCTGAACAACAGGCATTCTTTTTTTTTTTAACTGATTTGTTTATTTACTTTTAGTTTACAAGATTCAGTTCCAGAATCCCCTGAGTTTCAAATTTTCTCCCCTCCTTCTTCCCCCCCCCCCATGGCAGCACACAATCAAGTATAGGATCTGCAAATACTTTCACAGCGAACATTAGTCTGGTTGTATAGAAGGATTGTAACCAATGGAGCGAACAATGGGAAAAAAGAAACAAAACCAAACCGGAAAAAGAACGATAACATGTAGACTGCTTCAGTCTCAATTTAAACTGTGTTCTTTCTAGATCTTTCTCTGAATGCAGATATCTCCTTCCATCCTGAGACTTGTAGAGTTGTCTTATGACTATGTGTTGCTGAGAAGAGTCCAGTTTATCAAAGCTGATTGTCACACATACGATGTGTCTGTGATTGTGTACAAATTTTTCCTGGTTCTGCTCTTCTCACCTAACATCAGTTTGTATAAGCCTCTCCAGGTGAATATGAAGACCGTTCTCCTCCCCATTTCTTATAGCACAATAGTATTCCATTACATTCATATACCACAACTTGTTTAGTCATTCCCCAATTGATGGACATCCCCTTAATTTCCAGTTTTTTGCCACAACAAAGAGAGCTGCAATAAATATTTTTGTACATATGGGTCTTCCTCTCACTTTTATGATCTCTTTGGGATACAACCCCAGAAGTGGCATTACTAGTTCAAAGGGTATACAATTAGTTATAGCCCTTTGGGCATAGCTCCAGATTGCTCTCCAAAATGGCTGTATCAGTTCGCAGCTCCACCAACAATGCATTAGTG
>CM053581.1:516064755-516143871 GCA_028627135.1 Pseudochirops cupreus | reverse complement strand
ATACATTGGGATGGCTGTTTTGGGGCAGTGGGTAGGGGAAAGATGGGGAGAAAATATGTGACTCAAAATCTTGTGGAAATGAATGATGCAAACTAAAATAAAATAAAAATTAAAAAAAAAAAAAAGAAAATTTGTAACTCAAAATTCCATGGAAATGAATGATATAAACTAAAAGTAAACAAAGTTAACTTTAAAAAAATAAAAAAATAAAATATATACAAAAAAAAACCCGAGTTAGCTGATTTTAGAAAAATATGGAAAGACTTGCATGAAGTAATGAAAAGTAGAATGAGCAGAACCAAGAGAACAAGATACAAAGGAATAGTAGTACTGTTGGAAGAACTGTAAATTACCAAGTTATTTTGAGTATTATAAATACTCAAAAGAACTACAAAACACCTATGAAGATGCTATCCACTGCCAGAGAAAGAATTAATAAACAAAAGGATACACAATTTGATTTTACATGTATTTATAAATCTATGTGAAATGGTGGCATTCTCTACTGAGGAGTGGGGAGGGAGGGAGACAGTTTGGAATTTTAAATGTAACAAAAAATAAAATTCATTTTTCAATTTCAATTAAAAAAGATATAAGGTCATCTATGGTTCCCTCAAATTATTACAATATACATCACATTTTCTTTAAACTGGTTGGTAGTACAGTACAATTATTATTTGTTTTACAAATAAAGAAACTGTGGTTCAGAGTGCATAAGTGATTAACTGATGCCTTCAAAGCTGGTGTATTTCAGAGCCAAGATCAGAAAATATATTTCCTCCGTCTAAGTCTTACACTGTTTCCACTATACTAACTTGACTATGTATGCTGAAAAACAAATGAATTTGTTTTTAACAAACAAAAAAACACCATTTGAAAAGACACTATTAATAAAGAGAATAACTAGGAATTTATTCGAGATCTAAATTTCACTGACATAGCTCGTGTCATAGGTAAAAAAAAAAAAGTTCAACTTTCCTTACATAAATTAACAATCATATATTCTGGGAAAACATACACATACAAATTCCTACCACGTTTTCCAAGCAATTTAATAATACATCATACTGCCCTCCCTCCCATTTACTGAAAGATTACAAACACAAATAAAAGAAGCCATCACTCTGAAAACAAACTTCATTAAAACATAATTTTAACAACTTAAATGGCAGAAAAAATATTTGTGCTTATATGCTTTGAGTAAAAAAATACTGATTCAAACAAAAATCAGCTAGGGTCATTTCATGTCAACCTTTATTTTTCTATTATTCTTCAAGTCTAACTTTTAATCTTCCTGAGGAAGGTTAAAAGTTCATAAGCAGAACTTAATGAATTATTTACATTTTATCCAACTATTCTAACAAGAAAATATTTTCCCAATTCAAAACAGAAACACGAGACATTTTATTTGGTGCTAACAAAGACATTGTAAACATAAGCTTCGTGGGGCGGCTAGGTGGATCAGTAAGTAGAGCACCGGCCCTGGAATCAGGAGGACCTGAGTTCAAATCCAGCCTCAGACACTTGACACACTTAATAGCAATGTGACTTTGGGCAAGTCATAACCCCAATTGCCCTCCAAAAAGCAAAAAACAAAAACAAAAACATAAGCTTCTAAAGGAGAAAAGTAGAAGAAAGAGAAATGATCAGATAGGTCTGCCTAAAACAACTGAATGGAAAAAATATGATCTAGGAGAAAAATCACAAGGCCTAAAGTCTTAACTTCGGTTAATAGTCCCTAGTCTACCACTACAAGATCTTTGAAAGACAAATTACAGTTACTTAGCATCAGTGTTTTAAAAATCTAAGTTCTGAGAAAAATGGTGTCACATAAGTAGATATTATTAATTAGATGCTCCTTAGGATTTATGTGTAAAAAGCAAAAATTAGCCCATTTGCTACAAGAAGGAAGACCATTCTGAGCAACCAGACCATCGACATCCCAGAAAATGTTGACATCTCTCTTAAGGGTCAGACAGTTATTGTGAAGGGACCCAGAAGAATCATCTGTAGAGATTTCAATCATATCAATGCTGAGCTCAGTCTCCTTGCAAAGAAGAAAAAAAGGTTCTGGGTGGACAAGTGGTGGGGAAATTGAAAATAACTTGCAACCTTGTGCACAATTGAAAGTGATACACAAAATAAGATCAAAGGCATTACTCTGGGTTTTCATCACAAGATGACATCTGTGTATGCTCACTTCCCCATCAATGTTATTTAAGAGAATGGCTCACTTGTTGAAATCAGAAATTTCTTGGGTGAAAAATATATTCAAAGAGTACACATGAGACCAGGTGTTGTTTGTGTTGTTTCTCAAGCCCAAAAAGATGAGTTAATTCTTAAAGGAAATGATATTGAACTTGTTTCAAACTCAGTTGCCCTGATCCAAGAGGCCACCACAATCAAAAGCAAGGACATCAGAAAATTTGGGGATGGCATCTATGTTTCTGAAAAAGGCACAGTATAAGTTGATGAATAAGTTGGAAAAGATGCCAAAGGCCATGTCCTGAGGAGTCAACACTCATTCAGATGTCAAAATAAAAAGACTTTTTTGTCAAAAAAAAAAAACACAAGCAAAAATTAATGCAAAGTTTAATCTTTATACAGCTACAAGGCTAAATATTCCCAAGATAATTTTGGTAATCACTGAAAATGATCCAAGAAGCAACTAGGAAGTATAACTGGAAATAGAGATACTTCCATATAAAAATTGTTAAGTTCCTACTTTTCTAATACACTACTGATAAACAAAAAAATGAATTCAATAAAAAAATAAGAATATGGGGAGACCTATTTTGGTAAAAGTAAACTATAGCAATAAGACACAGTAGACAGATTATTGGCCTTGGAGTCAGAACTGACTTCGAATCAGGGTCAGGTACTTACTAGCCGCATGTCACTGGGCAATTCACTTGACCCTTCAGTGCCTTGAAGTTTTCTAACCTGTAAAAATGGGGAGGCTGGATTCACTGGCCTGTGTTCCTTTTCAGTTCTAAATCTATCATCTTATGATTTCACTAATTTCATGCCTTATTTTGTTTATAAACTTTACTCCCTCTCAACAATGTCTAATTTTCTTTCTTCACTTTTGTTTAAATTACACAGTATAAAAGAATTCAAAATTCTCAAAAATTTGTTTTATTTTAGAAGGAACACTCAGAGAGAAAGCTGGACTTGGAGCCAGAAAGAGTTGTATTCAAGTCTCACTTTGGACAAAGATGGGCTTTGCAACCCTATGGCAGTCAGCCTTTCAGTGTCCTAAGCAAGCTCTCTAAAGCATCATGAGATGTTGAAGTGGCAGAGAAGCTGCTGACCTATACTGATAGGGAATACTCTTCACAGAGTTCCCAAAACCAATAAAATCCAACGTCCCCAGCTCAGTGCCCTGCCCTGTACTTTCATTCCAGATGTGTGATTTCATTCTTGCAGTATGATATGGTATGATGCAAATAGAGTCTGAAGTCTATAGATTTTTAGTCTGAAGAGCTATCTGGGCATTCTTAGACGTTAAGTGACTTTCCCCATTGTGACAGAGCCAATATATAAATGTCAAAGACAAAACCTGAACACAAGTTTTCCTGACTCTCAATCTCATATCCTGTATCTCTCAATAATTATGATCATAAGTTACTTCACTAAAGACAAAATTTTTGTAAAACTTTGGTTTTTATAATTTCAAAGAAAGGGCATAATTAAGTCTTCTTTTCAAATAAGCTGCTTTTAAATAACTAACTTAATTTTCCCCCAACAGGTTATTTAGTTTAAATGGTACCTGATAAACGGTTTTTTTTAAAATCAGTGAAAAAAATTAAAATTTTTTTTCCAAACCTAAGAAACCACTTAACAGTAATTTTTAAATTACTAAACAAAGTGAGATTTTGAAGGCTTCTTCTCACTGTAAAAAGAGTGCTCTGAAAAAACAGAGTATTCTGAATTGAAGATTAATTTAAATCTCTAACATATGAAAAAAGAGGTACTATAAATAACACTTTCCTCAACCTATTATAAAAAAAGCAACAGTACAAATAAATGGAAACAAACAAGCAGTTCTGAGTAACTAGAAACAGAATCAAATTAGAGTAAAAAAATTTTTTAAGGTTCCATTTTTTAAAATGTGTCTTTGAAATGTATTATGTAGACATGAAGCATTTAACCTCAGATAAAAGTTTTAATAAACATTTATTGCAAGAACACAAAATGAGAAAAGGACATCAATTATCATGGCCAAGCAAGACCTTCAGAATCACCAATATTCCAGAAAAGCAACATATTTGTGGTTTATGTCTGCTTTTTCATCATCTTTCTGTGCATGTATATATTTTAACTGAAGTTCTACTGCACATCTAACAGCCAGCTAAAGTGAGTCTCACCATTGTACCATGAAGAACATTCAAACACTCAAAACCTAATATATTTGGACCATAAATAAAATTCCAAGCGTAGTTTCTCAGAGGAAATAGGTGCTGTACTCATAAAATTAAGGCTATATATAAGGTTTCTTTACTCATTATGCACCTTCTGGAAACAGTTCAATAGTAAACCTCAAGTCAGAGCAGTAATGCATTTAAATCCAGTAATTACCATACAAGGCAATGGACTCTGCAACAATAAAGGTAAGTGTCCCAGTTCAGCTGCAAGGATCCTCAATCTCACATCCTGCTCTAATACAATCAGTCTACAAAGAGCTAATTGCCTAATCGAGGGATCACAGTTTCACTGACATCTTACTTCCTCCAATAGCAATAAACACCAGTGAGCTAAGATAGCACCTAATTAGTTTGCTGTACTACTGTTTACAAGGCAGTTTCAAGTGATGATGCTTTCCATACATTCATCTCAATGCATGCTTTCCTAAGCAAGAGAAACATCTCACATTGTATGGTACAGTGTGATATATTTTATATAAATAGTAAAGCATTCATTATGGATACGCTGTACCCTAATAATTATTAATTGCAATGGGCAATTTAATTCATTTGATGGAATCATAAAACATTTAATTGATGAAGGGATTTTATTAATTTCTGGTCTGCAAACTACACACCATTTCAGCCACCCATGCACACATCATTTCTGAGTAGTAAATTTTTTTCACTACACTTAAACAGGAAATTATCAATTTTTCTTCAGCAACTGATACTGGACAGGGAAAAATATTATGTACATCATGGCTTTTCAGTCACAGGTCACAATAACTCAGACACCAATTAAGAACAGTTCAGTCATGGGCTTATTTTGGAATCCTCGAATACTGAACCATAACAAAGAAAGAGACAGAAAGTGCAAATTATATATGACAAATACAATAAATGTGAAAAAAATAAGCTAGATAAAGCAGTGAGTGAAATATATCACTACATTTTTTAAATTCTGCTTATTACAAAGTTTTGAAAAAACAATGGGAAAGAGGTCCAGAAAGCATTTAAGAGCAAATTCAACTCAAAGTAAACTGAAAAGTCATTTAAAGTGTCTATTATGATGGTCTTCATATTCCCCTGGAGAGCCTAATACAAACTGATGCTAAGTAAAAAGAGCAGAACCAGGAAAAGTTTGTACACAATCACACACACATCGCATGTGTGACGACCAACTTTGATAAACTGGACTCTTCTCAGCAATGCATAGCTATAAGACAACTCTACAAGTCTCAGGATAGAAGGACTTACCCCAGAGAAAGATCTAAAAAGAACAGAGTTTAAATGGAGACTGAAGCAATCTACATGCTATCGTTCTTTTTCATGTTTGGTTCTCCTTCTTTTTTTCCCACTGTTCATTCCACTGGTTACAACCCTTCTACACAACCAGACTAATGTCCAATTTGAAAATATCTGCAGATCCTATACTTGATTGCATGCCACCATGGGTGGGGAGGAGAGGGGGAAAGAGAAAATTTGAAACTCAAGAAATTATGGAACTGAATCTTGTAAACTAAAAGTAAATAAACAAATCCAATTTAAAAAAAAAATAAAGTGTCTATTATGAACAAGCCATTGAGTCTAAATTAAAGAAGACAGTCCCTACTCATCTTCTAATGATGTTTAAATTTAAAAGGGCACCCAAACTAAAACACGGCCATGAAAAAAAGCCATGATAAAAAGACCTCTCATAAGTTGACTCCCACAGTATAGGAATCAGCCATCAATAAAAATGGAAGCCAATTATTTTCTATAAAGCAAACACTAAACCCTTTTCTTCATTCTCATAAATGCCCAGAAATTAATAGAAGAAATCTGTTAGGTCACTGAATTGGGGCGGCTAGGTGGCGCAGTGAATACAGCACCCGCCCTGGAGTCAGGAGGACCTGAGTTCAAATTGGGCCTTAGACAGGTAACACAAAAAACTAGCTGTGTGACCTTGAGCAAGTCACTTAACCCCAATTGCCCTGCCTTCCTTCCTCCAAAAAGGAAAATAAACAAACAAACAAGTTATCAGAAGATCACTGAATCTATTTCCAACCTCACAGCTTAGACGAAGCAATCATACAAACAATACTCATTTGCTTCTGAAACAAATATTTTAGTTACCTTTAAAATACTTGGATTAAATTTGATGCACACACAATAAGCTCAGAGCAAATTATCATAAAGTTTCATTTTTGCTTTAGCAGAATTGTATCTGCTTACTTAGTCATAACACTGGATTATACTCACCTGACTCTTGGCACCATCATTCGGTGTTGCACCATGAGTGTATGGCAGATCGATGCCATCATTGTGAATACATCTTCACTGGCTGAATCCCTCCACACCATATTTAGCAGAGTGTTTGTCTGCTGTTTTGTATCCAACTTTTTTAGACATTCCTCTGTTATATACTGCACTGATATTCTACCATCTCCCTAAAAATGCACCAGAAAAAAACCATTAATGATGCTTTGTTAGAAATTAACCAATGTTTTTAGTTTACATAAGTAGTATGTTATCCTTTAATCCAGTGGTTCTCAACCTTCCTAACATCGCAACCCTTTAATACAGTTCCTCATGTTGTGGTTACCCCCAACCATAAAATTATTTTCGTTACTACCTCATAACTGTAATTTGACTACTGTTACGAATCATAATGTAAATATCTGAAATGCAGGATGTATTTTCATTGTTACAAATTGAATATAACCCACAGGTTGAGAACTGCTGCTTTAATCTTTTTCTCCAATAAATCATCATCACAGTATATCAGTGAAATATGTCTAACAATATTACAATTCCCACTTTATAGATAGAAAAACATCTCCCCACAAATACAACTTTCTTCCAAACTTTCCTATTTCTGTCCCAGATTCCACCATTCTTCTAATCACCCAGGTTCACAACTTTGGAGTCATCCCTGACTCCTAACTCTAACTCACCCTGAATCTTCAATTATTGGCAACTCTTGTTATTTGTACCTCAAAATATTTCTCAAATACATCTCTTTCTCTTTATTAACATATTCTTTTATCTCTACTTACATAGCCACTACCCTAGTTCAGGGCCCATAGGCCACATTTCACCTGGTTTACTTCAAAAGTGTCCTATTCAGTCTCCTTGTTTCTATTCCTAACCCACTACAATCCACCTTCCACAGAACTGCCAAAGTGTTTTCCTAAAACCAACTCTGACAATGTTACTCCTCTACGCAAACTCTCAAAACTTCCTTTCACTTCTAACAGCAACTATAAACTTTCCTATATGACATTAAAAATTTTAACAACCTGGCCTTGACCTGCTTTGCCAATCATGCTATACATTATTCTCCCTTCATGTACTCTGCAGTAGATCCAACTTTTTACTGCTCTTTACACATACCACTCCCTATTTCCTGTCTACATGCCTTTGTACTAGCAGTACTCCATACCTGAAATACACTGTTTCTCATCTTCACCTCTCAAAATCCCTATTTTTTTTCAATACTCAGTCTAACTGCCACCTTAAAAGTTTTTACTGATTCTTCCCAGTCATTAATGTTCTCTCAAAACTGCTTTGTAATTATTTGGTAGATATTTTACATGTTGCATATAAAAAGCATGCTGTTTCCCCTAATGGAGAATATGTTCCTTGATGAAAAGGGCTGTTTCAATTTTATCTTTGTATCCCCAACACCTAACACAGTAGCTGGCAAGTAGTAGAGATATTTCATAAATGCTAACTGATCAAAGGAGTCAATTTAATATTTTCTATAACTAGATCTACACTACATAACATTATTCTCTAAGTAGATACAGGCTCGTATCTAATACTCTATTTGCTATCTTATTTTAATAAAAAAAAATTTGGGGGGGAGGGGGGTAAAGTCATATTGTAGCAAACCAACAGATGTAAAACTGAACAGAATATCCATTATGAACTCATTCGGAAATGATGTTTCAAACAAAATATCATTATGATATAAATACTGAATTTTGTATATTCTATTTTCAAAATTCAAATGATAAAATACAAAATGTTCAATTTATCTTTTTTGGTAATATACTAACACTCAAAAAGGTTAGTTCTTTTGAGTAAAATTTGTCAAGTAAATATTTGATGATCCCTAATATAATGCCATGCACCAGCAGATTCCCAAAAGAATGCTACTGTGAACAGCTTTTAGGATTCGGATTACACAATATAGTGAACACTATTTATTCCACTACAAATCAAGGCAAACATTCACAATATTCACAACATTACATCTTATCAGAGAAAATGGCCACACAGTTCTCACTACAGCGGCCACAATATTTAGAACAAGAAACAAAAGAATAATCAAACTTCCACTCATAGGGCAACTCAATATTTAATCATTCAATCAATTCACAATAGAATAATCAAACTTTCACTCATGGGACAACTCAATACTTAATCATTCAATCAATTCACAATAGAATAATCAAACTTCCACTCATGGAGCAACCATTAACTTAATCAGTCACTAACCTAGATTCACAATTACTAAATATCACTAATCACAAATACAGTCATTAGAAAACCACACAAACCCTCCACCCCTCGGTGTCCAGAAAACCTCAATTCCATCCAAGGGGAGGCCTTTTCTTCATCTTGACTCTGGGTGGTCTCTCTGATTCCCTGGATCCCCTTCCATGGTCCCAGCTCCTACTTGAATCCACCAGTCACCTGGATTCAGAAGCAGCCAGCTCTCAACTCCTTGTCCAGTCTTCCAAGCAATTCTTATTACACACTGAAGTTCACAGGGTCCAGCACATCTCAAACTCTTCACCACTTCTCTTGCCTGGAACTCAAGGATCAGCCAGGCCAGGAACAAACAAAGTCTTATCCTGATCATGCTTCTTCAGTCACTTCAGCTGGCCCTAGGACCCAGAAGGAACATCAGCCTACCAGGCAGCCTTCCAGGCAGCTTTCCAGGCAAGCCCTCTCAGCCTCCCAGGCAGCCTTCACCAGATTCTGGTCTCAGGACAACTCCATCTCAGTTCTCAGTCAGTTCTCAGCTTCCAGATACTGGGAGAGAAACTCTCTCTCTCTCTCTCAGCCAGCTTCAGTCTCCATGATTCTTCCTTCACCAGGAGCAGCGTTCCAATTCTGTCTCTCTGTCTCTGGAATTCTTGCTTATATACACACACTGGCCTCCTGTCTCAGCCAATCCCTCAGCCATCAACAGGGGAGTTCATGCCTTCTCAACAGCAGGACAGAGTTTGCACCTTCCACACTTAGCCCCAAGGTACTAGGTGCTAAACTGATTACTATCACACCTAATCACTTATGCCACTAAATATATGAATACACAAAATAAAGAGACTTCTGAATATGTTTTCAAGAACACAAACTATATACTCTGGCTGATTGCTAATTGCACTGTCACTAATTTACTACTTATGTGACCTTTGGCAAGTCACATAACTTCAATGTGAGTGCTTTTTTTTCCATTTTAGGCTTCAAACAATAGCATTTTTTGGTGATATTTCTATGCACATAGCGAGAATTTTTAATCTTGATTCTAGCTACACAAAGAAATAGTGATTACTGTCAGTATCCTCATCTTCAAACACGAAAAAGATCTATACTACTGTATAATACTAAAACTGGAATTTCTTTATTCAAAAGGTATTTTAATATTAAGAACTTACATAACTTCCTTCTAAAAAGAAATGTTATTTATACCCTAACAACTTTTGAAGATAAAGGCACAATTCTGTCTTCTTTCAGTAAGTGGGAAATTTAGGTAAGTCAGGTAAATATTATTATAACAATGGTTAGCAATTATTCTGGTCCCTTATATTCAGGAGCTAAGCAAAATTTCTCATTTATAATAGTACAGGCACATAAATAAGTACTAAAATGGTGTTCTGATAATTAACCTCCCCAAAAGGAGGAATTCTAAAGGTATTACTTATTAATTATAGGACTACACTTAAATAGATCTGTGATTTTACTGTTTTGGGAGTTCCTTTCAATGACCTAGACAGCAACTAATCTGGGCGTGCCTACCCATTATATGTTTCTTGTCTCTTCTTTAACACAGCTGAGTTGTCCCAAGGTACTAAAGGTCTTCCTTGATTTTTCCTGATCTCAAGAGGGTACCATTGGAAAAATCTAGCTATTTATCTATCATCCCTCACCTGTACCATGTGACCAGCCTCCATTTTCCTTCTGTCATACATTTCTTTAATATTTTTACTCCTATGTTCTTCCAAGTTCCTAAATAAATGGTTTAGCCTAATTATACCCATCAGTGTCCTCCAAAGCTATTTTTAGTTCTATGTGTTTACTTTGTAGTATTTATCTGTGTAATTAGCTAGTACAAATACAAATATTTCACAACTACTAACTGTGAAATCGCCATTTTAAAAGCAACCCAATTTTTTTGTGTGGTCACCTAGAACACACACACACACACACACACACACACACACACGTACACACATGCACGTACACGCATGCACGCACGAGCGCACAAGCTTTAAGCTTTTCTAGGCAACCCCATTATGCTTACAGGTTTGGTCATCATGCTATCAATCTCTTCATCCTCATCTTCGGAGTCACTGGTGTTATCTTGACAATTTGCACCAACAGTTGAAACAGGTAACTGAGAAAGAAAGGTCTGGAGTACTCTTAGATACACAAGCAGTCCTTCCTCAGAGAGAGTCCCTTTGTAAAACAACCATTTAAAATAATATCACTGAAATTACAAAACACTGGAAAACCCTGGTTAAGGTTATTTTTTTCTTATACTCAAGAATAATTTCTGGCCAGAACTAAACAGCTCTAAATGTCTAAGCATTTATGTATGTCAAATATTGATATTTAAAATAGTAATAAAATTATTATAGTAAAAAAAAAAAAGAAATATCAAAATTGGGGCAGAAGAATTAAATACCAAGATTTAGCATATAAGGGGAGGAAAAAAAGTTCCAGAACCATATAAGAGTATACTCGCCATATTGGAAAATACTTTGCTTTGATATTTATGGTCCTAAAAGATAAAGTATTTGCTAAACCAGATCCTCATACAAGATCAAGTTTTCATTAGTGTTACATTCTAAATTAAAACAACTAATCAATTAGAACATCACTGTCATTAAGAATGACAACTCCTTTACAAAATTATAATTTCCACTATACTCCCAAACCCTCTCTATTTCCTTAACCCCATAGAAGGTCAAGAGATTAAGGCTATACTTTCTAATCTTCAGCTATCTGTTAAAATATAGACTATTTTCTTCATACCCAAATACGTTTCGCCAATAGTTAAAACGAAGTAGAAAAGCCATGGTGCTCTGTCACTTTTTTTTGAACATCTACTCTCTGTTAACAACAGCGCATTCAGAAAAAGTTCATACGGAAAAATGGTTTGTACATCTGTTAATGCTGGAATGACGAAATGAAAAATTTGATCTGTGAAAGGTGCTGCCAGAAACTCCTCTGTGAAGGCCGCAAAAATCTGTTGTCTGAAAAATAGAAAAAAATATTATTTGAAACAAAAGTTAAACATAGATTTTCCATAAATGCCCTGAACAAAATTATATCTCAAAATATTTCTATGTAATTCACTAATCCTAAAATCAACCCAAATTGATCCACCTAATATTTCAAATTAATTCATTACAAAAGGAACATTTTATCTTTTCACTGTTAAATTGAATACTTGGTATATTTTTTCATCTTTCTATAGGTACTATTAAGTGTCAAAAAATGGAATTTTTAAGATTTAAAAAGGTTTCCCTCACAACAGTCCTCTGAGGTTGGTACTAAAATATTATTTTCATTTTATACTTTAATTTTATACTTTAGGAAACTCAGCTTCTACGAGTTTAAGTAACTGACACATGATCAAACAGACATTAAGTATCACAGCAAAAAAAAAAAAGGGCAAAAAAAACCACATGACCCTCAAATTGTTCTTAGAATCATGAAATCCTAAAATTTTAGACCGGGAAGATATTAAAGAGATTATCTAGTCCAATCTTTAAAAAAAAATTAAGAAACTTAAATACATTCAGAATGATAAACTTGCCCTAAAGTCATACAATGAGTATAGATGCTATAAAACCACAAAATTCAGGCACATATCCAATTTTTACCTTGCGCCTTCTGGACAGGAGCTATAAGTAAAGTGCAATGGTTTCAGAATGTTCTCCAGTAGCATTTTTGCCATAGGTACTCGAGATACATCAGAATATTCAATACTTGATGGAAGTTTATTATTAATTAACAAATAAAGGGATCTGTAATATCCTGAAAGAAGCAAAATTACATAATTAAATACCTAAAACTTAAAAATTGGGTTGTAAAAAATTCCCAATAACAATGTTCTTTCCATAAATCTAAACACAGCCCATTTAAGCTGGGTAGAGGTTTTTAGAAGCACTAGCATGTAGTTAAAGTTGAAAAAATTATTTATAAAACACGTATCACCTTTTCTAAACTTTAGTTTTTATAGGAATACTATGTATATATACTATAGCCATGTACATCTAATATAGTATATATGCTGTAACAAGCATCAATCCTGCAAAGAGCCATTTAACCAAATTAAATAATCTCTAAGTAATAAATAGAAAAAGCATAGCTATAATTTCATGAATCAGGTGTTGCTTGTAAAAGCATCTTGTAACTTTAGAAAACTTCTTTATACTTTCATACAAACTAGAAACCTATCATCACAATTTCACCAAGAAGTTGGAAACTGTTTGCACAGGTAAAAAGCATAATGTATAATAAGGTGACTAGAATTACTAAGAAGGACTTCGGAAACTTTTAAGTGTTCTAAAAATGTCAGCTATTATATCCACTATTCTTCCAGTTGCTGGTTGTTGTTGAATTCTGTTTCTGTGTATGCTGGGATTTTTTTTACCAGTAAGTACTAATGGTCTATTTGACCAAAAAATGCTTCATAATTACATAGATGATTCTTAGACACTCCTAGTGTCTGAGACATCTAGTTCAACCTTCTTTTTCCACAGAGAAGGAAACTAAGATCAAGAAAAGTTAAGTAATTTGCCCAAAGTCACCTAAATAGTCAATGATAGAACTAAGATTTTAACCTGTGTTCTCCCTTCAAGATTTTAACATGACATTAGATATGTAAATGAACTACCCATAATTATTTTAGGTCAAAATGTCTTCTAGTGTCTATACTGATGTTGAGTCTTTTATATTCTTACACAATATTAAAACACATATATACAAACAGAACATCTAAAAATACAGTAAGATTTAACTATAAAATCATTTTGACACGCCATTATACTTTTACATTCGAAACTAGAAAAAAAGAGCTAAAAAAAACCTTTTTCACAAGGAGGGTATAAAAGTCAAAATAGCTGCTGAATTTTTAAATAACATGGAAAGAACAGTTCTTAGATCTATGCTTCAAAAGAATCACATTTTTCATAATATTTACAGCATCAAAACCATGTTACGAACATCACTGGAATATCAAATATACAAACTGAAGCTGTAATTTATTTATTTTTTTTTGGAGGGCAACTGGGGTTAAGCGACTTGCCCAAAGTCACATGGCTAGTTAGTGGGTCAAGCGTCTGAGGCCAGATTTGCACTCAGGTCCTCCTGACTCCAGGGCCGGTGCTCTACTCACTGTGCCACTTAGCCGCCCTGAAGCTGTAATTTATAAAGTGCTTTGTTTTAAGTTATAAAATTATCTACCCAGAATATATATAAACTATAAAATGCTACAGTTTTAAGCGTTAATATTTTTGAACAGCAATTTGTGTTTTAAAGACTAACGGAAGAAAGCTCTACTACAAAGGATTTGGGAAGTAAATGATATCGAATGAGATAACATGACAAAACGGAAAGAGTGGAGTCAGGAGAGCTGAATTTGAATCAGATGCTGGCTGTATGTGACAAACAGCAAGTGGCTTAATCTCTCATGAACTCGGTTTCCCTCATGGGTAACAGTTGTTCTACCTACCTCACTGAAACTAGAACAATGTATGATTCTCATGCCTGGTACTATTCATTCTTATATTCAAACATAAACCTAAACATACACTGAAAAATATGCACTAAAATCATGTAAGTTTTTGTCATCTACACAACTAACATTGTTAAATGGGCAGTGGGGAGTAAAAAAAAATATGAATCTACTAGATTTAGTTTAGCTTCCTTCCTAAGAAAATAAAAAATTTCTTGCAAAACTGTATTTTCATCACTAATTCTAGTACTATGTCCCAATCATCTCAGTGCTTTTTAGAAATTTCCCTAACTCATCATGTATTAAGGAGAACTCTTTCAAAGCCTATTGATTCTCTAGCTGATTTACCTAACGTCACTTTTTTGAACCTTGAAAAATCAACAAATATAATCTGTATACTCAAAAAGTATTTTAGAAGCCACACTAGCAATAGTCATGCGCAAATTAATACACAATATCCTATTCCTGACCCATTCTTGTTACCTGAGATATTATCATGGCACCCTTTCAATGATTTCTTTGGTTAGGTCCAGTTTTTAAAAAAATACTAAGCTGTTAAATTAGGGTATATAAAATCTCCTATGACAGTACACACACCTAGACACACTACAATATGAATACACAGTAAGTATTTTAAACAGTTTTAAACCTTTATCTTTAAATGTAGCATGTATAAATATATGTACTTAACCACATATTTAAGTGTGTATATACATATCTCTTGAATTTGTGTGTTGATACCTAGAGTAACACTATTGAAGTGATAATGGGAATTCATATCCATATAGTTTTCTGGTTTTCAAAGGATTATATACTTTACAAAGGACTAATATTCTCATCTTGCAGATAAGAAAACTGATGCTTAAAGAGATTAAATGCCTTGGGCCAATTATGTGACTAACAAATGACTTGTATCTGGGTGTCCTCTCTCAGACACCAGGCTGCCTCTCTGAAATTAATTTCCTTAAATCACAAACAGAAATCAGTCTTATCTTTTTAAAGTTACAGTATATCTTGAGTCCTTTCAGTCACAGCTGAAAGCATAAACAAAATCTGAAGTAGCAAATATGGTCTCACTTCTAAGACAGTAAGAAAATAAATCTGGGACCTTCTTATCTCTCCACGACAAGGGTCAAAATTTTGTATCTTATATTGTACTATCTCCAACAAAGTGTCTTCAACAATTCTTTTACAAGATAACATTTCTAAAAGAGTCAGTGTTTAAATGTAACTGATTTAAATCTATTTTTAAATGTGGTTAGATAGTATGACTTTACTTATACTTATCAAAATGACTACAGTACTCTTATTCCACCTATTACTGACCTTTTTGAATCATGTAGTGCAAAATTTGTTCAATTAATGATGCTACATAGCTAGCATCTTGCAAAACAGGTAGATATGTATTCTCAGATGAAAATACCTCAAGCATTCTCATAGGAAGTGCAACATTCAAACTGTCATCATTACAGTTCTGCAGCAACCTATAAAGGAAATGCAATTAACACATTTACCAAACAGCAACAACTCTATTGCATCTAACAAAAGACTTTATAAAATTCAGAATATTTTCATTTACTAGTACAAAATTCAAGATTCTTTCCAAAAGAGATATGTTTTAACTCTTACCCTATCCCAATATACTGCATTTTTCCCCCTCCAAAATCTAGCTTTTTATAAAAGCTAAATATAACCTGAAATTATGGAGTTAACTGGGGGATGATCAAGAAAAGAATCAAAGAATATGAGGAAGACAAAAACAGCAGCAACATTAAAAATCAAAAACTGTTTCATCTGAAAAAATAGTCTTCCACCACAGTTTTCCAATACTTTATTTTTTTCCCATAAACATTTTGTTTTTCTTTTCAAAGATTTTATTATAAGGGTGCTGCCTACATTCACAAGACCATAGGACCTGGAAATAGAAGGAAACTTAAAAGATCAACACCCATAGTTCACAGATAAGGAAACTGAAGTTCAGGGAAGTCAGGTAGTTTCTCTAAGATCAAAAAAGTTAGCACAAGTGGTAGAGCTAGTATTTAAAACCAAGTCTTCTGACTCCAAATGCTATCAATGGGTCTGCTGCCTTAGAAGCTCAGACAGCAGCAGGAACCTCAGCTGCAGTACCAGCAACAACAACAGGAGCAAGGGCAGAGCAAGTAAGCAGAGGCAGAATTCAGAGCAAATGCTTAGATGAGCAGTACGCAGCAAACTGATTGTTCTCCAGCTGACTGAGCAGAGTCCCTTACTTGAAGCCCAGGCAGCAGCAGGCAGGTAGCCTCACCACCACCCCTCACAGGCAGGCAGCAGCAGAGAAGTCACGATGTGGCAAAGGTGGGCTTTAACAGAAAACGAGAACGAAGACGCCAAGGGTGTTGTGGACGCATTTATCATCCCTCTAGATCAGCAGTTCTCAACTTGTAGGCTGTGACCCCTTTGGGGGTTGAACAGGGTTGCCTAAGACCATCAGAAAACACATATTTCCAATGGTCTTAGAAACCAAGACACTGCTCCTCTATCCGTCTCCAGGTAGGTCTGCCCACATGCAGATACATCCACATACAAGTATTAAAGGGTTGCGACACTAGGAAGGTTGAGAACCACTGCTCTAAATGCTGGAAGAGCCTCATCTTAGTAAATGTGTTTTGGACTAGCATTTATAAATCCTGGTCTGTTCCTTGGAGAAGCATTCCTGTACAAATATTTTGCATTTCAACAGGATAATATATGCTACTGTGGAATAAAGTCCATTGAAGAAAATCTGATCTTAAATTAGTCTGCTACTACAAATGATGTATCCAGATGCTTGCTTCCAGACAATTGAAAAAAAGAATTAAGATCCTTGAAAAAGGTAAATATATCAGTGTGCTCACCCCAAATTGTCTAACTGTGGTCCTACCTATATTGTTCAAGACTTTCACAAGAAGTTTATGGCTCATCTAAAGCTTAACTTGGAAATGGGCTACACAAATCTTCTGAATACTTTCATTATTATGCTCCCAGAAACTTACTGGAGTTGCCTATCAGTGCCAAGGCTAGAACCTATCTGCCACTCTACTAGCTAAATGATAAAACTTATGGTCATCACTGACCCCATCAAAACTGTTGCTCAAAAAAACAAACAAACAAAAAAAACTGTTGCTCAAGTTGGATCTCTGTGCCATGGCAAGGAAACTTACAAATTTACAGAGAAACCATTACATGTATTCAGAAATGTGAACCCAACAATTCTGTCAATATTGAGCACTTTGAAAATACTTTTTGCCATGCAAATGTATGTTTGTGCATAAATTAAAAACACAACAGCTGGAATGGCTAAGTGGTGCAGTGAATAGAGCACCAGGCGGACCTGAGTTCAAATCTGGCCTCAGACACTTGACACACTTACTAACCATGTGACTTTGGGCAAGTCACTTAACCCCAGTTGCTCTCCAAAAAACGGCAAAAAAAACCCAGTCCTTAACTTTAAGGAATGTCTATTCCAACAGAAAAAACAAGATCTATAAATTAGAACTTAAAAGAGAAATACAGAGTAGAGCGTGGGTAACCTTGGAGGGAATACCACTTGCAGTGAAGGTAGACAAAACAGACATAAAAATTCAGAAAATAATTAAGTGCTAAAGTTGGGAATAGAGTATGAGGTGCAACAATTGTGCAGCATTTTCAAAGTGACTTTTAGCTCTTTATGTTAACTATCAAATTTATGTTTTGATGGGCCAAGCTTCTGCTTGAGCAGAAAAGGCACGATAATCTGTGAAGGAAAAGAAAAATGTCTCCTTGTCTGGCACCTCAGCCCCGTGGTTAGTGCAGGACCGTGTGTGCCTGAAAATCTCTGTCGAGTTCACTGTTTCAGAATACAAAGTGAAAGGAAAAAGTCGATATAATCTCAGCTATGAAGCAACGCTGTGACTGCAGAAAAGTCTGAAAAACAACTAGCTATTCCGAAATACAAAAACGTATTTTAAAGATAATTATCTTCAAAGACAAATGAGTTACAGCAAATATAAATATCATTTGTTTTGAAATTCCTTGAAAAGCAACAGAACTTAAAGGACGGCAATAACTTTTTATAGTTAATCTCAATAAATGTTTCAAATTGTTTCAAATCCACCTTATGGTTCCACATCAATCTCTGTCTCCTCACTTTCCGCTTACCTGAGGAACTGTAATAGAATGATGTAATTGGCCTCTCTGGAAAGGCCAATTAGTTCCAAATACATGTGTGTCATGTGAGGGCTACAGAGATTTGTTTCTAAGAGCAGAACTAATGAAATATTTGGTTTGGATCTTCCAGGAAATGGATTTTGACTTTTTAAAATAAGAGTTCTTGAGAAACTACATCACTGATGTTCAGTATTTGGATTTTGTAATAAACCTAGCATTCAAAAAAGGCACAGACTGAAAGGATTTTTAAAAGGTTAATAATATTGTATTTCTCTCTCATGAACATGCATATTCAGAAGAACTGTACATAAAGATCAAATGCACTTCAGTTCACTGCTAAATTAAATTTAAAAGACACGAAAGTTAACAAGTCTTTATGGTTCATACACACACACACACACACACACACACACACACACACACACACACACACAGCAAAAAAAAAAAAAGACAGACCTATCTTAAAACAACAATTGAATATGAAACCCCATTAGTGACTTTAAACAGACTCTAATCTGAAGTGTCACTGAGGAGATTCCTTCAATAACAATGAATCAATTTCTTCTTTCTATGGAAATCCAAGGATCTACAAGGCATTTCCCTGGATTCCTTGAAATAAAGTTTAAGTCATTGCAGGTATGTATGTCTCTGTCTATATTGTGTAATCTGAGCCCTGTCCAGCACTAAAAAAAAATGTTTTCAAAGCCTCACATAGGTTGGGGTTTTGTTGTTGTTTTTTTAAACCATTTTCCTGGAAGATAAGACACAAACACTAAGGCAAACAGATCAAAATAATATATTACAAATATTTTTAAATGAAAAGAACTTTACCTGCAACATAAGCCCAATAACCTCTTTATTTGAAATAAGCAAGTAAGTCTGTCAGGACCATCCAGTTGCTTAAGGAACTGAGAATTTTGTTTAATTAAATTCTGACACATCCATATCTGAAACAAAATGCATATTTAAAATTAACTTTAAAATATTTAAGCATCATTTTTATGATGTTATATATAATTTTCTGGCTGTAATGTGTGTGTGATAAAGCTCAACAAAATTAGAAATGATTTAAATCACCTATAGCAGTGGTTCTCAACCTTCCTAATGCCATGACGCCACAACCCATTAATAGTCATATGTGGGCATGTCTGCATGTGGGTGGACCCGCCTGTAGAGGGATAGAGGAGTGGTGTCTGAGTTCCTAAGATCATCAGAAATAAGTGTTTTCTGACGGTCTTAGGCAACCCCTGTGACCCCTTGTGAAAGGGTCATTCAACCCCAAAGGGACTGCGACCCACAGGTTGAGAACCACAGACCTATAGACATATCAATCTATAAAAAATATAAATGAGCTTTTACTAAGTATGTATTTACCAAATTTGTATCTTAAAATAACGTAAAAGCATTAAATATTACCAGCCTTTAAATTTATGGTAATTTTTTTAAACAAATGTGATAAACAAAACTATTACTGCCAAACAATCAATCTTAGATTCTCCTTGTGACTGGCTAATAGTTCCAAACAGCCAAATTTTTGCTGCATATGTTAGAAGGGTTAGTCAATATCTTAGTCAATTAATAATTCAACTAAAAAAAGCTGTTTCAAAATATTTAAAGACCTTGTGAAGTTTTATGTAGAAACTTACCAAACGTTTTGAATCTTCATTCTGTTTATAAAAAAACAGAAGTTGCCGCACTAAAAGGGTCAGGTTGGGCCCATTAGCAACAGAAAAAGTTCCACCAGACTGTGCCAAATTAGCACAATGATCAAATTCACTTCTTTGGATAGAATACTTAAAAAAAAAAAAAAGAAAGTACAAACTTTCAATTATGTTCTGAATGAATTTTAAATTTTTTTTTATTACTGTGGGGAATATTAACAATTAAGTTGCTATTACTTTAAGTTATCTTATCTCTGGAAGTCAATAAAAACTTGATGTAATACACGGCTCTTAAATACCTACTAAAACATAATCATCCACAGCTTCCTTCTATTATCAGTTTTGTTTATATGTAATTTTGACTTGTTTATATTTTGTTATCTGTACTCAAACTGTTGCTAGGTAATCAAGAAAAAGATATCTCATAAAACCTTAGGGAAAGCATTTTATATACTATTTCATTTTCACTTGTACTAAAATGCAAAAATAATCGTTATAAATAATTAAAGTAGTTTAAAGTTAAAATTAAAAATACATCTTACTTAAAGATGGCATATCACATAAACAACAGTTCTTATTTTAAAATCTTAAATCTATTCTAGTGAAAACTTATTTTTAAAGGAAAAAATCCAACTCTTCACTTTCATTTTAATAGGCTTATAGATTTGAAACTAACATTAGTCAAGTCATATCAAAGTAAAGGGCTGCCCATATTTTCTCTTAAATATTTTGTAGTATTAAAAAATACTTACTTGCTGTTTTCTGTCCCTATAACCTCGGACAAAGGACTGAATAATTATTGCATTTTTCAGTCTTCTCCTTTCTTCCTAAATAATTAAAGAAACAATCATTCAACTAGTAGGAATTGAATTTTAAGTTAAATGGTTATGAAAAGAATACAGGTATTAACATTCCTTTCTTTTTATAACAGTTTTGCAGTTTCAGAGAGTCTTCATATATATGATCTTATATTTTATTCTCACAACAACCCTGTCAGGTAGGCAAAAGAAGTATTAATAGCCTCATATTATTCATTTTAAAGGTGAGGAACCTGGATGAGAGGTTAACTGCTTTGACCAAGGTTCTACCATAGCAGAGCCAGTACAAGAATACTAATGATATTCTGCTAAACCCTCCTAAAAGTCACACCACAATGCTGACTGAATCCAGCAAAAATTGGTAGTTTAATTCAGAGCTTCTTAAACTTTTTCCATTTGTGACCCCTTCAGCTCTTCTTAGACTATGAGTCGAAACTCCTTCACTCAACTGATCTCTACGCAGCCCTGACTGACTCTCTTATCACACTCCCTTTGGCCTCTATTCCAAACCTCTCAAGTGCCGTATACTATATCTTCTACCAACCTGCTCAGTAGAGGTCCCTGCCTCATTCCTTACCAATTCAGCATGAACTCTTTTTTCCCCCAAATTCTACACAGTAAATCCTTTCATCTGAATTCATTACCTATTCCCCCAAATCCTCCTACTAGCTAACTTCCCTATTACCACTATCCTCTTGGTCACCCAGGTTCATGACCTCACACTCGCCTCCCATATCCAATCAGCTGTCAAGGCAGCCAAGAGGCAAAGTGAACAGAGTGCTAGGCCTGGAAGCAGGAAAGCCTGAGTTCAAAGGAGACCTCAGACACTTGCTAGCTGACTTTGGGCAAGTTACTTAATCTGTTTGCTTCAGTTTCCCCAATTGTAAAATGTAAAATGGAAATAAACTGTAAATGTAAATGTAAAATAACAGTGTCTACCTGGCAGGGGCTGGTCTGAGGATCGAATGAAAGAATATTCTGAAGTGTTTAGCCCAGTGCCTGGCACATAGGAGGTGATTAAGAAATGTTTATACATTTCCTGTTCCCCCTCCTTTCCAGTCCTACTCCCCTCTCCGTGTACTCTGTCATCCAACGACACTAGCCTCCCTGCAGTTACTCACACACGAGACTCCATCTTTTACATCAGTGCATTTTCAATTGGCTATCCTCCAACCCTGGAATTCTTTCTCTCCTCATCTCTTACCCCATACCTTCCCTGGTTTCCTTCCCAGTCTCAGCTAAAGTCCCATCTTGTCCTCCTTAATCTTAGTGCCTTCCTTCTGAGAATGCCCCCAATTTATCTTGTAGTTATCTTGCTTGTACATACTTGTTTGCATGTGGCTTTCCCCCCCCCCCCCATTAGACTGCAATCTCCTTTCTGGTTTGGGGGTTTTTGTATCGCTAGCATTTAACACAGTGCCTGGCACATAAGTAGGTACTTACTAAATGCTAGTTGATTCAACCTCACCTTCCAGTCTCTCCTACTTTGCTCCAATAACTGTGGAAAAAGTGACATTGATCCCACTGCTTTGGAGAGCTTGTCCTTGTGATCATCACATCTCTCTTTAGTCACCGGTACCTTTGCTGCCATGAATTCGCCCAGTTCTCCCTCACCATTAAAAAAAAAAGTCTTTACTTACTATGGCCATCTCAATAAACTATCATTTACAATTTTTTTTGGCCAAACTCCTAGAAAAATCAATGTACACTGTCTGTTCTTACTTACCTCCCTTTATAACCAATATACATCTCAACTGTAATCCTTCTCTCCAAGATTATCAAGAAATTTCTTAATTATTAAACCCAATGGCCTTTTTTCAGTTTTTCAGATGCAGGCTATATAGAATCTCCTAAAGGGAAAAGAACTTTCATTCCACAGAGAATGGGGACTATCTGGAAAACCAGACTGAATCAATCCTCCCAATCCCCTATCTTATTCTGGTCAGAAACTCCAGTAAAATTCTAACACTCTCCAACTCCTTGAGCAGGCCACAGAATGCCAGTCTCATGGGTCTTTGCAGCCATGGAAGGTCGAGGGGCCAGAGAATGAGATGAGAATCCAGAGAAAAGCAAAAGAGAAGAAAAACGCCCAAAGAACAAAATTCCAAAGGAAATATTCGCTAGCAGACAAGCCAGTAGAAAAGCTCATACAAAAGAAAAGAAAAGAAAAGCCCATACAAACACATAGTAAGAATGAGCAAAGAAAAGCCAAAGTACAACAAAGAAGTCTTATATACTGTGATGGAAAATTAAGCAAAAATCACTCATCAAACAGAAATCTGCAGTCTTTAGAGATCATGGAATAATGCAAAACTCCAGAATGGTTGAAAAGAAAAATAAAGCTACCAGAAGATTAGAGTAGGAATAAAATTAGGTCAGAAATCAGAGCTCTCAAAAAAATTTTTAAAAGACATAACTTAGAGGACAAGATGGTCTTTCCAAAGAAGTAGAGGCTATAAAGAAGAAACTCACAGATTGGAAACACATACACAAGAAAAATTAGCAAAAAAACAAAAATATTAGGAGAGTCTGAGTTTTACAGTACTGGAGGGCACTACTGGGACCTAGCATATAAAAATTTAAACCTGAAAGTGTGTTCTGGAAGAAGATTTTACCCAATCGACTCCAAAACTACAGTTCTGAAACCATAATCAAATCAATTCTATTACTGTTCCTGGAAAGAGTATGTCCATCTACTTCTCTATCATTTCACTAACCATTCTTGTAACTTTTCAAACCGAAATGTCCCTCTTTGGCTAGCATTCTATTCTATGTGTGGTCTCCACGCTAGATTGAAAGTTCTCTGAGAGCAGAACTGTTTCTTTTCCTTTGTATATAACCTAGCAGTTAGCACAGTGTTTGACATATGGCAAATGCTTAATAACTGCTTTTTCATTCATTCATTCATTTGCAGTCAAGAACTGGCAGACCTCATTTTGCTGTGTTTTGCAAACAGTGTCTTTTTTTTTTTTTAAACAAATTGAAGGTCTGTGGCAACCCTGTATCAAACAAGTCTTTTGGTGCCATTTTTCCAATAGCATGTGCTCATATTGTGTCTGTTACATTTTCTTAAGTCTCACAATATTTCAAACTTTTTCATTATTATTATATCTGTAATGATCTTTGATGTTATTATTGTAATTGTTTGGGGGTACCATGAACTTCACCCAGATAAGACATGAAGCATAATCAATAAATGTTGTGTGTCCTGACTATTCCACCAACCAGCCATTCCCCATCTCTCTCCATCTCCTCAGACCTCCCTATTCCCTGAGACACAATAATATTAAAATCATGCCAATTTAACAACTGGACAATGGCTTCTAAGTGTTGGAATGAAAGGAAGAATCAATCTATGTGACAAATTTCATTGTTGTCTTATCTTAAGAAATTGCCACAATCATTCCAACCTTCAGCAAACACCACCCTAATCACTTAGCAGCTATCAGCATTAAGGCAAGACCCTCCTTCAGAAAAAAGATTATGACTAGCTGAAGGCTCAGATGATGGTTAGCATTTTTTAGCAATAAAATATTTTTACTTAAGGTGTGTACATTGTTTTTTAAAACAGATTACAACATAATGTAAACATAATTTTTATATGCACAAAAAAATTCACATGACTTGCTTTATTGTGATAATCAAACTGGCACTATCTCTAAGTCTGCCTGCACACATCTTCTAGAAACCAGGAAATAGGCAAGTCAATCAATAATCTTGCCTCTTTTTCTATTCCTAACTACAAAAAGAAGGTACAATTCCTTGACAGTAGTGAAGACACAAGAGGTGGAGGATCTAGCCTGTTGTAAGGAACACCTAGGTTCAAATCCCATCTTTGACACCTCTTCTGAGAAAGTCACTGCTCCCAGCTTCAGGTTCCTGAGGTGTACTATGGGAGTAATGATAGTCATTTCACTTCTCTGTAATGTTAGAGTCCCAAACAAGATCATGTATATTTAGCACTCTGCAAACCTGTAAGTGCCATGTCAGTTTTTACTATTATTATTTTAAGAAGCTGCTTTTAAAATCATTTTCCAAATGTTTTCTAGAAGAAAAATACATATGGCAATGTAACTAAAGTTACCCCCAGTTCCCAGTAAAATACCTGAGGACAGGGATTGTTTCATTTATCTCTGTATCTGAAGTTCCTAGCACATTGCAAATAGGTACTTATTGGATATCTGTTTAATTGGAATGAAATTCAATTTAAGATTTAAAATGTATAACTATGACAGTGAAAGTAACTTAAAGATCTTCATAAAATCTATTTTACCTCTCTTTTCCTTCTTTCTTCTTGAGTACGATGCAAGAGAGAGGCCTTTTCTTCCTGAAATCAAAATAAAAAAGAAGTATTATTTTGTACTTTTAAATATCTCCTTATAAAAATTGTGTCTCTGGAGCCAGAAGCACTCATCTAATATATTCATTCAATAAATTTTTTTAAAGAATACCACATTTTTGAGGACCTACCACAGTGGTTCTCAACCTTCCTAATGCCGCAACCCTTTAATACAGTTCCTAATGTTGTGGTGACCCCTACCATAAAATTATTTGCATTGCTACTTCATAACTGTAATTTTGCTACTGTTATGAATCTGATATGCAGGATGTATTTTCATTGTTACAAATTGAACATGACCCACAGGTTGAGAACTGCTGACCTACCATTTAAAGCATTCAAACTCTGCTCTAGCATACGGAGATAAATATGATAGAAAATGCTCATTTTTACAGAACCAAAAACAAGTATAGAGATAACAAGAAGCAAATTAAAGGCAGTGTTTCAATAATTTTCTAAGAATAACACCTAACGACTCTAAAGTCACTGAAGATTATTTCTTCATAAAAGTAAAATTGGAGGGGATGGCTAGGTGATGCAGTGTATACCAGCCCTGTAGTCAGGAGGACCTGAGTTCAAATGTGACCTCAGACACTTAACACTTACTAGATGTGTGACCTGGAGCAAGTCACTTAACCCCAATCGCCCTGCCTTCCCCTCTCCAAAAAAGGAAAAAAAAAAGAATTTCTGAAAAGTTCACAAAGTAGAATAACTTTGTTTTATCTTTATGTCTTAAGAATTATCATAATCATCTCATTAAATCCCCTGTGTTGTAAAGAATTACTTATTTGTTTAGCTATATTAAGCTCAGTTTCTACATGTGTAAAACAAGGGAGTTAAATTCTCCAATTTAAAAAAATCAAAACATTCTTAGCTCACGGTCTATTTGGCCCACAGGCTGTAAATTTGCTGGCCTGCAGACTGTCCAGAGGAAGAAGCTAAGAACCAGAAATGGAAAGAGATTTGCCCAAGGTTACATGTGTACAGTAGAGTCAGCAATCAAGTCTTCTGAATCCAAATCCAATATTCTTTCCTATTCCCTCAATCATTCTTACCTTCTCCGTCTCTCCTCCCCCATTAGTCCCCTTGCATACAACCAAGTCCAGGCCTTTAACAATGAATTGGATGGGACAGGACAGGAAATCCTTTCCAGTCTAAAGACTCTAATATTCACCCTAAAGTCAGAAAGAAAACCCCAATTCCCTGAGTAAACCAGATGTCTTTATCATCATTCTGGGAAAGGAGAGGTGGGGTGGGGTGAGGGTGGGGGTGAGCAGAGGTCATAGCCAAGTCACCTCTAGGACATCCACAGAACAGGCTAGTGTGCCCCAGCACCCTTCTAGCATTTCCACTTAGAAGGAAGAACAGGTGGTGGTAAGCCTTGGGGAAGTTCAGAACATAGAACACCAGATTAATTAATATCACATATTTATTAAGAATCTACTAAATGTCAGACATTGTGTGGGATTTTAAAAAAGGAAAAGAAAAAACAGGAGGGGAAGGGGAAAGATAAAGAAGAGGGTTCACAACTTACACAGATCAGTGATCTCATTACTTTCCCCTGCATGCCCATCCCAAGAGATTCTTGTCCATTTCTTCACGTGAGTCTGTTACAGGGAGCCTACCTAAACTGCTACAGGCTTTCCTCAACTTCTCCTGACATAATGATAGCACCAATGAAGCACTCTAGCTGCCCCTGTTGACCAATCCATCTTCTCTTAGCACAGTGCCTTGCATATAAGTACTTAATAAATGCTTGTTTCCTTCCTTTCTTTCTCTTATTATATATTTCTTTGGTGACATCTTTTACTCCTGTTCCTTGAAGTTCTGGTTATATGTTACAGTCCCAATTGTGTTCTATTGACCACTATAATTGTAATATTCATCTTTAACTCAAGATTGTTGCATTCCATGTCTTTAAGACATATAGAAACACTGGTACAAAAGAGGTATCAGTAAAAGCTTTGTGTAAAAGATGGCTCTGAGCTCATGAGGGAGAATATGTGCAAAAAAAGCAACTGGAAAGGTTAACTTGGGCCAGGTTTTAGAAGGCCTGAAATGCCAAACCTATGACTTTACATTTGCTTCTGCAAGTAATCAGAAGCCATCACAGTTTAGGGATAGTGGCTCAGTCACACCTGTGATTTAGGAAAAAATCTTTGGCTGTTCAATGGGAGATGGGACTGTAGTGGGAAGAGACTCGAGGTAAGCAGATCAATTACAAAGCCATTCTAACAGTCCAGATAAGAAATAATGAGGGCCTAGATTAGAGCAGTGACTATGTGAATAGAAAGGAAACAGATATAAGAGATATTGTGGAGGTAGAAACAACATCTGGCAACTGACTAGATATGTAGGATGAGTGAGAGTGAGGAAGCCAAAAGGATGACACTAAGGCTTCAAATCTGAGTGACTAGAAGGATAGTCATATTGTTGAGAAAAACAAAGGCCCGTGGGGTAGTCAATTTCAAGCACCCAAAGTTACTTTTTGGAAGCAGTTTTCAATCTGGCTCAGGAGAGAAGATTAAAACTTCAAGAAACACACACAAGCATTATATTAACAAAGCCAGATCAGTCTAGACTCTAAGGGAAGTATCTGAAAAGGAAATCAAGGAGGGTTGAAGTGATCAAAAAAAAAAGTTGTCTGGAAGTGATAATAACCCTCACAGGACCCTTAATAATAAGTAGGAATTATAGGATCAGAGGATTGGGGGCTAGAAAAGACCTTCAAGAACATTTATCCATTGGATTATTGTAAGGCAAGTGCTTGTAAACCTTAAAGTGCTACGTAAATATAAGTTATTATTATGAGACCTAGTATAGAATAGAAGGAGCACTGAACTTTAAATCACAGGAGACTTGGGTTCAAATTCTGTTTCTGGGCACACGGTAGATGTGTAACCACTTAATCTCCAAAAATCTCAATTCCTCATTTGTAAACAGGTGTAATACCTGTAGAATCTACAATATAAGACTATGGAGGTCAAATGAAATAATATAGATTATATAATATATATTAAATAATATAGACACACAAAATCAATCAACAAGCATTTACTAGGCAGTTATATCCCAGGCACAGAGCTAAGTACTGGAGAGACACAAAGGGAAAGCAAAAAGAATCCTCCTCCTCACAATATGAATATGAACAGGTACATACAAGACTGAATACAAAAGAGATGGAAAGTGACTTTAGAGCTAAGAGTACCAACAGCTATAGGGACTAAGAAAAGCCTATTTTGAGAAAGTACCATTTAAGCTGGTTCTTAAAGCACTACATAAAACCCATTTAAAAAGTCGTTGTTCAAATTCCAAAAAAAAGTTCTAGAGCTTATAAAATAAAAAACTTTATATAATAGATAATAAATTTTAATAATTTGTCCTAAAAGAAGAAAAAATTATAAACAGAGTCAAAAAAAGTTTTAATTTCAAAGATCATATATATAAAGAAATGAAGATTTTAGGTAAATAACCTAAGATTTTGAAGTGAACTCCTAAGAAATCCACACCCTCTTTTAAAACATCCCTTGATGCCACTATCAAAGATGGAAAAAGATTGTGAACCGAATCAATATGTAATAGAAAAACAGTAAAACTCAAGAGTCAGGAAGTAAGGGCCCTATTCAGCTACTAATAAAATACCTTGAAACAGTTTTTTCATTTATATGCATTACTTACTTGATTTTTTTTTAAAAAGCTATTCACATATTAACACAACCCTGCAATTCTTAGTTCTTCAGACTCACAAGAAGACTTTAGAAAAGTATCAGAAAGAGGAGTGGATTTGGAGTCCCAAAACCTGAAGACAAAAATCTGGGCACTTCTGTTTTTCAGGTACATTACTATAGGCAAATTCCTTTATAGCTGTCAAATTGTCTCCTTGTCTATAAAAAAGGGAAACTTGCACCCACCTCACCAGGCTGCTGAGCGGAAGGCATTCTGTCACAGAAAAAAGTAATGGTTGGGTTGTAGGAGGACAAGTACATTAACACAGAGTGGGACTGTGAAACAGGTCCACCGTTCTGGAAAACAATTTAGAATTATACCCCCTAAAAGCATGAAGGTATACATACCCTCTGACCCAGCAATACCACTGTTAGGCATGTACACAAAGGAGGACAAGAACAGAGGGAAAAGACTCATATAAGCAAAACAATTTACATAAGTACTTTTGTTGTAGCAAAGACCTGACAAACAACACAGGTGCCTATAGCTGAATATGGTAATTTGTAGAATATAAATGTAATGGAAATTTATTCTAATAAACTATAAATGACTGATCCAGAGAAATACATAAAGACTTAGATGAAGTGATACACTGAAATGAAGAGAACTAGGAGAACAATATACACAATAACCAAATGAGGACAAACAACTCTGAAAGAACTCAGAACTTGGACCAAGCCAGTAACCAATCATTTCAAAAGACTGATGAGGAAAAATAAACCACTCAGAGAGGTAGCAGGTCACAGCTGATAGAGCTGGCCTTAAAATTAAAAAGACCTGAATTCAAGTCTTATTTCTGATATATAGTGACTGTGTGACCCTAAGCAAGGCACTTATCCCCTCAGTGTCACAGATAAACTCTCTAAGACTAGAAATTGCACAACAGTTACTGATCTATCTACATTAGTAGGCATTTCCTCACAGGGACACCTCTATACCCATCAAAACACAGATCTGGTCCAAAACTAACAAAATCATCCAAAAGGGTAATCACCTCTTCTCAGAGAGATAATAGACTAGAGGTACAAAATTAGGCATGATCAACTCTGAATTGTTTTACTTGATTAAATAGATTAGTTTGAAGAGAGAACTACTTGTAGAGGAGGGAAGTGGGTAGTGATAGACCTGGAGAGGAAAAAAAAAGAGAGCAAGAGCATCAAAAAAATATTTTAAATGTACATTAAGGAAAAAAGTAAAGACAAGGACACAAATACAACAGTTCTGTTAATACCTTTATATATTTCTTTTTCTAAAAGCTCACAATTTTTTAACACAATTCTCTTTTCTTTGTATCTTGAAATGACTCCATGAAGGTTAAATTCATAAAAAAGGGAAGAGGAGAGTAAGCAATTTTTAGAGTCTAAAGAACCATGTAAATACGAACTGCAGTTTGTTTTTTAAATCATGTAAGTTAAAATATCACTACCAAAGCTGGGAGGCTGGGGGGAACATGAGAGGATTCTCACAAAGTTGGGTAGTCTTACAAATATCAGAGGGATAGATGACATTAAGAAAAAGTATGACTTGGTAGAAAGAGCATAGACTCTGGAACCTGAGGACCTGGATCCAAAGCCCAATTTTGTTGTTTAGTATCTGTGTATAAGACAATTTAACCTCTCTTGGACTCAGGTACCCTCATATGCAAAACGAGGTGACTGGACTAGATGATCTTTAAGGTCCTTTCAAGTTCTACATCCTAAATCTAAATCCTAAAATGCCTCAGGTTACAACTATCATCTGCATATTAGGGGTGTTAACGAAGACTAACCTAAAGTAAAATCTCCATAGTTCCATATATTCAGACTTTGGACGCACCCTTGCTTTCCTGTTTGGACTGCAATAAAGTTTATTAGACAACAGTAATAAACTGAAAAAAAGAAGACAGATCTGTGTTTCCAGTCTTTTATAACACATTACACATTTGTGAATTTAGATTATTTTACAAACATATAAGGACTCTATTTCCTTGCCATCATAATTACTGTCACTCATACCCATCCTTAGTCAAAACCACATAAAGAGGACTGAAGTAACCAAGGGCATTAGGCACATATCAAGAGCATCTTTCACAACAAACTGAAGTGTCCCAAAGCATGGTTGGGAAACCATGCAATAGGGTACCATTTATTATACTGTTCCTTTAGGAAATTAGTTTTATAGATTGGATCTCTGCCTACCCAATCACCCAAAGTCTGACAGATTCTATGAACCAGCCAGTCAGTCTCCAGAACAATTAGACACCTCGTTGTTCATGATGAATGCCTTCAGTCATTAGGTATGAGTCTCTGACAACACACAACTATACAGATGTGGGCTGATCAACTGGTAAAATTTGGGCAGAGTACCAGAATACTGGTAGCCATAGCAAATGCAATTATAAGTGCCAACGGGTTTTCTGGGGATGAAAGGGAAAAGGTATTGGGTTCTAAATCCTATTAGGTTGGCAGAGGGTGGTGACACCATCTCCAAGAGTGAGCTTTGAGGATCGTTCCTGGAACACAAGGTTAATAAAGTAAAATACAAGGTATTCCTTGCTCCATTTGTATCAATTTTGTTTGAGGCAAGCAGTGCAGCACTGGATAGAACACTGGACATGGAAAGGCTGAATTCAAATCTAGCCTCGGATACTCATTAACTCTGTGACCCCTGGCAAATCACCTAACCTGTTTGCTTCAATTTCCTCAACTGTAAAATGAGATAATAGCACCTACCTCCTAGGGTTGTTGTGAATAAACGAGATAACATTTGTAAAAAGTACTTAGCACATACGGGTGGGCGGTATATAAATGTTTATTCCTTTCATAAGCTGGTGGAAGACGGTTATCTGTTGGGGGCCCTTTAAGCAACCCCTATGTGGGTTATTATGGGCAAAGCCAAATGAAAATACTTGGAACTGATAACCATTTTGTGGTTTTGATAGGTTTTGTTTTTTTAAAAGACTAGATGGAGAGGATTCTGGCAAAATGCCAGAATAGGTTAGAAAATTCCAAGCTCTCAAGATTTTCCCCCACAAAAGAGATAAAATAGAGCCTCAGAGTGAAAACACAGTTGGCGAAAAAATAAAAATAAGGGCAGAACTGGGGTCCTCCTGGGACAAACTGAGAAGATCTGAAGAAAAATTCCAGGATGAGGTCTGGCCTCTGTGAAGAATAAACACCTCCAGGCTAGGACTACTTGAACAACAAGCAGCAAGCCCTGGGGGTTAGCTCAGCTGGGAGGCTGCCTCTGCCCCAGTCACAGGAACTTTTACCCTGGAGACAGTGGGGCAATGAGAGGACTTGGGGGTCTGAGTCAGGAAGACCCAGGGAACCTCTGCTAACACAGAACACCAGATCCAGCTATGCTAGGATGTCACAGACTGGCGTAAGAAGGAACCAGTACACAGAGTAAGTACAGAAACACAGGGTAGGGACCCAGCTGTTTGTAGGCACTTAGAGAAAGCTGGAGGTCTTGGTTTCAGTTGCAAGCCAGAGGGAAGAACTGAAGAAGGCTCTGAGGTCAGAGGCATCATCCTCTATACCCCAGGACTAGAGGTGATTACAAAAACTAAGCGACAACAAATACAAAAAATGCACGGGCAAAGGAAGAATCCAACCACACTGAGTTACTATGGGAATCGAGGAGACCAGGGTTTGTCTTTAGAGGAGGATACCAAAGCAAAGAAACTTTTACCCCAAAGAGTAACGTCACCTGCCCAAAAAGAATACATAGAAGAACTTAAAAAAGACTTTAAAAATCAAACGAGAGAGATTTGAGGAAAAACTTTAAAAAAAATCCAAGAAAAACAAGAAGATTACGAAAAGAAAAGTCAATTAGAAAAGGAAATCCAGAATCTTAAGAAAATGACTCCTTAAAAATCAGAATTGGGTAAGAAGAAGCCAGCAAAGTTATGAGATCAAGAAATAATGATTAACAAAACATAAAGAATGAAAAAGTATTAGATAATGTGAAGAATTTCATAAGAAAAACAAGTGATCTGGAGAACAGTTCAAGAACAGAAAATATAAGAATAATCGGACTACCTGAAAGCTATGATCAAAAAAAGAATCTTGAAACAATAATATAAGAAATAATTAAAGAAAATTATCCTGAAGTGTTAGAACAAGAGGGAAAAGTAGAAAAACAGAAAAAATCCACCAATCACCACCTGAAAGAGCTCCTATGAGAAAAACTCACGGGAATATTATAGTCAAATTCCAAGACCTCTGGCTTAAGGATAAAATATTACAAGCAACAAGAAAACAAAACAATTTAAATACGGTGGTACCCCAATTAGAATCACATAGGACCTAGCAGCGGTGATACTAAAAAACCAGCCTTGGAACACTGTGTATCAAAGAGTAAAAGAATTTGGGTTCTGGCCAAAAATATCATACCCAGCAAAGCTAATCATAATCCTGAATGAAAAAATGAATATTTAATGAACTGACAAACTTGCAGGACTTTGTTAACAAAAAACAAAACAAAATAAAACCTGAACTTAATAGAAGATCCAACATACGAGAGCCAAGAAGAAAGCTAAGGTACACACCAAAGACTAATTACAAGGGACTCAATAAGGACACTGTTTTTACATGTAAAATGTAAAATATATGTCTAAAACTGTTATTAGTAATTGGGTAGTGTGTAAGACTGAGGTAGACCTGAGTACGCTGTTACTTAAAAAAAAACATTTAGGAACAGCTAAAAAAAATAATTATACAAATGAAGTGCAAAAGAAAGAAGCCGCACAGAAGAATTAGATGAAGGAGGGCTGTTAGTTCTGGAAATCTACTTTCAACAGGAATGGTTTCAAGAGGGAACAACACACAAATACACAGAAAAGTATAAAATATAAAAGTCTTCTAGGGGCAGCTGGGTGATGCAGTGAATAAAGCAACAGTCCTGGAGTCAGGCAGACCTGAGTTTAAATCCTGCCTCAGACACTTGACACACTTACCAGCTGTGTGACCTTGGGCAGGTCATTTAACCCCAACTCCCTTGTCTTCTCCCCTCAAAAAAAAAAAATAAGCGTCTTCTAAATGCAGAAAGAAAATGCTAAGGGGACAGGGAGTAGGGAGAGGATGAGGGATCTCTAGAAGGGTGGGTGAAGGAATAGGTTAAAGGGGCATATAGAGGGGTGTTGATATTTATGGGAATGGGAAGATAACGAGAGAGGAGGAAGAGGCAGGAGTAAGGTAAGTATTATGAGAGCAAGGTGGTAGGCAGAAATAAAGTAGAGAAGTCAGAAGGGATAGGAAATAAAAGATATGCACAAACATAAAAACAAAGATCAGGAATAGAATTTGTTAGGGAAAGTATATGTCTATATATGCATTTGAGTGCATATGTGTGTATATCCATACTTAATAATAGGCTGGGAGGGGGAAATGAGGGGAAAAGAACAAAGTAAAAAGTGCACAACACAGAACAAAAGAAAACTTACAAGGAACTAAAGAAAAGGACAGCTCTCAAAATGATGCATACCATTTATTATACAAGCTTTCCTGAAATGGACATTTATTGCTACATATTCTTTTCTTATTCTGTACTAAAGTTGCAATATTTAAGTGTATAATGTTTTTCTTCTCTTACTGTGTATTTAGGTTTTAGTGTTTAAGTCTAAAATTAAAAAAAAAAGACTAGACAGAAAAGACTAAAAAGAATTAGAATCTGAATGCAGATCAAAGCACATTATTTTAGCTTTTTTTGTTTTTTTCTTTCTTGTTTTTCCCTTTTGTTCTGATTCTTCTTTCACAACATGATTAATGTGGAAATATGTTTAACATGATTGTACATGTATAACCTAAAAAAAAAAAAAAGACTGTGATCCCACATCTTGACCTGGCCGGTAGTACAAGGACTAGTGACAGGTCCAAAAGCTGGGTCATTTCACTCTGCTTTAGGTAAGCTGGTAGATTTCTGCTTCCTAGGACTCACCACAGTGATTCTGAACTTAGTGTGATCACCCAAATGCCAAAGCCCATTACAGTTTAAAATTCCCAAGTTTAAGAGATCAGCTAGCCTCAGTGTCTCTGGTAGCTGGGATTACAAAGAGTGTGCCAGCACACCCAATCATTCCTCACAATTATCGCTAAATATCAGTTCCAGGGGAGTGAAAGATAGTTCAGCTCAAAAGAAGCTGAAGTGCTTCAAAATAACAACTCCCATTATAACAATACTGCGTGGCCTGTGAAGAAGGCAGCAGTACCTAGCAGTTTATGGTGGATTAAAAAGAGCTGAACAAAATCATCATGCCTATTATTGAACTATTCCTAACTATCAATATGGTAGAAGAGGTAGCTAAGGCCCAGGGTGAGTTGAATAGGCTTAAGTACCTTCACCAAGACTTTTTCTCCCTGTATTCTTGTGGCCGAAACTAGTCAGGAACAGTTTGCTTTCACTTGTAAAGGAAAGGAGTCCAATATACTTTCACTGTCATTTTCCAAGGGTATCTGAATTCTCCCTCATACTGGGTTCCAGTAAGAAGGGAACTCAGAGAGGCTTCCTTTACTGAGGGCACTGACAAATACCACTCGCAAAATGACATTCCTTTGACTGGCCTAGAAAAGGTCACAGTGACTGGGGCCCCAGAGTGGATGGCAGTCCATATGAGGGGAAAAAAGGGAAGAGAAATCAATCTAAGAAAATTCAGAGTCCAACACGCTCAGTCAAAATGGGAAAATACAATGGGTGAAGAAAATTCAGAGGATTCTAGGCACAGTCTGGAAAAAGCTGCTGATATATGCTTTTAAGAATAAGCTCTCCCACTCTGAGGAAGCCTTTTTATTGGAACTCCCAAGTTTTGGAGAACCCAAATTCCCTACCTGGGTATCCTGACAGCTAACATTTACCAAGTTACCAAGAATGCATTCTCTGCTATTATTCCCTATTTATCCTGTACATGGCCTGCTTTGTATATACTTGTTTGCATGTTGTCTGAGTCATTAAATTGTAAGCTCCTTGAGATCAGGGGCTGTCTTTGACCTTTTCTTTGTATCCCCAGTGCTTAGCACAGTACTGGCATATTTTTGAAAAGCATCGGCTCAACTGATTCAAATTCAAATTTGTAAAAGTAAGAGCTGTTCTTCAACAGATAAAAGACCAAAGAATATCAATAGGCAGTTCAGAGAAGAAGACATCCAAGTTAGCAATAGTCATATGAAAAAATGCTCCAAAGTATTATTAGGGAATATTTTGGGATAAGAATTATTTGGTAAAAAATTATTGGGAAAGCTGGAAAGTGGTATGGCAGGAACTAGGCATAGACCAGTATCTTACACCACTTACCAAGATATGGTCAAAATGGATATGTGACTTAGCTATAAAGAGAGATTACAAAAAAATTTAAAGGATATGTAACATATTACTTACCAGACTTATGCATAGGTGAACAATTTATGAATAAACAAGAGATAGAGAGCAGAATGACATGGAAAATGGATAATTTCAACTACATTAAATTAAAAGTGGTTCGTATAAATGAAACAAATGTAGCCAAGAGCAGAAATAAAGCAGAAAATTAGAGGAAAAAATTTTATGGACAGTTTCTCAAATAAAGGTTCCATATCTCAAATACAGAAAGAACTTTGTAATATGAGTCATTCCCCATTTCAATAATGGTCAAAGGATGGATTTCATAATAACCTAGAGAGACTTATATAAATTGATGCTAAGTGAGAAGAGCAGAACCAGGAGAAATTTGTACACAGTTACAGACACAATGTATATATATGACGACTAACTGATAGACTGGGTTCCTATCAGCAATGCAAGGTTGTAAGACAACTCCAAAAGACTCATGATGGAAAGAGACATCCACATTCAGAGAAAGAACTAGAGAGTCTGCAAATTGAAGCAAACTACTTGCTCTCTTTTTTTTGTTTTGTTTCTTCTTTCTCACTGCTCACCCCAGTGGTTATAATCCTTCTTTATAAACTAATGTTTAATGTGAAGGTATTTGTAGATCCTATATTTGATTACATGCCGCTGGGTAGGGGGGGGGGGGGAGGAGAAAATTTGAAATTCAAGGGAATGTGGAACTGAATGTCGTAAACTAATAGTAAATAAATTTTAAAAAATAAAAAAATGAATAATGGTCAAAAGATAACAGGCAGTTTTTAGATAAAGAAATCAAAATAATTTGTAAGTCATATTTAAAAAACTCTCAATCATTACTGATAAGAAAAATGCAAACTAAAACAACTTTGAGATATCATTTCACATCTATCAGATTGGCTAAAATGATTAAAGAGGAAAGCAACAAATGTTGGAGGGAACATGGAAAAACTGGGACACTAATTCACTGTTGGTGGAATTATGCTTAAAGAGTTATTAAACTGCCTATACCCTTTAACCCAGCAATACCAGTAGGTCTATTTCCAAAGCTGATTAGGGAAAAAGGAAAAAAATCTAAATGTTCTAAAATATTTATTGCATCTCTCTTTGTGGTGGCAAAGAACCAGAAATTACAGGAATGTCTGTCAATTGGGAAATGGCTGAACAAGTTGTGGTATGTGATAGTGATGAAATACTACTGTGCTATAAGAAATTATGAGTTTGATGACCTTAGAAAAGCATGGATAAACTTGCATAAAATAATGAAGAGTGAAATGAGGAAAACCAAGAGAACATTTTATATAATAACACTCATTTTGTGTTAAGAACAACTCTGAGTGAATAAAACATTCTGACTATTATAAACAACCAAATTAACTATAAAGGAAGTAAGGAAGATGCTATCTGCATCCAAAGAAAGCAATAATGAATGGAACTATGTATAGAATGATTTTATATATACACATACATACATACATACATATATATATATGTATATAAATGTACTTGTGTCCATAACAGCAAGCAAAATAGAATTTTTTTGCTGTTTATTCTGGACTGAGTTTTAGCCAAGTAAGTGCCTTTGATTGAGTCTTGCCTTTGACTGAATTCAGTCTTTGACTGAATCAAGAGTCTTTGATTGGAAACAGTATATATTATATGGCTTGGAGGGAGAGGAGAGAAGAGCAGAGCTGAGGGAGTTAAGCAAGTACAAGCAGGCTAGAGGAACTTGCTTGTGTAATGTGTTATGCTAGGGAAGACCCTAGTCTGGGACCCCCTAACTGTGTAAGCAAGTTATTTTTGGGAATGTTACTGAATACAATGATACATCTATGCGCCACATGATATACCGAGTATTATGAGATATATATGTATATATATATATGAGAGACATGTTTTGAGTAAGGATGTTGCTATAAATGCTTTACTGAACAATGTTTAGTTTATTGCTGAATAGAGTTCATTACACCATGCGATTAGACCTTAAAATTATTCACAGCAGCAATCCTCGGGTGCGCAGCTATGACTGGCATCACAGGATCTAATGGTTGCCACTTCTGGGGAGGACGAGGTGGAAAAAATATATTTATATGATAAATACAATGCATTTAAAAGGAATAACAAATTGTATATAATAGATTTGCAGTTTCATCATTTTTTAAAAATTATACTATATCATGGAAATGCTTGTTTTATTTAACCATGAAATAAAATCTTTAATTAAAATTTAGAAATAAATTATTAGAAAAATACAAATTAAAACAACTATAAATTTCTACCTCACATTCATGGGAATGATAAAGACAACAAAAATACTCAAGAGGCTGCAGGAAAAGAAACAAATTAATGTACTATTAGTAGAATGGTGAATTGCGATAAACTTTCTGGAAAACCATTTAGAACTATGTTCAAAAAGACATCAAAATCTCATACCCTTCAATAATACCACTATGAGGCTTATGCTTCAAAGAGAACAAAAAAAGGAAAAAGATCAATATATATAAAAATATTTATAAGCAGCTCTTATTACAGTGGCAAAGAAGTGGAAACTAAGGGAGTCCCCACCAATTGGGGAACAGCTGAACACATGATGGTACGTGAAAGCAATAGAATGGATAGCTTCAAAGAAAACAGGGGAGACTTGCATGATTTTATGCAGAGAAAAGTGAATAAAAGTAGGAACAATTTATACAATACCATCTCTATAAAGACAATTTTGAAAGACTTAAGAAGTTTGATGAATGCAGTGTCCAACCATTATTCCAAGGGCTGATGGATTCAATATTACTTACAACATAATTTTTGGATATGGCCAATGTGGGCATTTGTTGTCTGACCATGCATATGCATGATAAAGTTTTTGTTTTTCTTTTAAATTGAGGTGCTAAGAGTGACTGGGGACATGGGAGACTGAGAAAATAAACGCTTAATTGAAAAATAAAATGGGGAGGAAATGCAAGTATGCCCCAAGAAATGAAAGGGGTTTCAAAGAAACCTGGTAAGACTTGTACGAACTGATGAAGACTTATGTAAGCAGGACCAAGAGAATAATTTATACAACAGCAAAAACACTGTGAAGGCAATTAAGATGTCTGATCAGTTCAATGACCAACTACGTCCCTGACTGCCCAAGTAGGGTGTTCTACTTCCCAAGAAGTCATGTCTACATCAAATCAATGTCATCCTAGAAAAGGGTCTCTAGACTGAAGTTTTATGGAACCAGTCTCTGTACTTACTCAAGAAGGGGCAACTTTTGAACAGAGTTCTGGATGATCCGCTCTAGCCTTTACTGATTCCTCCCCCCACTGAATAATCAGTTGGCCCTCCAGATCCTTTGTCCTTCAGAGTGGTCCATACCCTGAAAAAGCAGTTCCAAGTCCCCCTCAATTGAGAGTCTTCCTTTTCTCTGGGATGGTTCAGAGAACTTTTTCTCAGAAAGGGATTGGAGATGAAGCCAAGATGGTGGAATAGCAGGAAGAACAGTGAACTATCCCTCAAAAAAAATTCCTCCATACAGATCTAGAAAACACACCAGAACAAATCCTGAACTGGAAATCCAAGGGAAAAAAATTACAGTAAATTGTATTTCTAACCCAAGTCAGTATAAGAAGACAAACAGAGAGGTCTAGGGGTAAGGTCTAGCCTGGAACTCAATGGAAAGAGCATTCTGATGCAGGAAGAGGCTATGTACCAAAGGAAGAGAAGATCCTAGATGTACCAAAGAGGGGCTTAAACTTGTGCAGTAGGCAGGAATAGATGCCATCTGGCATATCTGTTGCTCAGCACCCAGCTCTAAGTCACAAATTGAGGGATGACTGATGGAGACTTGTATATGGGGATGATATTCCAAGGTGAAGGGCAGTTGAGAGACAAAGTGTTTTCTGAGAGAGGAGAAAGTTCAGGAATAAGCAGCAGCTATGTGGCTAAGTAAGACTCCAGGAGTAAAGTCTTCCTTCCTCCAGCCAAGCCTGAAACCTACAAGAGGAGTTAACAAGGACAGCAATCTCACACCAAAAGTCTATAGATTGTCTCTTGGAACCAGCAGAGCCTTTCAGTTAGCTGACAGTGGCTCAGTACAGGAGAAAATCGACTAATTACTCAGATCCAAACCCAAAGCAAGGAAACAGTGATCAGACTTTATCCTCCATCAGACCAATTTAGGAGGACTGGGAACCTGCAGGTCCCCAGACTGAGCTGTCTCTGAGATTTTAGACTAGCACAATAATCAATACCCCAAGCAGACAACTACAGGACTAACCCAGATATTCCCTCAAGAAGTAGGCAGACCCTGGCCCTCAAACTGACTCCGAAGTAAGGAAATAGGCTGAAACAATGAGCATAATGTCTTTTCTACAGGTTTTCTGGACAGTTCTCTCTCCTGTTTCATCTCTTACCTACATGACCAATTTTTCTCACTCTCCTTTGCAGGCCCTTCATCCAGGTTCAAGCCAGTAAGAATGGGAGTATCCCACGGGGCTCTGTCCTGGGCCCTCTTCATTTATACTATTTCCCTTGGTGATCTTATCAACTCCCATGGATTCAATTATCATCTCTAACGTGATGACTCTCAAATTTAAATATCCAGACTTAACTTCTGCTAATCTCATATCTCCAACTGCTTATTGAACATCTTGAACTGGATGTCTATGCATCTTAAATTCAACACTGTCTAAAACTGAATTCATTATCTTCACATACATATTATCCCCCCAATTCCCAACCCCTGCCCTGCCCCCAAGCCTTTCCTTTTTCTTAATTTCCCAATTACTGTTGAGGGTAGGGGGATACCACTCTTCCAGGATGGAAACCTAAGGATCATCATCAATTCACTCTCTCTTGCTGCAAATATCTAATCTGTAGTAAGATCTGTTGATTTCTCTTAATTAATTTTTTAGCTTTCAACATTCATTTCCACAAGATTTTGAGTTCCAAATTTTCTCTCCATTTCTTCCCTCCCCCCCACCCTAAAATGGCATACATTCTGATTACCCCTTCCCCCAGTCTGCCCTCCCTTTTATCACACACACCCTTCTTACCCCTTCCCACCTTATTTTCCTGTAGGGAAAGACAGATTTCTCTACCCCATTGCCTGTATATCTTATTTCCCAATTGCATGTAAAAACAATTTTTCACACTTGTTTTAAAAACTTATAAATTCTCTTCTTCCCTTCCCACCCAACCTCATTGTGATGACAAGAAATTCAATATAGGTCATACATGTGTAGTTATATAAAACACTTCCATAATAGTCAAGTTGTGAAACATTAACTATATTTCCCTCCATCCTATCCCACTCTCCACTTATTCTATTTTCTCTTATCCTGTCCCTTTTCAAAAATATTTGCTTCTGACTACCCCCTCCCCCAATCTGCCCTCCCTTCTATCATTTCTCCCCTGTTTATCTCGTTCCCCCCTTACTTTCCTGTAGGGTAAGATACCCATTTGAGTGTTATTCCCTCTTAAGCCAAATCCAATGAGAGTAAGGTTCACTCATTCCCTCTCACCTCCCCCACCTTCCTCTCCATTGTAACAGCTTTTTTGTTTTTTGGCTTTTTTCTTGGAGGGGAGAAAGCAGGGCAATTGGGGTTAAGTGACTTGTCCAAGGTCACATGGCTACTACGTGTTAAGTGTCTAAGGCCCCATTTAAACCCAGGTCCTCCTGACTCCAGGGCCAGTGCTCTATTTACTGTGCCACCTACCTGCCCCATAATAGCTTTCTTTTGCCTCTTTTACGTGAGTTAATTTACCCCATTTCTATCTCTCCCTTTCTCCATCTCCCAATATATTCCTCTCTCATCCCTTAATTTTATTTTTTAGATATCAACCCTTCATATTCAACTCACCCTGGGTCATCATCTATCTACCTATCTATTTCCTTCAACTACCCTAATAGTGAGATAGGTCTCACTAGTTACAAATACCATCTTTCCATGTAGGAATGTAAACAGTTCAACTTTAATAAATCTCTTATGATTTCTCTTTCCTGTTTACTTTTCACGCTTCTTTTGAGTCTTGTATTTTAAAGTCAAATTTTCTATTCAGTTCTGTCTTTTCAACAAGAATAGTTGGAAGTCCCTTATTTCACTGAATGTCCATCTTGTCCCCTGAAGTATTATACTCAGTTTTGCTGGGTAGGTGATTCTTGGTTTTAATCCTAGCTCCTCCAACCTCTGGAATATCATATTCCAAGCCCTTCAATCCCTTAATGTAGAAGCTGCTAGGTCTTGTGTTATCCTAATTGTACTTGAATTGTTTCTTTCTGGCTGCTTAAATATTTTCTCCTTGAACTGGGATCTCTGGAATTTGGCTACAATATTCCTAGGAGTTTTCCTTTTGGGATCTCTTTCAAGAGGTAAATATGAATTGGTCACAGGCCACGGAAGAGCTCAAAAAGGATTTTGAAAATCAAGTAGGAGAAGTAGAGGAAAAATTGGGAAGAGACATGAGAGCGATACAAGAAAATCATGAAAAAACGAGTCAATAGCCAGCTAAAGGAGACCCCAAAAAATACTGAAGAAAGTAATTAAAAATATTAAATTAAATTAAATTAAATAATTAAATTAAATTAAATTAAAAATAGATTAACTTCAAATGGCAAAAGAGGTCCAAAAAGCCAATGAGGTGAAGAATGCCTTAAAAAGCAGAGTTGGCCAAATGGAAAAGGAGGTCCAAAAGCTCGGTGAGAAAAATAATTCCTTCAAAATTAGAATGGAGCAAATGGAAGCTAATGACTTTATGAGAAATCAGGAAATTATAAAACAGAACCAAAAGAATAAAAAATAGAAGACAATGTGAAATATCTCTTTGGAAAAACCACTGACCTGGGAAATAGATCTGGGAGAGATAATTTAAAAATTATTGGACTACCTGAAAGCCATGATCAAAAAAAGAACCCAGATGCCATCTTTCAAGAAATTATCAACAAAACTGCCCTGATAGTCTAGAACCAGAGAGTGAAATAGAAATGGAAAGAATCTACTGATCACCTCTTTTATTTTTTTTTCTTTTTGGAGGGGGAGAGGCAGGGCAGTTGGGGTTAAGTGACTTGCCCAAGGTCACACAGCTAGTAAGTGTTAAGTATCTGAGGCCAGATTTAAGCTCAAGCACTGGACTCCAAGGCTCTATTCACTGCGCCACCTAGCTGCCCCTTCTTGAAGGCTTTTGATGTAGGAGCTTTGACTTTACTGTCTTCTTCTGGCTATCTGTTTTCATCTTTTTTGTCACCAAAGTAAGATCCTATAATCTGACTTTTTTAGTGATGTTTATTCAGCTTCCCAGTCAAAATACTTGAATTTCTAACTCCCTGTCAAGATAGGACTCTGCTTCCAGTGGCAGTGGGTGTGGATATGGGTGTACTGTCCCAGGTTTCTGGGGGTTTGTATCAGTCACTGGATCTCCCACCATCTGTGGCCCCAGAGCTCCTGAAGCAGCTGCAGCTGCTGCTACCACAGCCACCATCAGCACCACTGCCCAAGGGCTGAGGCTGGAAGTTCCTCTTTCACCCAGGTCCCAGAGTTCCCCCACTGACCTGCCACACTGTTCTCAGCATTTGTGGGTTGAGAAGTCTGGAAACTGCCACAGCTGCCAGTCATTTAGTCCCCTAAGGTCTGCTTCCCAGTGCAGCCCACTCCCCACTGCACTCTGTTCCACTCATGCCAGGCTGTGCTCTGCTCCCAGTCAGTGTCATATACTCTTCCTGTGTGCCTTTCAGGTTGGAAGTGTGTTTCATTCTGTCATTTTGTGGGTTCTGCAGCTCTAGAATTTGTTTACAGTCATTTTTTAAAGGTATTTGGAGTGGTTTGGGGGGTGAGCTCAAGCTTTTACTCTGCCATCTTGGCTCCACCCCTCAGATCGGTCCATTTTACCTTTGTAATCTCTTTCTATATGCCTCCTCCTCTCCTGATATTGCCACCATCCAGTAAGACCCTTATCACCTCCTGCCTGGATTATTTCATTAGCTTCCTGATCTGTCTCTCTACCATCAGAATCTCCCCACTCCAGTCCATCCTTCACTCTCAGTTGTCCCACTTAAAGTAAAGGTCTTCCTAAAACAACAATCCCCCTATTCAATAAAATCCCTATTACCTCCAGGATCAAATACAGAATCCTGTTTGGTGTACAAAGCTCTTCATAACTTGGCACCCCCCTACCTTTTCAGTCTTCTTACACCTTACACTCCCCTACATGGGTACTCTCTGATTCAGTGACACTGGCCTCTTCATTGTTCCTCCAACAAGACACTCCATCTCTCCACTTCATTTTTAGTGGTTTTCCCCATGACTAGAACTGAAGACTTCAGCTCTCTGCATCCTTGTTTCTTTGACTACCTTCAAGTCCTTAAAATCACAGCATCTACAAGAAGCCTTTCCCTTTAATACCAGTCCTTTGTCTCTATTGATTATTGCCAATTTATTATATGTGTTTTGCTTGTATATAGTTGTCTGCATATTGTTATCCCCAATAACTGTGTGCCCCTGAGAACAAGGACTGTCTTTTTCCTTTTTTGGATACCCAGTGCATGCCACAGTACCTGACACATATTAGGTAATTAATAATTGCTTGCTAACTTAACTAGTCCTTATCACCTTTGTTCTGGACTATTAAAACAGCTTTCTCACTGGTCTCTCTGTCTCAAATGTTTCCCCATTCCAATCCATCTTCTACTTGGTTGCCAAAGTGACTTTTCTAAAGCACAGGTCTGACCATTTCACACATCCTTGCTCAATGAGTTCTAATGACTTTTTATTCGCTAGAGAAGGTATATAAACTTTTCTCTTGCCCATTTAAAGTTCTTTATAACCAAGTCCCTTCTTACCTTTCCAGTCTTCTTACATGTTACTCCCTGCTGCACACTCTACTATTTAGCTAGACTGACCTATTTGCTGTTCCTTAAACAGAATTATTTAATTTTGGAACTCTGTGACTCTGCATTGCCTGTCCCCTATTCCAGAGATGCTCTTCTCTCTTACCCCTGCCTGTACTGGTTTCCCTGTGTGAGGGAGAATTTATAGTGACTAAGTTTCCCCATTCTGAAAAATCAAATCTAGAATGGCTTCAGTATTCACTAGGCCTAGGGTTAGGTCACCTGACCTTCAAGCAATCTGGGGCTTAGAGCCATGGAGACCCTCCCCCAGAGCCAGCTCAGCACAAGATATGCCAAATAAGGTTAAGACTGCTTTCACTGGACACCCACATGTTTCCGGGTCCTTTGTCTCAGAGAGATTCCCAGGCTTAGGTTGTGCATCAGCCCCTCTACGAATAAGAGTGAAGGCCAGTTGTGGGGGTTGGGTTTCTGCACTGGAAGATTATATAACCATGGGCTGGCTTCTACCTGTTGCTCTCTCCCTGCTGCCATGTGGGTGACAGGGATAGAGTCCTTTCTCATGAGAAAGAATAAAGACCTTTTCTGTCCTTGGATTCAGACTCTGAACTCTTTCATCTCACACACCTGGATTCCTTTTTTTATTGTTGTTTGTCTTTCATTCTCCAAGACAACTATGGTATCAAGAAAGTGATACCCGGCTTGCAAGTGAATTGGATTTAAGGGAGGAAGGGCTGCGCAAAATCACCAACCTCACTTTTTCCTCCAGAGCCATCTGGGTCCAAGTGGTGAGATATAAATCAGGACAACTCAAGACGACCCCAGATTGTGGGAGATATTGGCCTTTTTCCCCCTGGACTCCTTTAAGATTCTATTCAATGCAGACCTTCTGCAGGAAGTCTTTTCATCCAGTGACTAATGTATCAACTTTCAGATTACCTTCCATCTATTTTGTGTGTATATACGTATGTGTGTGTGTATATGTGTACATAACCAGAGAGAAGAAAAAAATTACAACAATGCCTTGAAGGCAAGGGCTGTTTGCCTATCACTATCACTATTAGCACAAGGCATAGCACACAGTTGGCACTGAATAAATGCTTAACAAATTAAAAGTTAATCTCCCAACCTCAATTACCAACTTCACAGTGGTTTCATTGAAAGTCAAGGGACAAAAGAAATAAAAGCATTAGGCAATGCAAAAAAGTGCTACAGAAGGGTAGCAAAGTGGCACAGTGAATAGAGAACCTGCCCTGGAGTCAGGAGGACCTGAATTCAAATGCGACCTCAGACACTTAACACTTACTAGCCGTGTGAACTTGGGCCAATCACTTAATGCCAATTGTCCTGCCTTCCCCTCTCCAAAAAGGCCCCGCCCCGGAAAAAAGTGCTACAGAAATTCAGTTATTTCTACCTTCCATGGTCAGAATGGCCTCAGTTTCCATTGCCTCTCCTCTATTCCTCCAGTACACAAATGCCAAGACTATCTTTCTAAAACACCACCCAGATTACCTTTCTTGTCTCCAGCTCAAAAACCTTAATTGTATATCAGATAACTCCTTCAAAGTCTTCCAGATGTGACTGGGATTCCTCTTCCTCGACCATAAACTGGATTTTCCACCTCCAATCTTAGATGTAATGAAGAACCTTCTAATCATAGGATTTAAGAGATAGGCAAAAGGTTGCAAAGGCAGTTTATATCATTTTCCATGGAGATTTTTAATAGATAATTATTACGGAGAGAAGGGAAGGTAAAATGCTGTTTTGTCTAGCATGAAGGAAATAGTTCAAATGAGAGGTTCAGCAGTTCTAAGTCTGTTCAAAAAAGCAAAGAATACCAGGGCAACGTGGGATAGTAAAAAAAATACTGTTATTCAGGAGACACGGATTCTAATCTCAGCTCTGCCAGTATACTTACTAGTTCTATCACTTTTTTAAATTGGGACAATTAACTCTTTTGTTCCATATAGATTCATTTACGATTTCTTGAAATAGAGCTCTGAAAAACCAGGCTTTTTTAAAGCCCATTGGGATTCGAATAGAAGTATTTGACTACATTTTAAACTCCAATCACTCTGTGCTCTCACTCATTGACCAATAACAGGTGCCAGCCCAAGCCTCACAAGGTCATTTTTTGGGTTTTGAATCTGATATGCAGGATGTATTTTCATTGTTACAAATTAAACATAACCCACAGGCTGAAAACCACTGCCTAGATTTTTTTTTTGAGCAGGCAAAATAGCTATCTTTTGCTTCATTTCATTTCGTAAATCACTGAATGGGTGCTGCCTCAGGCAAACTGAGACCTGGCAAAGATTTTAGCTGAAAAAGGCCAAGGTCTCCCACTGTACCTGAGGTCATCTCCATTGCCCTGTCCCTATGATTTGCCACTGGACTCAGATGACCTGGGAGGAATGAGTAAAGCTGAGGACTTTGCACAGCCCTGCCTCACTTTAATTCACTTGCAAGTCAATACATCGCCCTCCTAAGATCACTGATCCTCTTCCAGAATGAAGTACAAACAACAAAATAACAATGTGACAGTATTAGAACACTCAAATCTCATTGGGGCTCAGTTTCCTTAACTGTAGAACAAAGGTCTGAACTAGAAGCAGACAGCTAACACTGAAATGTTTCCAGGAAGACTGTGTTAACTTTAAAAACCTTGAAAACTACTTAGTCACATCTACCCATAGCACCCTGAAATCTTCCTCATTGAATGGCCATTGCACAAGACCTAATTCTACCATTCTAAGCTATTTTCAATACTTCTCTACTGAACTCTGTTGCTACAAATACAAGGTACAGAAAGGAAAGGGCAATACATTTGCTTTAGCCATCACTCTAATCTCCAGCACATTTTACCCTTACCACAAACAGCAGCTTATCCAAGGACAACAATCAAAAGTTTGCCATACTTGAACTTTATATCATGGATCTTAGAGCTAAAAGGAACATTAAAAATCATCTAATACAACCAACTAATTTTTACAAATGAGGACATGAGTATCAATTTATAGTTACTTAGGGTGCACTGTGTGCATGGAATTTTAAACCGCAAATGATATTCTCTAGAAGAAAATTATTTTTAAAAAATACACAATGATTGCTTGTGTCCAGAAATCTACATAATTAAAATTAAATTTTCTAATTTCTCAATTTTATTTTTGATGCAATAGTAAAGTTTTCATAAACAAATCTATAAAAATACGTAGTATATTATTAATTCCACTTCGTAAATAAGATCAGGAAATAAAGTGAGTTACCTAAGGTTAGTGACTTAGTCAATGGCAAGACAAGTCAGAAACCCCCATCCTAGCAGACTTCTAGGCAGTTTTTAACTCTAGTGACCATTCCCCAGTAACAAATATTCTCTGTTCCTTTAATTTCCCAGAAATCCTATTCTTCCTTAATAATTTCTACCCTATTTCCTTTACTGGCTCCCAATTCTCTTCCTGTCCCCTTAATATAAATATGGGTGTTCCCCAGGGTTCTGTCTTTGACCATCCTCTTTCATTTCTTTTTTTTGGAGGGGGAAGGACAGGGCAGTTGGAGTTAAGTGACTTACCCAAGGTCACACGGCAAGTAAGTGTTAAGTGTCTGAGGCCGAATTTGAACTCAAGTCAGCCTGACTCCAAGGCCAGTGCTCTCTTCCAACCGCTTTTCATTTCTAAAGACTTCAACTAACACTTCCATGCAAACGACTTCCAAGGAGACACATTCTATCTCTCTCTTCCTCTCTTTCGCCCAGTTCTGACTTCTCTTTTGGGTTCTAATAGAGAACATTCATCTCCAGAACCTATTACTCCTTCTAACTCTATTATTCACTATACTATGTCCCAAATCTCAGTCACTAATTACTTTTGTTCCCTCCTCAGCAACACATCTGGCACCCATCCCCTCCTCTCTCTATTAAAACAGTCACTCACTAGCAAAATATAAAGACCTTCATTGCTTCTATCCATCAATAATATTATTATTGTCTAACACTTCTCTCTTCCTTTCTCCAAACAATGCTTTATACCAATGTCAGAATAATCCTAGCACAAATCTTGTTGTGTCGGTCTGTTCAATAATTATCTTCATACATTCATTAAGCAACTACTTTGTGTCAAGCACTCGGTTAAACAATGGGGATACAAAGATAAAAGACAATGGAGATAAAAAGACAAAAGGAAAACAGTCCCAGCCTCTTAAATTCTAATAGAGCAAAACAACTTGAACAAGTAAATAAATGAATGGATGAGTGTATATACAAAGTAAATACATAGTAATGAAGGAATGGGTGACTTGTGAGGGATCAATATAAGCTTAGTTTAGGAACTGGAACTATATATATAGTTGAGCCATGAAGAAAGCTAGGGATTCTACAAGGCAGAGTAAAGGAGGGATCACATTCCAGGCAGGAGGATAGACAGCCCATCCAAAAGAGGGGTGAAATGTTATGTAACAATGACAATCAAGGAAGTTAATTTGACAGGACACTGAAATGTATGAAGAGGGGTAATGTGTAATAAGCCTGGAAAGGTAAGCTAGAGTGTCAACAGATGTATATACTTAACAGATCCAAGCTTCTGGGACAAGAACTCAATATCTGACAAAAATTGCTAAGAAAATTGGAAAGCAGTTTGGCAGAAACTAGGTACTGACCAACATCTCACCATCTGTACAAGATAAGGTCAAAATGGGTACATGACTTAAATGTAAAGAGTGATAATCATAAGCAAATCAGGGGAGCATGGAATATTTTACCCTGTCAGATCTAGGGATAAGGTAAGAATTTGGGGCCAAATGAGATAGAGAGTAGTACGAAAAGTAAAACGGATGATTTTGATTAGATTACTTTAAAAGAGTTTTACACAAACAAAACCAATGCAGCTAAGATTAGAAAAAAAGCAAAAAAAAATTGGGGGCTGGGGTGTTTTTACAGCAAGTTTCTCTAATAAAAGCCCCATTTCTATAACATATAGAGAACTGAGTCAAATTTATAATAATCATAATACACATCATTCCCCAAGATGAATGGTCAAAGGATATGAACAAGCAGTTTTCAAAAGGGGGAGTAGATCAAAGCTATCTATAGTCACATGAAAAAATGCTCCAAATCATCACTGATTAGAGAAATGCAAATTAAAACTCTATGGTACTGATGAGGTACAGGCTCTGGGAATCCCCTTGAGCTCTCCTTGGATCCTTGAGGTACAAGCTCTGGGAACCATCTTGAGCTCTCCTTGAATCTTTCCACAGAGGACATTTGCATGAGGCCATAAGCCTTTCATTGAGGCTCTGCCCAAACCTTTGCTACTAGCTTGGCCCTCCATTATCCAGCTAGCCCCCACCCTTGAACCTCCCAAAATATCTATACCAAAATCTGTTACACCCTTGAACTGGCCCAGCTCACCATAGTCTGTCATCTCCTGGTAGCCTCCAGCTACTTCCCACCTTAATCTCTCAGCAGTGGAGTCTGACCTCATTTGACTTTTCCTGAAGACCCCCCCAAACTCCTCTTCTAGGCCACCTCGAGATTCCTCCCACAACCTTTCTGTATATGAGACCCCATCTTGCCTCCATGAAAGGAGGAAGGCCAGAAAATGAATTCTAGCACAGACTTACTCTGTGTCAGATGATTCTGGCCCTCTTGCCCAATGCAAGCATCACAGATACCAAGGCTCCTTACAAGTCTACGCAACATGGTGAACCTTTAATAAATTTTACTTTTGTTTGGCTGAGAGACGACAGTCGAATGCATTAGGCAGCACCTGGCATGTTGGTATTCTAGGGTCTCACGCACCCCTAGCCTAAACCTCATCATTTTATGGTGACACTCAACAGTACCACCTCACACCTATCAGACTGACTGATAGAATAGAAAAGGAAAATGACAAATGTTGGAAGGGATGTGAAAAAATTGGGATACTAAAGCATTGTTGGTGGAGTTGTGAATTGATCCAACCATTCCCCAGAGCTATTTGGAACTATGCCCAAAGGGCTATAAAACTGTGCATACCCTTTGACTCAGCAATGGTTGGTTCTCTTTCCTTCCTAAAGAGGAACAAAATGACATCACTAGATTAGAGTCAAGTTACAGTGTGTCCAACTGTGGCTGATCAGATCAATAGGAACTCAGAATGCTTTACCATAGGCAGGGCACAAATAGCTCGTGGGAACATTTGGGGTGGATTCTCTACTTCAAGAATATATCCCAAAGAGATTTTTAAAAAAGAAAATTACCTATATGTAAAATGTATATGTGTGTGTCTGTATATTTTTTTTAAATAGCATCTCTTTTAGTAGTGAAAAAGACCTAGAAATTTAGGGGATGCCCATCAGGGAATGGCTGAACAGGCTGTGGTATGTAATTGTGATAGAATACTATTGTGCTATAAGAAATGACAAAGATGATAGTTTCAGAAAAACCTGAGATGATGCAAAGTGAAGTGCGCAGAACTAGAAGAACATTATACACAGTAATGGCAATACTCTCCAATGATCAACTGTGAATGACTTAGCTATTCTCAGCAATACAATGATCCAAGACAATTCCAAAGGGCTTATGATGAAAAATACTATCTACCTCTAGAGAAAGAACTGATGAAGTCGGAATGAAAAACAAAACATAATATTGTTAAGCTTTTTCTTGATTTTTTTTGGTGGGATCTGTTTTGCAACGTGGTTAATATGGAAATGTTTTGTGCAACTGCACATGTATAATCTATATCAAATTGCTTGACTTCCAAGGAAGGAGAGGGAAAGAATTTAGAACTCAAATTTTTTTAATGTAAAATGTAATTGGAAGAAAAAATAAAACATATATATGTGTTATATATACATATATATATATTTTAATACCACTCAGAGAAGTTTGTATTTGACCCTTTGGCAACTGGAAGCCACTACAGCTTATTAAGCATGAGGGACATGATTAGACCCATGTCTAAAGAATATTACTTTTGACTCATGGGTAGGATGGACTGCAAGACTAAATAGCTGACCAGTAGAAATCAATTAGGATGCTGGTCAAGGTAGAGGGTATATAAGCATCTGAGCTAGAGTGAATAGTGAATGAGTGAAGAGAAGGGAGTGGATGCAAAAGCTGATGGAATGGCAACTGATTAGATAAAGAGGGTGAAAACTATAAAGAGTTAAGGATAGTATTAGCTGCAAGCTTGAGTACTTGGAAGAATAAGTGGTCCTCAATAGACAAGCAAATTAGGAAAAGAAGAGGGTTTAGGAGAAAAGAGTCTGTTGTGGACATGAATTTGGGATGTCTACAGGACATCCTAGCAGCTAAGTAGCACAGTGAATAGAGCACTGGGCCTGGAGTCAGAAACATTAGATTTCAAATTTGACCTGAGACATTTATTAGTTGTGTGACCCTGGGCAAGTCACTTAACCACTGCCCGAATAAAACTGGAAAAGGAAACGGCAAACCACTCCAGTATCTTTGCCAAGAAAATCCCCATGAATCCCCATGAACAGTGTCCACGGGTCAAGTCAGATATGACTGAATGAATGAACAACACGCACAGGACTTCCCAGGAAATCAGGAACGCCTTCTTGTAGTTGTCACATAAGCAGAGTTTTTAAAGAAACTATCAAATAGAGTCATGGCCTATGGGATAGATAACCTTGGAGGTTGAAGTCTCACTCGAAGAGCATCAAGAAAGCCATGTTAACTGACTATAGTGTCTGTAAGAACAGCAATATATAAAAAGACTGGAAAGGTAGGCTGGAGCCAGACTATGATGGAGGAAGCTACTAGAGCAGGGGTGGGGAACCTTCAGCCTTGAGGTCACATGTAGCCCTCTAGGACCTCAAGTGCAGTCCTTCAACTGAATCCGAAATTCACAAAACAAATCCCCTTAATAAAAAGGATTTGTTCTGTAAAACTTGTGACTCGGTCAAAAGGTCAAACCTAAGGACCTAGAAGGCCTAGTAACTAGAGTTTATTGAGCAAAGACTATGGGGAGCACCTGTTCTTAAGGAATATGTTTGGTAGCTATGTAAAAGGTAAGTGGAGTTGGGAGATCTGAGGCCCAAAGACCAATTAGAATACTGTAAAAGTCCAGGTAAGATGATAAAGGCATGAACCAAGGCAGACCTGTATAAATAGAAATGGTAAATTTGAGAGATGTTGTAGAGTTAGAAATCAGAAAGCCTGGCAAGTGATTAAATACGGGTAGTGGTGACAGTGAGAAGTAAAGGACAATGCCAAAGTTTCAGAAAGGACAGTGGTACCCTTGATGAATAATAATAACAATAATAGCATTTATAATAGTGCCTAGCCTACTAAAGTCTTTACAATATTATCTCATTTATTTCTCACAAATATTTCTCACACAATTCCCACTTTACAATGGAGGAAACTGAGACAAAGAGGCTTTAAATGACTTGCCCAAGGTTACACAGCTAGTAATTAAATAAATACTTATTAAGTATCTACTATGAGCACCAGGGATACAAAAAGAAGAAAAAGACAGTCCCTTCCTTCAGGGAGCTTACAATCTAACCCACTGGTTCTCAACCTTCTTAATGCCACGACCCCTTAATACAGTTCCTCATGTTGTGGTGACCCCCAACCATAAAATTATTTTCATTGCTACTTTGTAACTGTAATTTTGCTACTGTTATGAATCGTAATGTAAATATCTGATATGCAGGATGTATTTTCATTGTTACAAATTGAACATAACCCACAGGTTGAGAACCACTGATCTAATGGGAGAGACAATAAATAAATATATAGAAAGCAACCTATGTCCAAGACAATAGGAAATAATTAAAAGAGGGAAAGCACCGGAATTAAGAGGGGATTGAGAAAGCTTCCAGGAGGAGGTTAGGACTTAAAGAAAGTCAGGGAGGTCAGTAGAAGGATCGGAGGAGGGAAAGCCTTCCAGGAATAGGCCAGTGGAAAATGCCTAAAGGCCAGAGATAGAATGTTTTCTTCAAGTTACAGCCAGGAAGCCAAGAGTTAGGTTGGGGAGTAGAGAGCAAGACTAGAAAGGTGGTACCACCACCTCCCGCTCCCACTCCCATCCCTAGCTTTGGATTTGTACTAGGAGACAAAAAGAGTCCCAGAAAGTTTAAGGAGTAGGGGAGAGGCATTAACAGACAGAGGTTTTAGGAGAATCACTTGGGATTAGAGTGGAGAGAGAAGAGGCAGGTAGACCCACCAGAAAGCCACAGCAGGAATGAGGTGATGAGGGCTTACAGTAGAGTGAGGCCAAAATCAGGAGAGAAGAAGGTATATTAGGTGATACTGACAAACCTGGACAACAGAATGGATAGCGGGGTTGAGAGACAATGAGTGTCTCAAATAGAACCTGAAGGGCTCCTCCTGACTCCAAGCCCATGCCACCTAGTTGCCTTGAAGCAGAAAATGGCCCTCCACAGAAATGGATAAGTTTGGAAAAGGAATGGGTTTGGAGGAAAAGATAAAGAGTTCTGCTTTGGACAGATGAAAAATGTCCAAAAGTTAGCAAGTGTATGTGCAAACACGTGTGTATGTGTATATAAATACATGCATACACAAATATGTTATTTCCCCTTTCCTTCCCTCAAGAATATAAGATCAAGAGTGCTGCTGCTATTCAGTCATATCTGACTCTTCTTGACCCCATTTGGGATTTTCTTGGCAAAGATATTGGAGTGGTTTGCCATTTCCTTCTCCTGTTCATTTTACAGATGAGGAAACTGAGCCAAACAGGATTAAGTGACTTCCTCAGGATCACGCAGCTAGTAAGTGTCTGAGGCCAGATTTGAACTAAGGAAGATGAGTCTTCCTGACTCCAGGGCCAGCATTCTATCCCACTCTAATCCCATCCACCACCACCCAGTTGCCCAAGATCAAGAGTGGTGAGTTTTTATTAATTCAGATTTATCTCCAGAAGCGTGGGGATGTACCTGTAACACCTGGCCCACTGTAGGCACATAATAAATGTTTGTTGATTGCTTAATTTACCCCACCCTACAAACTCTACATTTCAGCAAAACTGGACCATTCTCTTGCAGACACACACTCCCAACTTGGCAGGTATTTTCCTAGCTCTGTGCTTTTGCTAAAGTTGTTCCTCACCCCTGCAAAGTTTACCTTCCCAACTTAATTTGTTGCATCTTTCAAAGACCAAGCCAAATGCCTGCTCCATCGTGAAGTTCCCGCCTGATCCCCACCTCAGAACTAACAGTATTACTCCTCAAGTTCTACATAGCACTTTGTCTTGCAACTTTAATGCAATACCAAACTTTGTGTTGTATCCTCCACTAGACTATAAATTCTGTGAGGAAATGAACCAAGCTCAATCTAAACTTTGTATCTTACCAGCTTCCTTTGCTACTTTACACACAGTTGTTTGATGTTTGTTGTACTTAAGTTACTTTAAAAAGCAATCACAATTTGAAGTCAAAGGTGCAAAAACTACCTAAGGTTTATTCCTAAAAAGATATGCTCTCCCAATTGCCTCTTCTGCATATTAAAATTTCTTAACTTTGAGACTCAAAAAACTCCAAATGTGGCTTACAATAAAGTCTCCTCTTATCCAGAGCATATTTGATGTCTGACAAATGCAATGGACAGAAATTCTCCTTGATTCTAAGGAAAGAATGATTTATTTCTTCAAGCAGTCAAAACGCGATTTTAAAATACTAGTGGTCCAGTCTTTTTATTTCCTCCCTAAATGTATAATTGAAGAATATTGTATCACTAGTGATGTAAATAGCTCCTCTTCCACGATGACAACACAGAAACCATTACTTAATTGCCATTCCTAGTTAGTGCCACTATAAGGCCAAAGAAAATCCAAAAGCTAAAAAAACAAAATCAAAACCAAATTACTTCTCTTACTGCTGTTTTTCAAAGAGTTCACTACATTACTCTAAACGGTAAAACGCCAGTAAGCTCAAAGATTTAAAGCCCCAGTCCTTGGGGAGGGGGGTAAAGGAACTGCGGGGGGGGGGGTGACAGAGGGCCAGCGGGACCCTCCGGCCAAAGGTCAGGGCCTCAGACCCCCCCCACCTTCGGGGTGGGGCCTCAGGTGTCTCCGAGGGAAAGGGCATCGATGGGGGCGCGGGAAGGAGAGACAGCACAAGCCGGGCACCCCGCGGGCCTCGGGGCTGGCAGACGGGGAGTAGGGGTGCTAGACACTCCTGGGGAAGGAGGACGGGGGAGCAGGGGGAAAAGAGGGGGAAGGGGAGATGTGGCGAGAATCCCGGGCGGCAGGTCTCTTACCTTCCTACTTGCTCCTCCAAGGGACACCTTGGGCCTGGTTTTGAACTCCCCTTCAAAGCTAAACATCTTTACAGCTTATCCCATCTAGGAGGAGGTGGGTGCAGACCCTCAGCACCGTCTGGGGGGTGGGGTTGGGGGAAGGGGCAGGTGTGGCCGCGGGACGTGGGGAGGGTGGGGGGAGGGGATAGGACCCCCAGCTCAGCTCGCCCTGCCCAAGGCCAGAAGGGAGAGGAGAGGAGGGGCGGTGGCGGCCCGGGGAGGGGGCTGGGGCTTCCCCCTCTCTCTGCCCTCGGGGACCGCTGGGGGGCGGCCGAAGGAAGTGGGGGGGTGGGAGGTGAGCACGCTAGGGGGTAGTAACGGTGACCCGGGCAGAGGGCGGATCCTCCTCGCCCCCCGCCGCCACCGCTGCCGCCACCACTACTGGTCGCCACCGAGGCCGCGGGGCACCGAGACCCGAGAAGGAGGACTCCCGGACCCGCACTAAGAAGCAGCCGGCTTGGGAAAGAAGATGGCCGCCGACTGCAGTTCCCATCCGCGGCCCCGTGGCCCGGCGAGCGAGCGCGCCTCCGCCATCGATGACAACGGCGATCCTCGCACCGCGCAGGCCAGAGGAATCGACCCGGCGGGAGCGCGCCCCGGGCGTACGCGCCCCCGCGGGGCACGTAAGGGACTGCGGGCCTCGACCTGGGTCGTGGGTTAGTGCTGGAGCTTCTGAAACGTGGAACAGGGCCCGGCTCCTCAAGGCCGGGATTTCCCAGGCTACGGGAGATGCCGTTTTTTGTCCGCCGTGGTGGGCCTCTGTTTCCTGGTCTGTGTAATATACAGTGGCTCCAGAGTCCGAGTGCGGTTTTAAGCCTCTTAGGAAACTTTTATCTATGGGATTGGGTCAGGGGTCCCCGAACTTGCGTGTGTATGTGTTTGTATATGGGTGTACCCATGCGTGCGCCTGTGTATGTACATATGAATTGCGTATACACGTGTGAGCAGGTACGTGCATGGATAATGTGTGCTTACCCATATTGTGCGTGTATACACATAAACATAATGTATAGATTTCAATATCATTAGTGCGTGTTATTACTAATTATTTTAATTTTGTGTATAGTGTTAATAATATGTATATTGCATTAATTTTAAAACATCCTGAGATGAGGTCTGTAGTTCCACCAAACTGCCAAAGTGGACCATGAGACACACAAAGAGGTTTAGAACTCCTGGACTATTCCATTCAAGTTATGAAGTGCCTAGTACAGGGGTGGAAAACCTGCAACCTCTAGGCCCCACGTGGCCCTCCAGGACCTCAGGTGCAACTCTTTGATTGAATCCAAACTTCACAGAACAAACCCCTTGATAAAAGGATTTGTTCTGCAAAACTTGGACTCAGTCAAAAGGCTGCACCTGAGGACGAAGAAAGCCCCATGTGAATTTGAAGCTGCAGGTTCCCCACCCATGGTCTGTTATGTCTCGGGGGCTGCTTTGGCTGCAAAGTATATAATCAATCTGATTTTGATATTGATCATCCAGTGATGTCCATGTGTCCATGTCAAAACTCTCTACTGTCCATCTTTGAGTTTTTTAAAAAGAGTGTTTGCTATGACCAGTGAGTTATCTTGACAAAATTCTATTAAATAGTCTCTACCCTGCTTCATTCTGTATTCCAAGGCCAAACTTGCCTGTTATTCCAGTTATCTTTTGATTTCCTGCTTTAGCAATCCCCTGTGATAAATGTGATGGGATTTTTTGGTGTCATTTCTAGAAGATGTTGTAGATCTTCATAGAACTGATCAGCTCTGGCCTCTTGAACATCAGTGATTGGAGCATAGACTTTGTATTATTGTGATGTTGAATGGTTTGCCTTGGATTCAAACAGATATCATTCTGCCATTTTTGAGATTATATCCCAGTATTGCTTTTCTCACCTTTTTATTGACTGTGAGGACTATTCCATTTCTTCTAAGGGAGTCTTGCACACAGTTAGGATATGTAGTGATCAACCGAATTAAACCCACTCATTCCCATCCATTTAAGTTCACTATTACCCAAGATGTTGATGTTTAACGTTTGCATTTTCTGTTTGACCTCAGGTCATAGGTGCTACATTCCAGGTTCCTGTGCAGCATTTGACTTTCTTTTCATCACTAGACACATCTGCAGCTGAGCTTCCTTTCAGCTTTGGCCCGGCCATTTCATTAGTTCTAGAGTTACCCATAATTGTTCTCCACTCTTCCTCAGTAGTGTGTCGGACACCTTCCAACATGAGGGGCTCATCTTCTGGTGTTAGCTCTTTATAATTTTCACACTGTATATGAAGTTTTCTTGGCAAATTCCTGGAATGGTTTGCCACTTCCTTTTCCAGGGGATCATCTTTTGTCAAAACTCTCTACTGTCCATCTTGGGGTAAGCTCATGGTTTCAATTGAGCTATATGATCCCCTCTACCTTGACAAAGGATAGGATTACCTGTATGACTTTGGACAAATTACTTAACCTCTTAGGGCCTCAGCTTCTTCATCTTTAAGATGAGATAATTGGACTAGATATTCTATAAGATTTCTTCCAGCTCTAAACTCTAGAACTTGTTAATTGAATTGTGTTCCCCACAAAGTGATGAACAAGCAATAAAAATCTAAACTCTGAGGAGTGTACTGCTTAATCTAAAGAGGTGTGACAATCCTAATAATTTTAATGTTAGATGGGAAGCCAAATATTAGCTAGAACAGACATTTTCTGTTCATTTTATGAGGACAAATGTTTATTAAGCACCTACTGTGTGCGAGTCAGTCACAAAGAAACCAAAAGAAAACAGCCACTGCTGTTTTCATTATTCTGTTGAACAGTGTTTCTTAACTGGGGGGGTTCACAAATCCCTGGGATGGGGGGAGGGAATTGCATGTTTATATTCAACAGCCTCCAGCTGAAACTTAGCATTTTCTTCAATTACTACTCTTTAAAAATTCTGATTAGGGGGTCCACGGGCTTCACCAGTTTGCCAAAGAAGTCCAGGATACACAAAAAAAAAAAACAAGAATCCCCTCCTCCCTTTGTCCTACCCCATAGGCATGAGTTTTCCTGAAAAGGCAATAAAGATGTCACTGAGAACCAATTGGTTCCAGCCTCTCTTTAGCTTCCTGGTCACCCAGGTGCATAAAAAGTTCCTCCTGCCCAGCTATCAGACAAATTTTTATATGTAAAGGAAGTGGGGAGAGGGGTAGTTGGAGGGAGCTCTTCTACAGAAGCTAAGCACGCTATATCTTTGTTGCATATCCTTGCTGATAAGACAAAATAAACCTCCTCTTCAATGATTTATAATAGGGCTCATTTTGTTGCAAAGGCCCGCTCCTCACACTCTCTTCTAGAGGTAGCAGCTGACAGCCTTCCAGGAAGAGAATAATTCTGAAAAGAGTAGCTGAAGAGAAAGAGAATGTATTCTAGGCATGAGAGACAACCCATGAGAATGCTAAGAGATAGAAGATGGTCCTGTTTGACTGGAATGTACATTTGATGAAGAAATGTAATATGTAATTTCTAAGGCAGGTTGGAACTGGACTGTGAAGAGTACGATGTTTGTTGTTGTTGAGCCATTTCAGTCTGTCTGACTTTTTGTGACCCCATTTGGGATTTTCTTGGCAAAGATATTAGAGTGGTTGAGCATTCCCTTCTCCAGCTTATTTTACAGATGAGGAACTGAGGAAACAGTGTTAGGGTATTTGCCCAAGGCCACGCAGCTAGTAAGTGCCTGGGGTCACATTTGAACTCAGATTCTTCTGACTCTAGGGCCAACATTCTATCCACTGAACCATGGAGCTGCCCCTCCAGGTTCAAATTTTTATGTTAAAGGAGTGAACCACTGATGATTTTTGACCAGATTGGCAGGTGAAAAATTAAGTGATTGAGCAAACAAAGGTTCAAGCTTACAAGCATATCCACTTATTAAATAATGCATATCAGTTGCTAACAAATTTGAAACAATTGCTTTCCTCAACTTTGGCACTAGACCCCAAATACAAGGGATTAAAAATACAAGACGTTAAAGACAATCAGATAAGACCAGTTAATTAAAACAGTTAAGCAGGATACAACATTAGGTAATCTGATTTCTGATTTTAGAGGAAAGATTAAGAACTTTCCAAGTTGAAAGGGGGAGAGTGAACAGGTGCAATTCCCTGAATACAGAAAAAGAGATATCCTACTCCCCTCAAATGTTTGTAACCAATCAGTGGAACATGGAAGCAATATCTAATTGATCAGTATGGGGGTCTGTTTTTAGATATGACATATGGATTGTTGGAGGTATATCGTTATATAAAATTCCTTGCATCAAACTTTGGATCTGACCAGGTATCTGATGAACATCACCTGGTGTCTAAACAACTGGTAAAGGTGGGCCAGCTTCCCAGCCATGCAAGGCTAGGTTCAAACAATGGGATAACTTTCTCTCAGAATTCCTACAATTGGATAAAATTTTCTCACAAGACAGAAATTGAACTAGACCCATAATTTAATAAAGAGGAACTGAGCTAGCTGCAGAGTTGAGTCACAAGATGGAATCAGTGTGATCTGTCCAATTTCCCCTACTACTTGCTGTTCTAATCCCCTCAATTGCCTCAGTTACCCCTTTTGAGAGTGACAACCCATTCCCCCTGTGAGGCATAATTTATAGTGACGTTTCCCCATTCTGAAAAATCAAATCTAGAATGGCTTCAGTATTCACTAGGCCTAAGATCAGATCACCTGACCTTCAAGCGTTAGATCGATGGAGACCCTCTCCCAGAGCCAACACAGCAGAAGATATGCCAAATAAGGTTAAGACTGTTTTCACTGGACACCCACATGTTTCAGGGTCCTTTATCTCAGAGAGATTCCCACGCTTAGGTTGTGGAACAGCCCCTCTACCAATAAGAGTTAAGGCCAGTTGGGGGGGTTGGGTTTCTGCATTGGAAGATTATATAACCATGGGCTGCCTTCTACCTCTTGCTCTCTCCCTGCAGATACCATGTTGGGCAACAGGGGTTAGGGTCCTTTCTCATGAGAAAGAATAAAGACCTTTTCTGACCTTAGATTCAGACTCTGAACTCTTTCATCTCACATACCCCTATGGATCACTTACCTATAAGCCAAATCTATAAGTTTTTCATATATTCGTATCAGATAGGGTTGACAATGGACTAATTTTGTGAAGAGAATTTTACATGTCACCAAGGTAACCAGGAAATCTTAAATGTAAACACCATGAAATAAAAGATCAAAGCAGTACAATAATGATCAATCTCTCTTTGTACCTTAGAAACCCATCATCTCTTTGTACCTTAGAAACCCACTCCCCAGTGTCCATTTAAACAGTCTCATGTAGTCACCTGGTCCCTGTGTATCTTCTCTGGGACATTCTGGAATAGGCTTCATTCTCAGGACAGCTCTGAATGGGGCTCTGGTGCTCTGGTTCCAAATTACTTGTAGAAACTCCTAGATAATTTTGCTAAAATCTGCTAGTAACAAGACAATTTAATATATCCTACTACGTTTGGTTTTCTAATAACTAGTTCATGTGATGAAAACCAGCGCAAATCTTATGGAGTTAACACTAACTACTATAAGAAGAACATCAAATTAAGAATCTGAGACTTCAGAGATTTTCAGTTTTTATGTACTAAACCCTGTATCTGATTTTAAAAAATGAGGTTGGTTATAATTCTTCTTCACAAATTGACTAATGTTTGATGTGAAGGTATTTGTAGAACCTATTTTGAATTGCATGCTGATATGGGGGGAGGGGGGAGGGAGGGAAAGAAAATTTGGAGCTTGAGGGATTGTGGAACTGAATGTTGTAAACTAAAAGTAAATAAATATCCAGGAATGCAAGAATGGTTGAATATTAGGAAAACTATCAGTATAATTGATCACATCAACAACAAAACTAGCAGAAACCATATGATTATCTCAATAGATGCAAAAAAGGCTTTTGACAAAATACAATACCCATTCCTATTAAAAACACTAGAGAGTATAGGAATAAATGGAGTCTTCCTTAAAATAATAAATAGCATCCATCTAAAACCATCAGCATGTATTATATGTAATAGGGATAAGCTAAAAGCATTTCTAGTAAGATCACAGGTGAAACAAGGATGTTCACTATCATCCCTCTTATTCAATTTGGTACTAGAAATGTTAGCAGTACCAATAAGAGAAGAAAAAGAAATTGAAGGAATCAAATTAGGCAAAGAAGAGACTAAGCTAGCACTCTTTGCAGATGATATGATGATATACCTAGAGAATCAAGTAAAAAACTACTTGAAATGATAAATAAATTTGGCAAAGTTGCAGAATATAAAATAAACCCACATAAATCCTCAGCATTCCTATATATTTCTAACAAAGTCCAACAGAAAGAAATTGAAAGAGAAATTCCATTTAAAGTTACTGTAGACAGTATAAAATATTTGGGAATCTACCTGCCAAAACAAACCCAGGACCTACATGAACACAATTACAAAACACTCCATACAAACAAAGTCAGATCTAACTAATTGGAAAAACATCAGTTGCTCACGGCTGGGTCAAGCTAATATAATAAAAATGACAATTTTGCCTAAATTAAATTACATATTTAGTGCCATACCAACCAGTCTACCAAAAAATTACTTTATAGAGCTAGAAAAAATAGCAACAAAATTCATTGGGAAGAACAAAAGGTCCAGAATGTCAAGGGAATTAATGAAAAGAAATGCTAGGGAAGGTGGCCTAGCCATAACAGATTTTAATCTGTATTATAAAACAGCAGTCTTCAAAACTACTTGGTACTGGCTGAGGAATAGAGTAGTGGATCAATGGAATAGAATGGGTACATGGGACTTAACAGTCAATGACTGTAGTAATCTACTCTTTGATAAACCCAAAGACCCCAGTTTTGGGGACAAGAATTCACTATTTGACAAAAACTTCTGGGGAAACTGGAATACAGTATGGCAAAAACTGGGCATAGACCAATATCTAACAGCGTACATCAAAATCAAGTCGAAATGGCTGCATGATCTAGGTATAAAGGCTGATACTGTAAGCAATCTGGGAGAGCAAGGAATAGTTTACCTGTCAGATCTGTGGAGAACAGAAGATTTTATGACGAAACAAGAATTAGAGAGCATTATAAAATGCAAAATGGATAATTTTGATTACATTAAATTGAAAAGTTTCTATACAAATAAAGCCAATGTAACCAAGATTAAGAGGGAAGTAGAAAATTGGGAAAGAATTTTTATAACCAATGGCTCTGATAAAGGCCTCATTTCTAAAATATACAGAGAGCTGAGTCAAATCTATAAGAATACAAGTCATTCCCCAATTGATAAATGGTCAAAGGATATGAACAGGCAGTTTTCAGAGGATGAAATTAAAGATATCTACAAGCATATGAAAAAATGCTCTAAATCACTATCAATTAGAGAAATGCAAGTCAAAACAACTCTGAGGTACCACATCTCACCAATCAGATTGGCTAAGATGACAAAACAGGAAAATCATAAATGCTGGAGAGGATGTGGAAAAATTGGAACACTAATGCATTGTTGATGGAGTTGTGAACTGATCCAACCATTCTGGAGAGCAATTTGGAACTATGCCCAAAGGGCAATAAACAATTTTATACCCGTTGACCCAGCAATACCACTTCTAGAGTTGTATCCCAAAGAGATCATAGAAGTGGGAGGAGGACCCGTATGTATAAAAATATTTATAGCAGCTCTTTTTGTGGTGGCAAAGAACTGGAAATTAAGGGGATGCCCATCAATTGGGGAATGGCTGAGCAAGTTGTGATATATGAATGTAATGAAATACTATTGTGCTATAAGAAATGAGTAGACAGACTTCATTATAACCTGGAGAGACTTAGATATAAATTAATGTTGAGTGAGAAGAACAGAACCAGGAAAAATTTGTTCACAATTACAAACACAAAGTATGTGTGACCACTAACTTTGATAGACTGGGCTCCTCTCAGCCATATAAGTGTATGAGACAACTCCAAAAGACTTGTGATGGAAAGAGATATCCAGACCCACAGAAAAGAGCTACAGAGTCTGCATGCAGATTGAAGCAAACTCCTTCCTCTCTTTCTTTTTCTTGTTTCGTTTTGATTCCTCTTTCCCATTGTTCATTCCCTTGGTTATAATCCTTCACAACCTGACTAATGTTTAATGTGAAGGTATTTGTAGATCCTGTATTTGACTGCACACCGCTACTGGGGGTGGGGAGGAGGCAAGAGAGGGGGAGAAAATTTGAAACTCAAGGGATTGTGGAACTGAATGTTGTAAACGAAAAGTAAATAAATAAATAATTTTTTAAAAGTAAATACATATTTTTTAATTTATGAGGGTTTAACTTGCAAAATGAATTCTTCTGTCTTTTAAAATTATTAGACATATTTTTAAAATGGGAAAATAATTTCACTTTCTCTGCTATTATCAATAGAATTTCATATGTAAAATCTCTAATCCAATTTTTGAGAATTTATTACTAAAACACTCCCTCCTAGATACATTTAGAAGTCAATCGTGTGTGGATATACATATATATGTATATATATACTTCTTAGAGAAAACAATCTAATCCTGTTGCTTTCTCAAAATTTGTTATTCTATTTTATTAGAAAACTTTTACATTACATCTTTTCAAATTACCCCCTTTGGAGGATATCATCCCTATATTTTAATTTGATCACAAGTATAGATTAAAATTGTAAGATTTTTCATACTTGAATTCTATTATAGTAACTCAGATATATTCCAGCATCAATCTATTAATTAATAGATTTAGTTTTATACTTATAAAGCTTCTACTATTCACCTACCCTGATTATCAAAAATTGCTATAAAAGGAAAGGAGGGAAATAGTTCTAACATCATTAAGACTCGTCCCCTCAAGGGCACAGACTGACCTGACATATACTAGAACAAGGAGAAATTTCCCTTAGTTCTATTTGATTCCAGACATGAGTCATATCTGACAGCTAATCGTGTAGTCACAGGGTATCAAAAGCCAGGCTAACTAGGTAGGGAAACTTCCTGTCCAGAAAGGAAATAGCGCAATGGGAAGACCAAGTTAAGAGAATCCTACCTTAGGCCACAACAAAGTCATCCCCTCAACTATTCCCAGGGACAGATATCCACCTGTAGCAGCTCTCAGACTGCAGCACATGACACTTTATACTGTTGACTTTATGACAATTCAGACAACCATCCCTGTAATCAAAAACTCAAAACAATAGTAAATTATAGTCCCAAGAGTTTTTACTTCCAATAGCAAGATTACAGTAACCACAGCTTAGGGCTTGAATATTATTAATTTCTTATGTTTCCCTAACAGTTATATTTCATTTATTCTTTACTTATAAATTAAAACTAGCCTTGGGGCAGCTAGGTGGCACAGTGAATAGAGCACCAGCCCTGGAGTCAGGAGGACCTGAGTTCAAATTCAGCCTCAGACACTTAACACTTACTAGCCATGTGACCTTGGGCAAGTCATTTAACCCAAACTGCCCTGTTTTCCCCACTGCCAAAAAAAATAAAGAAAAGAAAAAAACTAAAAGTAGCCTCATTCAGGGGTTTCAGACATACAGCAAATACCCAAAAGTTGACTTATGTTAATATATTGAAGTTACATCGTTAAACCACCCTACACATTTTCATAATTTCTATGACAGCTAGAAATTTCCAAATGAAAACTCATTTTATTAGAGTAAATTTATCTATTTTAAAACAAAACATGCCCCATTAAATAGTTCAGATATCAATTTTAAAAGCTTAATTCCTAATTTAACAGCATCCAGATAAAAAAAAGAACTTATATTTTTAACAACATTTCTGATTCAATGATGTCCCAAATTTTAAAATATAAGAGAAATTTTCAGAAACCCAATAATAACATGCATGATACCATGTATTAAAAGCATAAAACAAAACTTATTACCAGTCAGATGACATCAATTCAGCTTAATGCATTTCTACACTATCTTACATAGAAAATCATTAATATTATTACCTTGAGCATTTTATACTGATCACATCTAAAATCCAGTATATAGTTATCAAAAATATAGTAATTACATCAGTTAAATAGTAATAATAGTCAATATTTATATATATTGCTTCCCATATGCCACTTTCTGTGTCAAGCACTTCACAATCATTTTATCATTTTGATCCTCACAATAACCCTGGGAGGTGGATACCATTATTATTCTCCTCTTTACAGATCAGAATATTGAGGCAAATAGAGATAAGATACCTTGTTTAACATAGCACAGCTAATAAATTTCTGAGACCAGAGTGTACCTCAGGTTTTTTGTTGTTGAGCATACTTTTTGTTTGTGAGCCAGATCTGAGATGAGAGGGGTTAACAGGATCAGAAAGGGAGAGTCTCAGAGCTGGGAGGTTCACCAGGGGTCTTTGAGCTGGGGTGGGAGTCAGAGTAGAATCTCTCAACTGGGATTGTTGGTTTAGGAGTCCTCTGATCTGGGATGGGGTCAGCTCATCTGGGATGGGGGCTGGGGTTTGGGGTCAGGGAGTACCTGATCTGGGATAGGAGTCAGGAGAAGGATCTCTGACCTAGGATGGGTGGTGGGGTAAGATGAGGTCCCTCCTAATGGGTCCCTTTTCAGTTTAAATAATTACTTCTATTCCTTAATTAAATTTTAATCATTTTTAAGTTACTCCCTGATTTAAGCAATCTTTTTTCATGGTCAGGGAAAGAGTAATAAGAGACAAACTGTAGACTGCAAACCATATGTGTGTATGTGTGTGTGTATTTGCTCTAAGATTAGTTTCAAACTCCTTCATTACACTAAAACAATAAATCTATCAGGGGGAAAAATGTATCTAAGTTCTGTTTACCCCTAAAACTTTGGCAGAATTTAATTCTTAGTTTTCCTTAAAACAAATTTTACAGTGGCACCTCAAAATTTGCCAAAATATTTGCAATGATTAATCTCTAAAGCTCCAAAATCTATTAATATCAGTTCTACAAACCAAGAAAAAGTTTTTCCTTTCTTTGACCTGACTTTATCTCTATAATTCCAATGTGGCTAAGGCTGAAATGACAAAGAAAAAGAATCTTGCAGGTTTTTTCTTTTTATGCAAATCTCCCCAATCCAAAGTGGGAGTTAGTCCTACTTAGTGGGACAACTACTTTAAGTATGAAACATTATTAATCTTCTCCTATATTCTAAATTGTTTGGCTGCAGTTTATTAGCAATTTTTCAGGGTAGCTGTGTTTTCCCTTTAGAAATCTTTCAAGGTAACAGAATCTGCAAACAACACTAAACACAACACAAGATGAAGATTTTTCTGGGAAAAACACAGACAAAATGATAAGGCAAACACCTAAGAGGCTGATGAGGAGTAGCAAAATCAGTAGTTCATCTGATCAGAATAAGATTTTTCATTGACTAGCCTTAATTTCTTCAGTTTGCAAGAATGGAGAGAGAGAAATTGGGGCCAGAATAAATTGCCACTTGAATCCCTAGCAGATTTATGCCATATATCACATAATTCAATAGCCTGCTAGTGAGTCATTTCCATAACTATAGGACTCCCTGATTCCACACTTCCAAAAGTTTATTTAAGGGGGAACCCACCTATATTTTATTACCACGGGAACCCATAATGCTTCCCCAAAGGAAAACCTAATCTTTACCTTAAATTTAACTTTAGCTTAATCCTAAAATTAACCCCAAACTCTCCTCTAGTGGGGGAAAAACTATCCTAAAGTTAATCCTAAACTCTCTTCTGCTGGGGAAAAACTAAACATAAACATAGGCTAAATCCTAAAAACCTTACCTTAGCTCAGAAGCATTTGGGATCAAGAGCAGGGACCTGACTTTCAGGGCAGTCTTCCATGAAAAGGTGCCTCAATGAAAGATTAACCAGAGTGCTCTAGGGAGTTTTTCTGGAAGGTGCTCGGCCCAGGGGTCAGAGTCCTGACTTCACTTGACTCAGTTCATCAAAAACCATAGAGAGTGAGAGATGAAATGACTGGGGAAAGAAAGGTTCAAGCTTACAAGCATATCCATTAAATAACATATGTCATTTGCTAACAAATTTGAACCATTGGCCTTCCTCAGCTTTGGAACTAGACCCCAAATCCCAAATTCGAAGGAAGACAGACTTTTATGCATTAAAAACAAACAAATGAAACAATTAAAACAATTTAGCAGGATACAAAACTCGGTAATCTGATTTCTAATTAGAAGATTAGAGACTTTCCAAGTTGGAAGGGGGAGAGTGAACAGGTGTAGTTCTCTGAATACAGAAAGAGAGATATCTGCTCCTCCCAAGTGTCCCTAAATGATCAAAGGAACATGGAAACAATAGCTGATTGATCAGTATGGGGCCTGTTTTTTAGATAAAACATGTGGATTGCTGGAGATGTATAATTGTGAGAACATTCCTTGCATCAAACTTTGGGTCTGACCAGGTTTCTGGTCAGCATAACACAGATGCTTACTTAAGGGTCTCTAAGCAAAAGGTGAAGGGGGTCCAGCTTCCCAGACATGCAGGGATAGAGTCAAACAATAGAATAACATTTTCTCACAATTCCTATAACTAGATAAAGTTTCCTCACAAGACAGAAATTGGAATAGACCCATAATTTAATAAAAAGGGAAATGAGCTCACTCCAGAGTTGTCACAATAGTAAGTGTGGTTCATCCAATTTCTCCTACCACTTGCTGTATTAATCTCCTCAATTCCCTCACCAGGATATATAACATGAGTCTAACCTATGCATTAGGAAAATTGCTGTGTGGAAAACAGTTTATGATGGAGAGAGATTGTCATTAAGGATGCCAATTAGGAGTCTTTTAGAGTAGTTCAGGCTCTCAACTTGTCATAGGCCTTCAATTAATTTTTTTTTCATCTTTTTGAGAGGGGAAGGCAGGACAATTGGGGTTAAGTGACTTGCCCAAGGTCACACAGCTAGTAAGTGCTAAGTGTCTGAGGTTGGATTTGAACTCGGGTCCTCCTGACTCCAGGGCCCATGCTGTATTCACTGTCCCACCTAGCTGCCCCAAAAGGCCTCTGTAATGGGAATGGGAATTTGAAGATCTTCCCTGCCCCTTAATAGACCTAGGGGGGGAGTTTGAAGACCTCCTCTGCTTTGAAAGTAAACTCTGCCCCCTAATAGGATGAATATAGTCACAGGGAGCCTGTAGTGGGAGGAGTTTGCTGAAGGGAAGCAGAGCCACAGGAAGCTGGGAGTCAGAGCTAGCAAGATGGTGGGGGAAAGAGAATGCTCAGGCAAGGAGTCTCATAGGCTCATGAGTAGATATTGATCTTGTATTGGTTTGTGGGAAGGCTGAAGGATATTGTGCCTCTCAGTGTTATTATGGCCTCTAAATATCTTTGGTACTATGATGGAGTTTGCTTACTGGTTTTGGAATTCAGTTTTCTGGTGTCTAAATAAATGCTTCAGTTCTGTCCTCTACCGAGAAGCTGGTATATTTTGCAATTGAATGTCATGTGATAATTGAATGTCAAGATGATATCTTTATCATGATCATGGGTGCTGTAAATATTGCATTGGTGCTACAGCCTTCAGTTAAAAGAATGTTCTTGTAATTGGAGAAAAGGGGACAGATGTAAGAAATGGAGTAATAGAATGGAAAAGATTTTGAACTCTTTGAATATATAGCAAGTAAAGGAAAGGAAAAATCAAAGATGACCTCAGTGACCTCATATCTGGGGAACTAGGAGGATGCTGGTATTTAGAAGAAAAGTAGGTTTAAGGGGGAAAATGATGAGTTCTGTTTTGATCATATTAATTTGATTTGGCCTATAGATATCCAGGTGGAGATGTCCAGCAAGTTAGATGTAAAAGCTTGGGAGCCATCTGTAGAGAAAATTGAATTCATGGGAACAAAAGAGTTCATCATTCTGTTTAGTCTTCCCATTCCATAACATTTAATGAGTACTCATGCACCAGGTAGAGTTTGACAATGTCTCATAATCTTCATGTTATATGTAAGGCAAACTACTCAGCCTCAGAGGCTATGTAATTTTTTCACACTAATGAAATCAGAATTCAATATTCCCTCTTCATGCCTTCCCAAAATGATGTGAATACTAAACTTTAAAATATGTGTGAATATCTACTTGTATGTTTGGTAATTAGCAGTCAGTTTTAGAATCATTCAATTCAAATCAACAAACATTTACTAAACTCCTACTATGTGCAGGATAGTTTTTGGGCACAGGGAAGAGTTTTCACCCAGACTGAGACAAGGAAGTTATCTTTTCTTAGATTATACTCCTCCCTTCTGACTTCTCCTTTCGGACCTTGTCTCCAACTCCACCCACTCCAAGCTTTTTATCTCATTCCTTCTGGAATTTGTCCCCTCCTTGCCTGGAAACAAGAAATAAAATCCAAAATTTTACTCCCTGCTCTATTGTCCTCCCTTCTCTTCAGTTTCAAAGATAACTATCCAGATACCACTGATGTGGTTAGGGTTAGGGGTGCTTGAGACCCCAAAATACCAACCAGGTCCTGCCAAACGAATTCGATTCAGGTCTTCTCTCAGCCAAAGAAAAGCAAAGTTTATTACAAGTTCGGTTTGTATTGGACATAGAGCAAGTCTGTGCTAGAAAATTCTAAGGTGCTCTCACACACGGGGGCAAGACGGGGTCTTATATACAGAAAAGTTATGGGAAGAATCTAGGGGTAGTCTAGAGGAGGAGTTTGGAGAGGGTCTTTAGGAGGAGTTAATGAGGTAAATGAGTGATTAAGAGTGGGAAGTTGCTGGAGGCTACCTGGAGCCAATGGTGGGCTGGGCCAATTCAAGGGTGGATTGATATTTGATAGGCTCAAGGATGGGAAGTAGATGGACAAAGGAGGGCTAGGCTAGTAACAGAGGTCTGGGCAGAGCCACAATGAAAAGCTTATAACCTCATGCAAGTGCCTCATCAAGTGGGAAGATTCAGTCAGAGTTCAAGGGGTTTCCCAGAGCCTGTACCTCATCACCACTATAGAATAGACACAAACTAGATGCATCCAGGCTGAAATGAAATTAATTTCTTTCTCAGACAGCCTTCCTGACTGGCTAACTATACATTAAACTTCCTCCCTTACCTCTAGAAAATTCATCTTAAGCCATTTCCCCAGAACAGTAAGTATTCTCTGGTAGCCTACCAAATAATAGTGTGCCAAACAAACCTGGTCAAAATTGTCAATATATTCAAAAGTTAAAATGAAACAAACCAATTGACAAGTGTGCTGAAACAGAATTCCTATGCACAGATTAAAAAACAAAAACAAAAGCATTCTCCATGTATTTATCATCTCATATCACGTATTCGGAGCTCTAGCATTTTACTATAGTTTTCCTTTAGCCTTGATATTTCTTATTCTTAGCCCCACAGTCTCTAGTTATGTTGTAAATGTTCCAGTATCACTCCCAGCCTCTTGTGCTAAAAAATTGGATGGAATGCCCTATTTCATATTTCCCTAGTTAACCAAAGTTAATTAAATCATACAACAAAATAAGACATCTATAGTTCCCATACAACACAAAGAACTTATGTTTAGAAGTATGTCCAGTATGCCCAATGGGGATGAGAAAGTGTGAATCAATGAGATATTTTCAAATAAATGCATCTAGATCCTTTGGTATAACAAGAAAATGTCCTTAGCATATGGTTGGAATACAACCAGATAAATGGTTAGAACAGAGGTGGGGAATCTATGGCCTTGTCCCCACCCCTGGGTTAGAATAGATGACAAAGTTAGTGTTTTTTCTCTCTTGAAATCGCTTTATATTTACATTCATTTATATATGTACATGTTGCATCCCTCCAACAGAATGTAAATTCCTTAAGGGAAGGGACTGTTTTATTTTTGCTAAATTGATTGGAGAGGGTGTCTAGATAGAAGAGGGAGGATAACTAATTAGCCCAGCCTCACCTTTCTCCCCAACAAGGTCAAGGCATATCCATCTAAGACTGGTCTTCTGTTTTTTAACTGATAACTATAAGAGAGCTAACTTACTTATAGACTTACTAACATTTAGTTTAACCTCAGATAAGAAAAATGAGTTGGACGGAGATTAAGCCAAGTAGCTAACTAAATATTGCAGAGCAGTGGTTCTCAACCTTCCTAATGCCTCGACCCTTTAATACTTGTATGTGGGCACATCTGTATGTGGGCAGACCCACCTGGAGACGGATAGAGGAGCCGTGTCTAGGTTCCTAAGACCATCGGGAAATATGTGTTTTCTAATGGTCTTAGGTGACCCCGTTCAACCCCCAAAGGGATTGTGACCCACAGGTTGAGAACTGCTACTGTAGAATCAGGATGAAAATTCTATTCCTCTGACTGCAGCTCCATACAACACAGTAATTTAAGGACGAGGCAAACCCAGTGGTATGAGCTAGAGTTTCAAATCATAAACACTGATATGTATATAGCATCCTCAGGTTTGCAGAGCCATTTTACGGCAGCCTCTTAATTATGTGTTGCTTGCAGAGTAAGTAGATCTCTGACAGGTCCTTTCTTTGCCTTACCTCTATAATGATTCTTCTCCCTATTTCAAGTCCCTTCTCTGATCCATCTTCCATATGCCTAGCCAACTAATATTCCAAAAGCACAGATCTAATCATGGCCTTCTCAGTAATCTCAAATGGCTACCTATTACCCCTAAAATAAAACACAGACTCCTCTAGTTAGTATTTAAAATCCTTCACAAAGCCTACTTTTCCAAGTTACACACAAGTTAACATATCACTCCCCTTCATACATTGTCTTTTCCAATCAAACTGGCGTGCTAAATATTCCTGTACATAACATACCCATTTCTCATCTCTGTGTCTTTTCATAGTCTTTCTTCAAAGCTGAAATGCATGCCCTCCTTAAGTCCAACTCCTGGAATCCCTAGTTTTTTTCAAAGCTCTCATCAAGTGCCCTTTTACTTGAAGCCTTTCCTGCTATGATACCCTGAAGCTGCCCAAGTGCTTCTCCCTTCCATCACATTCTTTATATTAATTTGTATATCATACATATACATGAGTATATATATATATATGTACATATATACATACATATATACACATACATGCAGTATCTATACATGATGCCTCCCTTGATAGAATATAATCTTGAGGGCTAAACCTGTTTCATTTTTGTCTTTATGTCTCTAGTGCCTAGGCTAGTGCCTGGCATATAATTGTTTAGTCATTTCAGTCCTGTCTGACTCTTGGTAGACTCTGTGAACCCCCTTAAACTCTCCTTGAAACTTCCCACTCCATTTGGCATTTGCCTAAGGCCATAAACCTTCCATTATAGCTATTCTTAAATCTTGGTTACTCTTACCCCAGACTAACCCTGTTTCCCACCCTTGATCCCATCAGAATCCTATTCTCTTGGTTCCTGGGAATCTGATCTCTAGTCACCCCAGACCTATCAAGATCCTCCTTAGACTCTTCCTCAAGACCTTCCCCAAGCCTCTTCTATAGTCACCCCTAGATCTCTCCCACAATCTTTTCAGTATATAAGATCCATCTTGCCTTCATGAAGGGGCTCAGATTCCTTGAGAATCTAGCCAAAGGTGAGGTTCCTTAAGAGTTTACCCAACATGGCAAATCTTTAATAAACTTTGTTTTACTTTGACTGAGAGAAGGCTTGAGTCGAATTCGTTCAGCAAGACCCAGGGTGTCGGTATTTTGGGGTCCCAAGCATCCCTAAACCCCAAACCTCAACATTAGTGACCCCATTTGGGTTTTCTTGACAAAAACAATGGAGTGGTTTGCCATTTCCTTCTCCAGCTCATTTTACAGATGAGGAAACTGAGGCAAACAGGGTTAAGTGACTTGTCCAGGATCACAGGGCTAGTTAGTATCTGAGGTCACATTTCAACTCATTTCCCTATCCAAGAGGTACTCAGCCCTTCCTTTCTATACAACCCACCTCCAATCATGTTAACCAATTAGATTTGATTGCTGTTTGATGGACTACCTACTGTTTTGAAGGGTATATAAACTATGAGTTCAATGCCATGATTGTCTTTGGTCTAAGAGAGATGGCCAAATGACTATTCTTTTATTAATAACCTGTTGGCCTTATTAATAAAATTATTAGATTACCGAGAATTTATGTCTCTTGAACCTTTTTAAAGATAGAATTTGAATTCAAGTCTTCCTGATTCTAAGTACAGCACTTTGTCTATTATACCATCTTTGGGACCTGCCCTGGCCAAACTGATTCTAGCTGATCTTCTCTCCTTTCCCCAGGTCAGTGAATTGCCTAGGGCTGCCCATACATTGTCACTCTTAGGCCCTGATCATTTTGCCTATGTCCCAAGGTCACTCCCAGCCTCTGATCATTTTGTAAATCTCCCAAACTCTCCTCTCCCGAGATTTCCTAACTTTCTCTTGAAACTTTTGCTTGTTATGCAAAACAGCTTAACTAATGAAACTGTGTGACACCTCATTACCTCCTCCCACCTGCAGCTTGGCCATTCCTCTGCCTATATAAACCTTGTTCTCAGCCCCCTCCTAGTGTACAGCACCACTTATTGTGTGACTCCCTGAGCTGCAACTTACTTTCCCTGATCAAAGTCCTCCATTTTGCTGTATTTGCTGTTTTCTCTTGAATTCAGACTAACAATACCTGTGTTCCACACCTTTGCTGAATCATCATCCTGCATCTTCATACTAAGTGCAGGCGTCTCTCAAAACTCTACCCCGGTTCCTTTCTTCCTTTGGTGATCTCCACAGGTTCCCATGAATTAAATTATCATCGGTTCCCGCCTCTTTCTCCCCAAACCACTTACCTAGCCTAACTCTCTTTCTTGAACTTGTCTTCTATCACCAGTGGATACCTACGGCATATCTCCACCTCGATGTTCCATTGGCATTTCTCTCCAAACCCCCCTGTTTCTCCTTGGAGACACCACCATCCTTCCAGTCACTGCTCTGACGGTCTCAGAGTCATTCTTGATTCTTCCCTCTTCTTGCCTCTCCCACTCCCCAATATGCCAACAGTTGCCATCTCTCCTTGATTCTCCCTGCACATCTCTCACGTCCCTCCTGTCTCCACTTACTCAGTCACTTCATTTACACAGCCGACCTGAGATTGTCATTATTTCTTGTTGGAACTATCGTAGTTGACTCCTAGTTTGTCATTCTACATTTAGTCTTTCTCCTCTAACCCATTCTTCCCACAGCTGCAGAACTGATATGTAAAAAATAGGTCTGACCAAGTCATACCCTTACTAAGCCCACCTTCTATAGGAAGCTTTCCCCAATCCCTCTAACTTCTAGTACCTTTCTTCTGCTGAGTCTTTCCTAGTTATCTGATATATAGTTTAAGTGTACATAGTTATTCGCATTGTTGGCAGCTAGGTGGTGCATGGATGGCATCCTGAGTCTGGAGTCTAGACAACTCAAATCTTCCTGAGTTCAAATCTGATCTCAAACATTTTTAGCTGTGTGACCCTGGGCAAATCACTTACCCCTGTTTCCTCATCTGTAAAATGAGCAGAAGGAAATAGCAAAGCCCTCCAATGTCTTTGCCAAGAAAATGGGCTTACTAAGTATTAGACACAAAGGAAAATGACTGAACAACAACAAAAATTTACATATTTTCTCTGATGAGTTATAGAGTTAGGGGTTAGAGATCCCAAAATACCAACACACCGGGTCCTGCCAAAAGAATTAGACTCAAGTCTTCTCTCAGCCAAAGAAAAGCAAAGTTTATTAAAAGTTTGTCATAATGGGTAGACTCTTAAGGAGCCTAGGTATCTGTGATGCTTGTATTGTATCAGTGGGCCAGAATCATCTGACACAGTGAGTCTGGGCTACATCATTTCTCTGGCATTATCTTTGAGGCAAGATGGATCTTATATACAGAAAAGTTGTGGGAGGAATCTAGGGGTTATCTAGAGGTGGAGTTTGGGGGAGGGGTCTTCAGGAGGAGTCAAATGAGGTAAGACTCCAGTAATGAGAGATTAAGGGTGGGAAATAGCTGGAGGCTACCTGGAGATGATAGCCAAAGGAGGGCTAGGCTAGTTAAAGGGTAACAGATTTTGGTATAGATATTTTGGGAGGATCAAGGGTGGGAAGTAGCTGGACAATGGAGGGCTAGGCTAGTAACAGAGATTCAGGTCTAGTGATAAAGAAAGGCTTGTGGCCTCAGGCAAATTTCTCATCCAATGGAAAGATTCAGAGTTCAAGGGGTTTCCCAGAGCCTGTACCCCATCAACTTGAGTACAATGAATTCAGATGTGAAATGAAATGGATTTCTGGTCATTTTGAGTTTGAAAACAGTGAGTTCAAAGATAATTCAGTTCATTTTTTAAAAAACTACTTATAAGTTTTTTTAAAAATTAACTTCATTAGAAAAGACTTCTATGAACTTACTTGTTTTTTTTAACTTATTGCTTTTTTCTCTTCAAAGTAATTATCAGATTAACTCAGCTAATTTTTAAACCCTAAAGCAAACTGTTCTTTGTATAACTTCTGCTCCAAATAAAACATTTACATAATTATGAAATATAAACTTTTATTCTGCTTATAATTATGAATACTCTATAAAGTTCTAATTACGAAATGATTATGAATATTTTATTTGAGACAGCCCATAAGAATTAAATAATCCAGTAAGACCTTTTAATGCTTACTGTTATGCACAAGACTTTATTTTAAATTTTTTTATAAGTTTTATTGAATATAAATAACACATTGATGAAATAAGTTATAACTTAGAAGATGTTTACTATTCATATAAACAGTATGAATCATATAAACTCACCATAAACCTTAGCAGCAGGTTTATTGCAATTTTGGCTCAACATACGATCAACACAGTCTCAATTCTGATTCCACATTGAGTTTACTTCTGAATTTGATTTAAAACAAAAATAAAGTGAGAATACTTGTGCATGCAAATGTGCGGTAGAAAATGAGAGGAGAATTTTACAAGCTTTCTTCCTGAGAGACGGAAATTATTTTTTTATTTTTAGCCAAAAATTTATAAAACTGTTATTTTTGAATGATATTTGTATTACAAAATCTGTTGATGTGTCAATAAAGTTTTCTTTTGCAACTATTGTCATTTCATCAGCCAGAGACATTATTTTGTCTTAAACATTGAATATATTTATATTTACACCCTGTAATGATGTGTTACAGTCACTATTTTTTGAAAAGATGTTCATTTGGAACTCAAAATTTTTATAAAATAAATCTTTAAAATTTAGAAAATATTTTTAAAAGATGTCTGTTAAATATGCTAATTTTGTAACCATCTCATATCACTGTACGCTCACAGACAAAAAGGATGGTCAGAGAGGAAAACACCTAACTCTTCCCTTACTTCGAGTAGAAAAGTAGTACTTTCACCATAGGCAAACCGCACAACCCTGTATCTGTTATACGTGTAACATGCTCATTGCCCATCTAGTTATTTAATGGAACAATCAAGAATTTGTGGGTCTTGATTTTATGAAATTCATGATTTTGATAGCATCTCCTAACATACTTTAAAATTGTTACGGGTGGTGAGGTGGCTTAGTGAATAGAGGACCTACCCTGGAGTCAGGAGGACCCAAGTTCAAATCCGGCCTCAGACACTTAACACTTACTAACTGTGGGACTTTGGGCAAGTTGCTTAAACCCAATTGCCCTGCATTCCCCCTTCCAAAAAGGAAAAAAAAATTAATAAAATTGTTGCAGCATTTTCTTTGATACCAAAACTTGTTTGTGTATGCTGCATTGTATCCATACTATATTCACACTGATTTTTTTTTCCTTTTCTTTCTTGTAAGGCATTTGGGGTTAAGTGACTTGCCCAGAGTTACATAGCTAGTAAGTGTCAAGTCTCTTAGTCTAGATTTGAACTCAGGTCCTCCTCATTCTGGGGCCAGTAGTCTATCCACTGCGCCACCTAGCAGCCCTATACACTGCTTTTTAGTACACGAAACGATGTCCCCCCAAATTTCTCAATCATAGATTTTGCTCAGTCTGTGCAAATTCCATGATGAGAGGACTAATTAATTTATTTTCCTTCAAAGTGTTAAATAATTGGATTAAAAATATCTTCTCCAGGGGGCGGAGCCAAGATGGTGGCGTAGCAGCAGCAACATATCACAGCTCTCACATAGCCACCCCAAAATACCCATCAAACAGGACTCTAAACCAATCCCAGAACTCCAAAATGCACACAAAGATACTTCCCACTAAAGTCAGCTCAGCTACAGGAACCATATCAGCACTGTGAATCGAAACCAGCCTGCCCTGAAGCCCTGGCTGTGCCCTGGGGGCGACTGGACGGGAGGAGTGGAGGAGCCTCTCAGGTGAGCAGATTAGCAGCAGCTGCGAGTGGGATTTGTGAAAGGGGGAGATAAGCGGTCCAGTGAAAGGCCTCCAGAGCGGGTGCCTCTGCTTTGTAGCTTCCCGCCCAAGGCCTAAAGACAGCAGGGGGACTTAGCGATTATTTTCAGGCCGGTGCTCTCGCATTGAGCGGCCTGGATCCGGATAGCTGTCTTGGGCCTCCGTCTTGGAGTCTTTATTATCCAGTCTGCTGGAAGTATTGAGGAAGACTCCCAGCATCTTCCTGAGAGCTACGGCAGCCAGGAGGACCCCAGTGACTGGGGACAGAGCTTTCCTTTCTGGAAGCAGAGCCCCACAGAGATTAAAAAAAAAA
>CM053581.1:516046339-516064255 GCA_028627135.1 Pseudochirops cupreus | reverse complement strand
AAAAAATAAATAAATAAAAATATCTTCTCCAGTTGTACATCCTGCTAACTGAAGATAAAATAATATGTTCTCTTCCATTTTATTGTCATGCAGATTATTTAAAATACAATTAAAATTGGTAGGTCAAAAATATAATTGTTTAATTGCAAAGAAAAAAACTTTTAAAACTTTTTCCACAGTAACTGGTTCAACATCATTGGACTTGTCATGTAGCCAATGAGCTAGAAATAGGTATCATCTCTAACTTGTTAATGGCACTGTCACCAAACATATATGTAACAACTGCTTTAGTACATGACAAAATTAATTTTCCTGCAGTAGTATGAGCCTCCCCATTTTTTGTAATTTAATAACCTACTAAAAATAAAGCTTTAGCCAATTTTCTACCTTCTTGTTTATTCATAGAAATAAATTAATCAAGGCACTGTATTGTTTGATTTCAAATCTCTTCCTTTTCACTTAATTCATCAGCCCAATCACCTTAGCTTTCATATTTTTAGTGTAAATGTCAAGACCAAAGAGAAGATTTTTAAGTTGTTAGTTGAGGGAACATCTCTACAAATTACACGTTGTGGTCATAGATACTCTCTCTACAGAGTCCAGTCCCAGAATCCATCACTTTGGGGAGGATAGGTGGGGAGGAGGTGTAGGATATGTAGACATTTGCCTGCTGCCATGGGCGACTGGGTTTGATTAGGTACAAGTGCCAACCTCCCTCCTTCTGAGTTGTATGTCCTTACTCTAGGCAGTTATAATGTAAGTTAATTGATATCCAGAGCAGCTTTGCAGTGACTATTAGAAAAATTCTGCCTCCCAATCACTACATTGGGGTCTCTGCTGGGATCTATATGAGGGAGCTCTCTGGACTTGGGAGGGAGCAGTGAGAGAGTAAGAACCTTAGCTCTTTTCTTTTCATTTTGAGTAAAACAGAGAGAGTCACACAGGATAAGCAGGACTGGGTGGACTGTGATCTGGTTTGCAGATATCACTGCATTATCTTTCCTTCAAAAACAACCCATCTGATGGACTCTGTTATTGCTAAGGGCATCACCATCCTTTCAGTCACTCAGATTTTCACAATACGAAGATTCCTCACTGTCACTCACCCCACATCTACATATCCAGTCAATCACCAAATCTTGTATGTTCTGCCTCCAACATGTCACATCTGTCTCTTCTCTCTTAATACATCCAACACCCTAGTTAAACCCCTTATGGTCCGGACTATTGCAATAACTTCCTAATTGGTCTCCCTGCCTAAGTCTTGTCCTACTCCAATCTATCCTCCACACAGATGCCAAGGTGATATTCCTAAAGTGTAGACATGACGTTTCACACACACACACAAACACACACATACATACACACACACACACACACACACACACACACACACCACTTTAATAAGTTCCATTGGTTTCCTAGAAATTCTAGGATCTGTTTTTTCCATCTTTATCTTATCTCTTTTTAATTTCTGTTTTGGCATATGTTTTATAATGTACCTGATTATTAGTACAATAGTACATGTACATAATGTATAAATAAGCAAATAGACATATTGGGGATGCATGAACAAAAACTTTCTATTGATAGAATTCATAATCAAAAAAAGTATGGTGACTACTGGTTTAGAGTATTTAGCCAAAATAAGTTACATATTGTGTATGTGTGTGTATGTGTATATATGTGTGTGTATTAAGGGACCCTAGAAGTATCTGGCAACACTCCAGAAATGTTTTGTAAATTAACAAAACCTGAGGTCAATTTCTTTGAGGATGGGGGAATTCTTGAGGGATCCAAGGTAGGATAGGACCAGGGTTCCCAGTTTCCTCACAACATGGATTAATTTTCCCTAAAAAGAAACAAAGCTATTCCTTGAACCTGATTAGCTCCTGACTCCCTTGACTCCCTTGACGACTATGGGAGGCATAGGGGCCATAAAAGGGCATAAAAAGTCTGTATGGTAATATAATATGAATTTGAAGATCCCTTTGTATTGGCAAAGGTAGCAGGTACTTAGCACTTGGTAATTAATCAAGCCTCTGTTAAAGAAACAGAACGTATGAATTCCTGTAACAGGAAGGAGTTGGCTGAAACAGGAAGCTAATGCTATCTGTATATAAGGAAAGACCCTGGCTTGGAAAGATAGATCTTCTTGGAGCAAGTTCTATGAAGGCAGAAGCTGCTGCTGCTGCTGGGGAGACTGAAGAGGAGCCAGGGAGGCTGAAGAGGAAAGCCTTCTACCCTCTTCCCCCCTGCCAGGCTGGAGAGAATGATTTTGATTTTGAAAACCTGGATGGAGTCATTTTGATTCTGGGAACCAGCTGAAAATTCTGCTGAGTCCAAGCATCAGCCAGAGCTGCTTAGGATTTTTGAGGGTCAGTCAGAGCTGAGGGCCAGCCTGAGTTGCTAAGGAGCTGCTGAGGATTTTTGAGGGCCAGCCGGAGCTCCTGAAGACTGAGGAAGCATGACCGTGAGGCTGGTACTTTGCATGAACCTGTTTGTGGCTTTGTTAAGCCTTGACTTCCAGAGAGCAGAGATTGTGAAGGATTTAAGGTGGACTCGAGATTGTGAACTTCCCTGCACAGAGAGCTGGACAAGGCCCTAGGAGCTGTCTGCCTTTCAACCCAGGTGACAGTTTGGTGAATCCAGGTAGGATCTGGGACCATGGAAGGGGATCGAGGGAATCTGAGAGACCACCCTGAGTCAAGCTGAAAGAAGACTTTACTTGGATACTGTATACTGACTGAGAAATTGTAATTTACTAGTGACCTAGGGGTGGAGGGTCTGTGTATTTTCTGATGATTGAATAGTGAATGATACAGGATGATTGAATGATTGAGTTAATTGAATGATTGATTGACTAAATGATTGTACTTAGTGATTGATGACTGAATAAGTGACTGATTTGTAACTTAGTGTGCCCCATGAATAGAGAACTTTGACTATTGTACTTTGAGTCCCTTGAGGAGGCAAACCTCCTTTAAGGATAATTGAATGATTGAGATGATTGAATGCTTAAGTTACTAAATGATTGTTCTTTGTTCAAAACTTTGTGACCACTGTGGTGGAAACTATGAGGCCATTTTCTGTGATAAGTTCTTGTGAATGCTGTATTTTGATTTTCTGTGATAAGTTATAACATTGTGAAGCTGTACCTTGATTTACTGTGAATGTTTTGCTCTGATTTGTTATGGGATAGAGTGTCCACTATACTGTGTAATCAGAACCTTGAAAAGCTGTTCATAGCAGCATTCTTCTAGAAAGCTGCTAATGCATGGCATTACAAAGTCTCACCCATGTGGAGATGGAGTCCCTCCCTCTTAGTAAATGTCTGAAGATCAAAAGAGTTACTACTGTTGACCAGGCAGATTTCCATATGAAGTCCATATGAATAAAGTGGGATATAGGAGTGTATAGGATTTCAGGAAGACTAGTGAGGGCTTGCCAAGCCCTTTTCAGGGTTGCCCATCCACTTTTGGTGTCCACCTGATTCATCCAATTCCCACCTGTGGCTCCAAAAAGCTGTAGCATGCACAGCAGCCACACCCCTGTAATCCAGCTCAGCAGAAGGGCTAAACCAGGTTGAGGGTAACTGACAGGCCTCACACCTGTTGGAGAATTAGAGGGATGTCTCCCTCAAGCATGTGAAGACTTTCTCTCACAGGATGAGAAGATAAGAACATTTTGTTCCAAAGGTCATGAAGATCCCTGAAACAGGTGGTATGGAATACTTAGAGCTTGGTCAGGCATCGGAGACACCCAGGTCATGCAATGTATCCCAGACCATCACCAGTCATCTTGACTTTTGTCCTGCCACTGGACTTAAATGACTCAGGAGGAGAGAGTGAGGCTGATGACTTTGGCCACCTCTGCCTAACTCTAATCTAATTCATGCATAAGTCAAGATATCACCTGTGATATTGTTGGTCCTTTTCGAAAACGAGGGATGAACAACACCAATGATGTAGGACAAAGACATGTCTACAGAAGCTGAGTGCTACATTATCCTTTTTGCATATGCTTTCTGTTTTAGGGCAAAGTAAATCTCCTTTTGTTAAATGTTCAATGACTTAAGAGTGTCTTGTTTCCTCCCACTATCAGACCTGAACTAATAGGATGTTGACATCACGTCTGCCCCCAACACAAGGCGTTTTTGTGAAATACTATTAGCATTGTCCTTCATTGAGAATTTTTTTAATATCATATTTTATATCATACCTTTTATATCATACCTTCTTTGTCAAAAATTTTTCATTCCTTCCCCTATCCTCCTTGATTATTTATTTGTTCTCCCTAGCATGGTATAGTGTAGACCTCTACAATTTGGCAGTAGGTAGGGACCAAAATTAAAATAGGCTAAACTTCTTCAGTCTGCAGATAGGTTTTCAGCAGCTCACTTTCCAAGTAAGTAAGGGTATAATTAATGATTAAACTATTTTGCAAATAAATAATTTTTAAAAGAGAAATTTCAATTAGTATCAATTAAACTTATTACTTAATGTTTTTATTTATCATGAAATCACATTGATGTTTTAAAAATTAGTTTGCTAAACAGTACAAGTCTTAATACATTTTTCAGGCTTTTTTATTGTTTCTATTTAGTTAATGGGATGTATTACACTTCTTGTCAGCAATCAGTTTATCCAGAATCATGTTTGAAATTGGTTTCTTTAGGAATCTGAAAACTAGCCTTAGTAGCCACCTCATTTTCTGAGTTTACTTTCTTGAAAAACAATTGTTCCCCACTGAGATTTTCCAACATTTTGGACTCTTTAATTTGTTTTCCATTGGTGTCCAATTTTGCTTAAGTCAGAGTCTTTTGATTAAAAATGGTTACGATTGTATTCTTTCGGAATGACTATTACTTCTTGACAAACAAGCCACAATATTTTCTCTCGTGTAAGTAAACAAGTATCTATTTGTCCACTCTCAATTAAATACTCTTATGTTCTGATTTGATGTTCTATTTCTTTTTATCACTCATTTTACAAAGTCACCCCAGAAATTTTAAAGTTAGAACCCCAAAATCTCCACAACAACTGCTCACATACAAAGAGATACTGAACTGAATGTCTCACCTTGGAGAGAGTGCCAGACACTGATGTAGTTTGGAGGGCACACAGCGAAGGAAGGGAAGAAGCCACTCATCACATAGTGGGCATCAGCTGCGTTGACGCACGGCTCAGTTCACTTTGTCCATGTTCAACCCCAATAATGACCAAAGACACAATGAAAAGATAGGACTCTCGCTCCTCTCAGACTAGAGACAGACTGACAATGGTTGTTTGCCGCAGGTCACATGACAAACAGGAGAGCATGCAGTGCCAAGTTACATGTCACAAGTTACATCACAAGCATAATGGTGACAAGTGGAAGGCAGGTTGAGCAGGTCATGGATAATGCACTTGTTACATCTTTACTTTCTTTTTCATCCTCTACATTTTTCAAGGACTGCCTGAAATCACCCTTTGGTGGGCCTCAAGCAACCCAAAGGTCATATGTTGTACAGGCCTGGTAATAGTGCAAAAAGCACTGTCCCTGACATCAGAGGATCTGAGTTCTAATCTCAGCCTTCACAGTCAATGACCATATGGCCTGGGGCAGTCACCTAATGCCTCTGAACATCAGTTTCCTAAGCTGTAAAATAGAAATAATAATATTTACTATGCCCTCCCTCTTGAGTGGGGTCCTGCCCAAGACTGAGGAATGTGTCTCATTGTCCTTCACAAGGAAGTAAAAAGAAAAAACCTCTTTGGGTATAAAATTGGTTATTAATATAATAAGAAAATAATCATTTTTATAAGAAGCCAGCAAGAAACCATGCTTACTTGTTCTACCATAAATTTATGTGATATAACTTCAACTAGGTCTCCCTGCTGCAAAACAACTCTTTTACATTTCCCTCATTAACTCACTATCCCACTAATCACAGGGGCTTTTCCAAACCTTCTCATCCCTCCTCAGATGCCTCATGGCTCTCCTTTCCTTCCCTCTCAGCAGAGAACTTCACCTCATATTGTATTGAAAAAACAGGCCATGGATTTCAGAAAAACCTGGAAAAACTTACATGAACTGATGCTGAGTGAAGTGAGCAGAACCAGGAGAACAATGTATACGGTAACAGCAACATTGTACGAGGATCAACTTTGATAGACTTAGCTCTTCTCAGCAATACAATGATCTAAGACAATTCCAAAAGGTTCATGATAGAAAACGCTAACCATACCTAGAGAAAGAACTGATGGAGTCTGAATGCAAATCAAAGCATACTATTTTCTCTTTTTTTGTTGTTGTTTTCTCTTTCTCATGGTTTTTCCCTTTTGTTCTGATTTTTCTTTCACAACATGACTAATGTGAAAATATGTTTAATATGATTGTACATGTATAGCCTATATTAGATTGCTTGCTGTCTTGGGGAGGGGGGAGGAGAGAAAGGGGGAAAAGTTTGGAATGCAAAATCTTATAAAAGTGAATGTTGAAAACTAAAAAGAAATAAAATAAGAAAAGAAAGGAAATTTAAAAGTACATTTTCAGAAAAAGAAAAAGAAAAATGGAGGCCATCTAACAAGGGCTTCCTCTTTTTTCCTCCTTATCTTCTACTCATATCACTCAGATGTCTTCTGCCACTATCTCTTCTTTCACTCTTGTCTCCTAAGACGAAGTGGCCCTTCTTGCTGAAGATAACTCCCCTGCATGCATAGTTGATCCTGTTTTGTTCCACCTTCAATAAATTGTCTCCTCTATCACATCTACTCTCTCACTTATGTTCAGTTTTTTGACTGGCTGATTATAGTCCTGCTTACAACTTGTATGACTTGACCTCTCTGACCTTCAGTTACCTCTTCTGTAAAATGTGGCCCATTGTACTTGAATATTAGGATCAGATGACCTCTTATGAGACCTTCCAACTCTATGATCTCTACTTTTGTGATTAAAAAACTGAGGAAACTGGAAATTTTCAAAGTATTGCTGTAAGTACCAAATACATGCTGTAGGGTATTATGTTGAATTCAGGTTAAGTGATAAAGACAAAAATACTTGTAATTCTTTGTTAACATTGTACTGATTCTATTTCTGTCTATTGTCATCATTGCCACCATCGTTTTCATCTTTTAAATAGGATAGACAATGAACAGTTTGTTTGGCAGTCATTCAATAACAAGGACACTTGAAGCCAAATTACAAGTGGTCTACACTGCTTTAAACATCTGTTTGCTAGCCAGAATGGTCAAGGAGAACTCCTCCCTGAAAATGCTGAGCAGATATCATCAGAGCAGCCTCAAAGTGCCTTGTGTTTTGCTGAGATTAATACACTTGTGTTCAAAGTCACCTAAAAATATTATGGTAAGATCCTAGAGTATATAAAATGCTATGGGCTGAAATTACTCCAAATGCTTTATCTAGCCAAGGTTACACTTCTAGCAATATATATGAGGGTTTGCTACAAAGACATAATGAATAAAAGTGACTTTCCACCTTCTTTTTTTTATTTACTCAGAGTAAAATGCGGAGAATTGGGTATCTTCTATAAAAGGAGACACTGGCAAGACAAAAATGTAAAGAGCACTTCAATTAAGTACTTTTCTATAGTTAAACATCAGGCTAGCACATGTTGCCAAAGAATGAAGACATTTTATTTAAAATTACACTGGCAAGGGACCATCAAATTATCCTTAACATTTTCATTAAATTGAGATACAGATATAGTTAGGGTAGTAAATCTCTTCTGAAACAAGGAGTTTATTCAAGAGCCAAGGCCAAAGGCAGTAATAACCCTAAGGAAATGGCTAGCATCTAACAGAAGAAACAGAGATGCTGGAGATTTTTTCAGTGCTTCTGGGATAGAATTAATCCACATTGTGTTGGGTTTAAACTTAAACAGGATTTAGTTCATTCAACTTAACAAATATTTGTTTAATATCTGCATAGTTTGATCTTGAGGGAATTCATAACTTTTTTTAATATACCTTCTACTTAGGTACATTGTGACCCATCACCACACCTTCTTCATCCTGCCATGATTCTTCTTGGCTTCTTTTGTTCAACCCTCCATAGAGATCTACCCAGCATGATGGATGCTAACAGAATCCAATAAATTCCAACTCCACATATTTATTATAAACAACATGGTGACAAACATTGGGGACTAGGGAGATGATGGTCATGAGTTTGATTCCAAATGGATTTGTTTGGGGGCAGCGAGACAGCACTGTCATCCTGAGACTATACACATTGCACTTTGCTGGTCACCAAGGGTGTCAGATGAGGGAGAAGGAACGTGCCAATCTATCCCCACCACTGAAGAAAACAACTCAGAGCTCACAGCAGACTATTGCTAGGTAATAGTATCTCTTCATAGATAAAGGACAGAATTATTATCATTACCTAATGAAGAAATAGTTTTATTTTAAACCGAAGTTGCTGAAATAAGAACCTCTCATTTTGCCTTGAAATTTTTTTAAACCACCTAGGATCATATAATTTTTTAAAAAGTAAATCTTTGAATATTACTTAAAACCTAAACTATTTAATAGCTCTACTTCACTCTTTCCTTTTTTTGGTTAGTTAATCTTCTTTTTCTTTGTCCTCTCAGATCTTTTTTGACTCTAGATAAAATCGAGGACTTCTGCACCATAGTCAGCCCTTTGGGCTCCAGCCCATCTGATATTTTGTGGCTCTAATAACCTTGTCTTAAGGAGAAAAAAAAGGAAGGGGGAGGGAGGAAGGAGAATGCAGCTAGGTGGCTTAGTAGATTGAGCGCTGGGACTGGAGTCAGGAGGACCTGAATTCAAATTTGGCCTCAGACAGTTACTAGCTGTCTGACCCTGGGCAAGTCACTTAACCTCTATTTGCTTTAATCTACTGGAGAAGGAAATGGCAATTTCCTCCAGCATCTTTGCCAAGAAAACCCCGTAATGGGGTCACAAAGAGTTGGACATGACTGAACATGTGCCAGCTGTACTAAGTTCTATGGGATTCAAATGGTATCTAAAGAAAGCCTATCTTGCCCCCCAAGGAGTTTATCGTATAATGGAGGCAGGCAACACATAAAAAAAGCTTAGGGTAGGAGGAAATATGTGGTGGAGAAAGCAATCCAGAGTCAGGGAGGAACAGGGCCTCAGAGAGGAAAGAAGGAGAGAACATGGCTACTGGGAAGCTCTTCCTTAAAATGGGAATTCCAAGAGGCCATCACTACTCAGAGTAAGGAGACCCGCTGTGGCAGAAGGACCTTCTGTTGCGAGAAGGCCAAAGGGGAAGAGAGATCATGCAGCAGGAGATATCTGTAGGAACAGAGGGAAATTCCATGCTGACAAAGCTGCTGGGCCAATAGAATACTGATCTAAAAGATAATGGAGCTTTCCCTGGAGAGCCGAGAAAATGTGCCTTCTTCCCCTTTTTAACAGAGGTGGAAGACTATGGGTGTGGAATATTATACATACTGTCATTCTTGACTGATGTCTTTTTCTGAACTTTTTTTTAGGGAAGAAAAGATCAATCTTTGTTTTAGGGAGAAGATTGTGGGGTCATTCAAAGAGCTCGGTAGCTTCCTGAAGGCAATTCAGTCTGCTAACTTTCTCCTGTTTAATACCAGGCCCAACTTATCATCCACTTGTACTATGTGTCATAGACTGATGGATGGATGGATAGATAGATAGATAGATAGATAGATGATAGTTCTCTATAGACATATGTTGGCTAACAGGGTAGGAGAAAATATGTGGTGGAGCGTCTCTATAGCACTTTAAGGTTTGTGAAGTACTTAGCAAATTTTATTTCATTTGATCCTAGCAAAAATGCTGGGCATAAATCCTATTATTTATTTCCATTTTACAGATGAGGAAACTGAGCCAGAAAGAGGCTCAGTGACTTGTCCAGGGTCACCTAGCTAATAAGTATAATCGTATTGGAACTCATGTCTCACTAACTCTAGGCACAGCTTAGTGGTCTTTAGACAATGGTATGTGTTTGTGTTGTTGCCCAGTTTTTGTTGTTGAGTCATTTCAGTCAGGTCCAGTTCTCCGTGACACCATTTGAGGTTTTCTTAGCACAGGTATTGGAGTGGTTTGCCTTTTCTCGAGGTCATTTTACAGATAAGAAACCGAGGCAAATAGGGCTAAGTGACTGGCCCAGGGTCACACATCTAGTGTCTGAGGTCAGATACGAATTTAGGAAGAAGAGTGATCCTGACTCCAGGCCCAGTACTCTGTGCACTATGGCGCCACCTAGCTTCCCCTGTGTGCTCAGTATATACACTATGTGTCTGTATGTGCAGGAGCATGCCGGTAAGTATTTAACAATGGGGGGGAATGCTTTTAAGCTTAATTTGCATTGTTAACATTTTTTCCTTCTGTCTCTTATGTCTAGACAATCAAAAAACAATAAATCAAGCCCTGAGTTAGCCAATTTCCAAGTTGTAAATGCTGATATTAAAATTTTAACAAATGGTTCTTCTGAGTTGGTCCAAGCTGGTTCCAGCTCACCCTTAAAATGTGTGTACATATACAATATTGTATTATATATAATTATATAATATGTATAATTATGTATGATACATAACACATATATTATATATGATATAATATGTATTGTTATATAATAATATTATATATGTGTATATATCTATATATGTATATATACACATATACATATATTCATACACATATTCTGATATATAGGGATAGTAAGGTGATGCCTAGTAAACTGACAGATTCTCCTGTAAAAGGATATTTTTTATCCTTTTACAGGATAGCCTCAGAAGCATTGAGGATTATTGCCAATAACTGTTGCCTTCCTGCTTTACAAATCAGTTGCTTTGCCCTCCTGATTGTGGCAACAAATTCCTAAAAAGGAGTTATATCCAGGACTCCCCCATTGGTCTGTTCTTCTATCCAGTTCTGATTCCTCCCTACTAAGGTTCCCTAGTAGGGCTACATGGACTCACCAGGAATCTCTCTAGGAAACTGAGTCTATGGCAGGTCCATGCCATGTGTGACTTCAGGCCTCTGACTCTCTTGACTCCTTTTAAAGATGAAACCAGTTATGAAATTGAGTTATTGCCAAAACAAGTCTCTGAGGAGCGAGGAGGACTCTGTACAAGAGTAATTCACACTATAGTCCATACTTTGTTCAGGAGACATAAGAGAGAGGAGGAGCTTACTTGATCCTTCCTGGGCTATACTTAGGTTGGCCAACACATTGGAATCACTTAACTTTAAAGGAAAGCAACATAGCTCTATACAATCTCATCCTTTCTTTAAAAAAATCCAATCTTATCTTCTTAGTTCTTAAGGGAATATAGAGACTCCTCTGCTCTTACTTTCACCATTGAATCCTTCTGCTTAAGCAGGTAGCTTTTTAGTATTAAAGGAGATGGTGGCTTGGTTTTTTCTTTCTTTCCCATTCCTTTTCATAGTTATATATTTACATTTAAATCTTGGAAGCTGGTAAGGGTAAGACAATGCTAAATTCGGTCCTGAAGATATCATCCTTTCCCTGGCTTGCTCCATATGGAATGGAAAGTAGGCATTCACTCCACGTCTGCTATACATTGTCGAACTTATATTGGGGCTCATGTCCTGGACATTTCCCCTGACCTACAATCTAAGAGTGAAATTCCTAAAGCACAGCTGGTATCTTTTTTTTTTAAAAAACAATTTCCAATTTAAGTTGGAAAATTAGGCTTATAAGCAATTTTCCTTCCAATTTGCTGCAAACAAGGCATTATTCTTCTATGTACAACTCCACTGAGGTATGGTGAAACATTTGCCAGAGGGCCTGAAGAGGAAAAATATATTAACGGATATCAGCTGTGGCTTTGCAGGGGGAGGGAAAAGGGGCAGAAAATGAAAACTTGCTGGAAAACTCATTAAAGTTTTCCTGCTATATTCCTGTGTACCTTCCCCTAGAATCACAGACTTATTGTAAACAGAAATAGAAAATGACTCTTGAGAATATCCAAGCCTGAATTTATAGTGTAGAATCTTATATTTTTCAGATGGAAGGGGCTTTAAAGATAATCTAATCTAACCCCATCATTGAATCGACTCCTATTCCAATAGTTTTCTTTAGCCATACTATCTTTTATAGGTATTTAATTTACCTGAACTCAAGTTATTTCTTGAAAACAAGATTATTGAAATCTTTTATTTTGATATCACCTTCATTTCCCAGTATAACTTTTCCCCTCCCAGAGAGCAATCCCATATAATAAAGAATAAAAAGGGGGAGGGGGAGGAATGAACAAGCACATCAAAAAAAAAGTCTGACACTATATGCAGTGTTGCACAACTGTAGTCTCTCACACCTGCAGAGAAGTGAGGGGAACCTTAATCAAGTTTCATAAGGTGTTCCTACATTCAAGTATTTCAGGATTTAGGGACCATTACTACCCTTAGTAAATATTGACCATCCCTATAACTGGACCCCAGCTTAGTTACAAAGTAGAAAAAATGTGTTTTTATCTTTTGTATCTTACCCCTTCCTTCTCTGGCCACCTGTGTGTAGGTTTGGACTTACTTCCAATACGAGCTACCTCCACATCCAGCAAAGAAGCCATCAAATTCTTGACCGGTGTATGCGCTGAAGGCACATGAGACAAGCCTTCCTCCCACTCTTTTTTTTTAAACCTGATCGCATTTCTTTGCAAGCATTTGCAAAATTTCACAAAGCATGCTACATTTCTCTCCCATGTTCAAGACTATACTTTTATCCTAGAGAACTTTTGGAAAAAACTCAGATGAAGAGCTCAACACCACTGTGACAAGCTCTTTTCTAACTGACCACAATATTGACTCATTAGTATCTCTGCTTTCTAGAAATTCTAACTTAGAATAAAAAGTGAGAAAATACTTCTTTCTTCAGAAAATCACTAATTGCTAACAGCCAAAGGGGTGAATTATGGCTCCTGTCACTATTGTACTAAAGGCCAAAGTGCACATTTATAGGGCAACTAACCACGTGCTTTTCATTAGATTGAGGACTGCAAGGTCTCACATTTTAAAATAATGATGGTTTGACTCAAGAGTGTCATCTGAGTGCAAAGGAGGCCTTTGATACTTAGAAAAACATTCCCATGGATCTGAGTTCAACATAAATCCATTCACCTTTCCCTGGCCTTACATCATTTCTCTGGTCATGTTTGCTAATTTTCAAAACCACAGGGATGTGTCCCAGGTGGAATTTACCTAGAATTCTGCAGAAGTAAGCAGTAGTAGATTAGTTTCTGGATGGTTTAAGTACATTGCTCTTGATTTCAAACTTATGTTGGAATGTTTTCAAATTCCCAGATTCTTTTTCTCAAATAGAAAAGGAAAAACAGGTGTGTGTGTGTGCGCTGGAATTTGTTTCTAATTGTTCTACTTTTCTGCATCCCTCTCTGACTCAACCCTGACTTTATGAACAGATGTAAGAACTTTTCTTCATTTTCCCTTTTCACAATCTCAGAGTTGGAAGCAATCTCAGAAGTCATCTCATCTAACCTTTACCTGAATGGAAATCTCTATAAAACACCTAACAAATTATGCTGCCTGTAATTAGGAGGTTTTTAACTTTTTGTGTGTGTCATGGACCTTTTTGGTGGTCTGGTGAAGTCTATGAACCCCTTTCAAGAATATTATTTTTATTTTTTTATTTTTTAAAAATTTTCACATTAATCATGTTGTAAAGAAGTATTAGAACCATTGGGAGGAACCATGAGAAAGAAAAACCAAAACAACAAAAGAGAGCAATTAAATGCTTCCATCTGCATTCAGACTCCATAGTTCTTTCTTTGGATGGAGACAGCATTTTCCATCGTGATTCTTTTGGAATTGTCTTAGATTCTTGTATTGCTAAGAAAAGCCAAGTCTATCTAAGTTAGCCATTGCACAATGTGGTTGTTACTGTGTACAATGTTCCCTTGGTTCTACTCACTTCACTCAACATCAGTTCACATAAATCTTTCCAGGTTTTTCTGAAGCCTACCTGCTCATCATTTCTTACAGCACAATAGTATTCCATTACATTCATATACTACAACTTGTTCAACCATTCCCCAATTGATGGGCATCCCTTCAATTTCTGATTCTTGGTCACCACAAAAAGAGTTGTGATAAATATTTTTGAACACATGTGGGTCCTTTTCCCATTTTTATGATCTCTTTGGGACACAGATCTAGAAGTGGTATTGCTCTGTTAAAGGGTATGCACATTTTTATAGCCCTTTGGGCATAGTTCTAAATTGCTTTCCAGAATGGTTGGATCAGTCCACAATTCCACCAACAATGTATTAATATTCCAGTTTTCCCACATATTCTCCAACATTTATCATTTTCCTTTTTTTGTCATGTTAGCCAGTCTGATGGGTGCGATGTGGTACCTCAGAGTTGTTTTGATTTGCAATTCTCTATTCAGTAGTGATTGAGAGCATTTTTTTCTTTTTTAAAATTTATTTACTTGGGGTGGCTAGGTGGCGCAGTGAATAGAACACTGGCCCTGGAGTCAGGAGGACCTGAGTCCAAATCTGGCCTCAGACACTTAACACACACATAACACTAGCCATGTGACCTTGGGCAAATCACTTAACCCCAATTGCCCTACCTTCCCCCCTCCAAAATAAAGCCAAAAAAAAGGAGAAAATTTATTTACTTTTATTTTACAACATTCAGTTTCACAAGTTTTTGAGTTCTAAATTTTCTCCCCCTCACTCTGTTCCCCCATCCCCTCCCGCATGGTGGCTTACAATCAGATATAGATTCTACATGTACCGTCATCTTAAACACTAATCAAGTTGTAAAGAAGAATTATAACCAACGACAACAAAGAAGAAACAAAACAAAATGAAAAAGAGAGACAGCAAGTAGTCTGCTTCAATCTGCATTCAGACTCCATAATTGTTTCTCTGAATGTGGATAGCCTTTTCCATCATGAATCTTTTGGAGTTGTCGTACAACCTTGCATTGCTGAGAAGAGCCCAGTCTATCAAAGTCGATCATCACAGATACAATGTGTCTGTAGTTGTGTACAAAGTTCTCCTGGTTCTGCTCCCTTCACTCAACATTAGTTTATGTAAGTCTCTCCAGGTTATTATGAAGTTTGTCTGCTCCTCATTTCTTATAGCACAATAATATTCTATTACATTCATCTACCACAACTTGTTTAGCCATTCTCCAATTAAAGGGCATCCCTTTGATTTCTAGCTATTTGCCACCACAAAGAGAGCTGCTATGAATATTTCTGTACATATGGGCCCTTTTCCCACTTGTATGATCTCTTTGGGATACAGGCCTAGAAGTGGTATTGCTGGGTTAGAGCATTTTTTCATATGACTATAGAGAGCTTTAATTTCTTCATCTGTTTATATCCTTTGACCATTTATCACTTGGGGAATGACTTGTAAGGAATAATGTTTTTAAATGCATCACATAATATACCTAGAATTACAAATGAAGCCAATTATGTTGAAATACAATTGTCAAAATGTTAAAAGAACAAGTTCATGGGCCCTGGGATAACAATCCCTGCTCTAATAATAAGGAGTCCAGTTCCTCTCAAAGCAACTTATTCTATTTTTTGAAAACTCTTATTAGGATTTTTTTTCTTCAGCATCCACCATCTCTTCCAGTTCCGCCTTCTGGGGTCATCACTATCCATCAAATGAATACTTGAAGATAAATATTTACAGTCTTCTCTACTTTGTGCTATACATCTCCATATAGTATGGTATCCAATCCCTCCACCATCTTACTTGCCATCTTCCAGATTTTTCTCTAGTTTATTAATGTCCTTCCTAAAATGTGATGCCTAGAACTGAACACAATCCTCCAGATGTAATCTGATCAGGGTAAAGTACAGTAGAATTATAACTTCCCTGCTTCCTTTTCCTTCTTTTCTATAGGTACAACCTTCCCCTAAGAATACTCTCACAGTTTATACTTATATGGGTAGGCTGGCTCCCTGACTGACTCTTCTAGAAGTTCTAGAGTTCTAGGTTCTAGAGGTACCCTGCTGACACCCACTTCTAACTCTACAACTCACAAACCCCCCGCTGGTGTGCTTCCCATTAAGAGTCAATAGTGATGACTGGCTCTAAGCAAAGACATTTACTAATAGTGGTAGCTATAAAATATTCCTCCCATAAACCTGCTACATACTCCCCCACAGGTGTACAATGCATTCTTGGGAAGAGTGGACAATGGCAGGGAGGCATACATGTAGGAAATATGTGGCCAAGACATCCCATCCCTCACAACACCAGAACCACGAGCCAGGTCTTCTGGCTCCAAGTCCAGCACTATTCTCAGTATGGCACTAACTATCTAGGGAGACTATAAATAGACGAGGAGTTGGCACATCTGTGGGCACTGGTGCAGCTGAGGAGGATCTGAATCTACCACTGGTGATAGTCTACTACCTTTATTCAATAGAGTAAACACTTATTAAACAACTACTACATGCCAAGCATCAGTCCAGGCACTGGAGATACACGTACCAAAACAGAACGTGCCCTGCCCTCTAGGAGCTTACATTCTCTTGGCTGGGGGGAAGGGAGGAGCGGAATAACATGTTCACAATTAGGTAAATATAAAGTCATTCATTTAGAAGGATAGACCCTGTGCAAAGGCAGAGATAGGAAAGAGAGGGTCATGCATAGAGAGTAGTAAGGAAGAAGGCATGAGATGGAGAAATGTGCAGTCAGTTTAGAAAAACAGGTAGGAACCAGGTTTTGAAGGGCTTTAAATGTCTAATGGAAGAGTTAAATATATTATCCAAGGGAAAATTGGGAGTCATGGAACCTTCTTGAGCAAGGGAGTAACATGATAAGACTTTTGCTTAGGAACTTTTAAAAGTATGTATTTTGATAATTGCATTTTAATATAATTGGTTTCCTTTGAAATCCTATGTATTTTATTTTATGCATTTAAGAACATTGTTCTGAGAATGGGTCCTACACCAAAACTCCCATCCCTCACCACAACCCTCCAATGTATCAACACACCTCCTTCCATCATAATGCAAGCTTCTAGAGGGTAAGGCCTTTCTCATTTTTGTGTCTGTGTCAATACTATGCCTGGCATACAGTAGACCCATAGTAAATGCATTTTCATTCATTCAGTCAACATGTATTCATTAAGCGTCTATGCTATACCAGGCACTGTGCCAGGAGCAGGGGATAAAAGTACAGAGAAACGAACACATGTAAAAATATACACAGCAGAAATAAAAAGTTAATAATACAAGGCATTTGGGGAGGAGGGAAGGGAAGGAGAAGGTGTATTGGCAATGGAATGTGGAGATGCCCCTGTACTGGCTTGGTTTCTGGGTTGAGTGTTAAAACCCAGAGCTTGTGAATCCCACTCGTGGGATGGACTTGTTGACATGAAGAGAGAGGGTTGAAGTGGGAGGAGCCATGAATTGGGAGAGAGGCCCAAGCCTAGAGAAGGCCAGAAGGACTTTGGGAGAGCAGCATCCAGTATGGTGGAGCCTGAGTTGCTGAGAGAAAGACTGCTGAGGGCCCGTTGGAGCTGCCACCTGGAACTGCCACCCAGAGCTGCCACCCGGAACTGCCACCCGGAACTGCCGCCCGGAACTGCCACCTAGAACTGCCACCTGGAACTGCCACCTGGAACTGCCACCCAGAACTGCCAAGGACTGAGGAGGCATGGCTGTGATGCGGGTATTTTGTCTGTCTTGATGTTGTTTTGCCAGATTCACCTGCTGGTGAAGGACAGTGCTGCTGTTGCAGAGGTCCTGGAACCTGGCTGTTGGTTCAGAAGCCCTGAAGGAGGATTTTCTTGTGGTACCTGCACAGAAATCCTAGAAGAGGGCCTTGCTGAGGTTTTCAGGGGTTCTGGGACTGTTCTACAGGCAGAGAGTGACCTGATGAGGACACTGGCTATGGCTTTGTTGAGCCTTGTCTCCCTAGGAACTGAGATT
>CM053581.1:516025022-516045839 GCA_028627135.1 Pseudochirops cupreus | reverse complement strand
GCTAGGATTAAAACCAAGAATCACCTACCCAGCAAAAATTGAGTATAATGTTCCAGGGGAAAATATGGTCATTCAATGAGGTGGAGGACTTTCAAACATTCTTGATGAAAAAAACAGAACTGAATAGAAAATTTGACATTCAAATACAAGAAGCATGAGAAGGTAAACATGGAAAAGAATTCATAAGGAACTTACCAAAGTTGAACTATTTACATGTCAACATGGAAAAACGATAATTATAACTTAGCGAAACTTTTCTCAATATGAGGATAGTTGAAGGGAATATAAATGTATATATATGTATACATACACATATGTCTATATAGGAGGGTATATATGTGTATGAATACATATGTGAGTGTGTGTATATATGCGTACATAGACAGAGGGCGCAGGATCTATTGAATAGGATGGAATAATATTTTAAAAGGAAATGGATGTGAAATATATTATTGTAGAGGTAGAAGCAACAGAATTTGACAACTAATTGGATGTGGCATATTATTGAAAATAATTTAAATATGTATTCCAATGAATGTATGTGAGAGGAAGTATCAAATGTGGCTCTAAATTTTTAATATAATTCTGGGTAAGAGAGTGGTGGTGTCATGAGTAAAACCAGAGAAGTTAAGGGGCAGGGGAAGGGTTTAGAGGTAAGATGGTAAGTTGAGTTTTGGGAGATATAGAGCAAAAAGCTAGAGTTTATAGGACTAGAATTTAGAAAACAGGTTAGAGTTAGAGAGAAAGGGGTTTTTTTGGTTGTTTTAAAAAAAATATTTACTCAATTGTGTTCCACAAACATTAAATATTTACTACATGCAAGCTCTATGGTCACAGATAAGACACAAACCCTGGACTTAGAGTTTGCAATCTATTAAAGTAGAAAGGCACATAGACAAATTACCATGATGCTAAAGAGAAATAAGTGCAAAGGAGTGATCCAGAGAAAAATACTGTGAGAAATATTAAAAAGAGAAAGAACAATTTTATCTAAGAGAATTTGAGAAGACTTCAAGGAAGGAATGGCATCTTAGTTAAACTTTGAAGAGAGGGAGGGAATTAAACAGATGGAATAAGAGCATTGAGTTGGAAGGGGAATGACTTCTGAGTCATCTGATCCGCAAGATGGAGGACTAGACATTTTCTCCTGTCCTCACAACTCCTCAAAACTCTCCAAAATAGGAATTATGCCCAAGAGAAAAAGCAATTCCAGCTCTCTGCATGGTCTAGGAGAGCAAGAAATCTAACAAAATTAAAGTCCAGGGAACTAACAGGAAGAAGGCTGATCACTAACCATAGCACCCTCATTCAGCACTCCACTCCACTACAACCAACCCCACTCTGACAAAGCAATTCTGTTGAACAACAGGATCCCAGCAGAACTTAGTTCTATTCTCCTCTATCCTCCTAGTGCTGTAGAAAACAGAAAAGCAGAAGCTTGCTCTGACGGGTGCTCTACACTGCATCAGTATCTAGTTAGAGACCTAAGGAAGAGAGGTAACTGAGACAGGAAGCCAGGGTATACATAGATCCATCAGACCTGCCAGAAGCAAAGAGACCAGGGTCCAGATGGAGCCAGTTCTATCCCCCAAGAAATCACTTGGAGCAGAGACTCAGGCCAGCAAAATTTGAATTGCCTTGTGTGGAAGAAGGCTGAGATGAATTTGACATTTGAGATGACAGCCCCCAGAGAAACCTCCATCAAAGGCAAAAGAATCAGAAAGTGAGCAATAGAAGATATAAGGGGAAAAGACTGAAATTGCCAAAGATCTCAGGAGGAAGAAAATTCATTTAAAGATATGGAGCATAAGCAGATAAACCAACTAGAAATCTATTAATAACAGAGGGGAATATAGCCTCCACATCAGCTAAGTGAGTCCAGACATCTATAAATAAATGTTGCAAGGCAAAGAAAAATGAAGCCAACACCTAATAAGGCAGAAAATCTATGAATTCCAAAGAAAGCACAGAACTACAGCAAGAAGTTCCTGAATGGTTTAAAAAGAGAAATAAGAATGTGAGAGCGGAATTTATGACCTACAGACAAAGAAGACATAGAAACAAAAGAGAGAATAACTAATTGGGAATGCAAATATACAGAACAATCTGGAAAGAGAGAAGCAAAAAGCAATAACATTAGAGGAAAGCATGATCTCCATATAAGCTAAATATATTGATCTAAAAGACAGGCTACTTAGAGACAATTTAAGGATAATAGGTTTCCCAGAAGAGCATGACACATCAAAAAACTTGAACACCATAAACAAGAAATAATTCAAGAAAACTGCCCAGAAAACAAAGTGCACATTGAAAGAATACACAAGTCATCTCCAGGAAGAGTTGGAAAGGACTTTACAGGTCATCTAATCCAACAATCTTGTTTTACAGTTGAGGAAACTGAGTCCCCAAGAGACCCAATGGCAGAACTGGGACTCAAACCCAGATCCTCTGACTTCAACTTTAGTATTCTTTCCACTATACCATGAGCAAGTGGGGGAAATGAATGTATTCCAAGGATGAGACATGACGTGAGCAAAGGTATTAAGTTATGAAAAAGGTAAGAAAATAGGAGTCAGCAGGACCTGAGTTCAAATCCAGTCTCTGACACTTGATACTACCTGTGTGACCTTGGGCAAGTCACTTAACCTCAATTGCCTTGCCTTCCCCTCTCCAAAAAAAAAAAAAAAGAGGTAAGTTAAGAAACTAGGATGGAGCATAGTCAGTTTGTCTAGTCCTTATGATATATGAAATAGAGAAGCTTAAAATAAGTTTGGAAAAGAAAATTGTATTAGTAACAAAATAAACACAGGCTGGAAAAATTCAGCTGTGACTACGCACTTAACATGAGGATAAGAGTTCCCATCCTGATTAAAAAGGCAAGAGTTAGTTTTTAAGCCATATCTGTACTGCCTTTGGTTTTGGGATACCCTTGTTGAACCAGCCCCCAACTTGTGCATACTATAGTGCTATACACTATATCAGAAACATTGCAAGTAAATTACATGTGAAGCTTTGTCTTTATTCACAGATGTCTAGACTCCATACTTTTCATGGTTCCACAGTCAGGACATAATATACAGCCAAGAAAGTATCTGAGCAATGACATTTTCTGCAGATTTGAACTCAGACTGAGCTCATTACCCATTAACTGAGGAAGATTGACCAACAATGGGCATCTTTGTGGCGGAGCCGATTTTGGAGAGCCTCAAATACCAAAATAAGGAGATTATTATTAGCATTTGTAGACAATAGGGAGCCACTGAAGGTTTTTGAATACAGGAGTAACATGATCAATGTGATATAAGAAGCAACTTTATATAATATAACAAAAAAAAAATCCAATGGATGTCAATCAAATTACCCAGAACAGAGGTTCTTAACTTGCGGTCCATTAACTTTAAAAAAAATTTTTCATAACCTGGAAAGATTTATATGAACTGATGCTGAGTGAAATGAGCAGAACCAGGAGAAGATTGTACATGGTAACAGCCATATTGTTCAATGATTGATTTGATAGATTTAGATCTTTTCAGCAACTCCAGGATCTAAAGACAACTCCAAAAGACTCATGATGGAAAATGCTATCATGCTATCCATATCCAGAGAAAGAACTTTGGAGTCTAAATGTAGATAGAAGCATACTATTTGCTCTCCTTTTCTTCTGTTGTTTTGTTTTGTTTCTTCTTTCTCATGGCTCCTCTCATTAATTCTAATTCTTCTTTATATCATGACTAATGTGAAAACGAAATGTATAAGTAGAGCCTAAATCAAAGAGCATGCCATCTTGGGGAGGGGGAGGAGAAGGAGAGGGAAAGAATTTAAAACTCAGAATCTTATGGAAGTGAACGTTGAAAACTAAAAATAAATAAATTATTTTAAAAATTCATAACTATTTTAATATAATTGGATTTTTTATAATTCTATGTATTTTACTTTATGCATTTAAAAATACTGTTCTGAAAAGAGATCCATTGGCTTCACCAGACTCCCAAAGTACATAAAAAGAGGCTAAGAACCACTGATCTAGGAGATGCTTTATAGGACTAAATAAAACAGCAGCAGAATTTATTTGGAAAAATAAAAAGTCTAACATCTCAAGGAAAATAATAAAAAAAGATGAAGGGATATGGCTTCTTTTTTTCTTTTTCGGTCTTTTTGGAGGGGGGGGAAGCAGGGCAAGTGGGGTAAAGTTACTTGCCTAAGGCCACACAGCTAGTAAATGTGTCAAGTATCTAAGGCCAGATTTGAACCCTGGTGTCCTGATTCCAGGGCTGGTGCTCTACTCACTGCACCACCTAGCTACCCCAGGGACATAGTTTTAACAGCATTCAAACCATTGTATTATGAAACTAGTTATGAAAAACTGCTTGATACTGGGTAAAAAATTTTTTTAAAAAACTACATCTGAGGAGCAGACTAGATAAGTAAAAAACAGAAGCACTAAAACAGTGTCTTAGTGTCTGATAAAACTAAACCTAAATTGCTGGGGGAGGAACTTCCTTTTGACAAGAACTGATGAGGAAATGGGAAAGTAGTTTGGCAGAAAATAGATTTATTCTGAAATCTTATACCAGTTACCACAATAAGCTCAAAATGAATGCAAGTCTTGAATGTAAAATGGTCACATCATAAAATTAGAAGAGAATTGGATGAAATGCCTTTCACCACTATGACTAGGGGGAAAGAAAATTATTTTAAAATAATATTTTATTTTTTCCCCACTTCCATGTAAAGATAATTTTAACATTCATTCTTTTAAAATTTCCAGAAAAAGGATGGGGGGGGGGGGGGCAGAGCCAAGATGGCAGAGGAAAAGCAGGAACTTGTGTGAGCTCCTGCACCAACCACCTCCAATACCTGTAAAATATGACTCTATACAAATTTTAGAGCTATAGCACCCACAAAGTGGCAAAGAGAAACAAATCTCCCACTGAAGGCAGCTTGGCAGGCCAACAGAGGGCAAAATAGAAATTGAAAGAATTCACCAATTGCCTCTTGAAATAGATCCCAAAAAGAAAACTCCTAGGAATATCATAGCCAAATTCCAGAGTTCCCAGGTCAAGGAGAAAATATTAAAAGCTGTCAGGAAGAAACAATTTGAATATTGTGGAAACACTATCAGGATAACTGTAATGCCAAACAAAGGCAACTTCCAAGGTTCAGATCACCAGTATAGCAAACCCCATTTATTCAGTGACAGATTAAGGCAAAACATTCATAGAATAGAGAAAATCAAAATACAGTGTAACTGATTTATTTGGCAAGTAAGTTCTCAATTCAATTGCAAAGTACCAAAGTCCAAGTATCCCACCCCTGGCTAGTAGTTAAAGTAGCCCACTCTTGGGCAGTCCATTCATTTAGTCTCTTCTCAAGTAGAGATTAGTTTCCAATCATAAACAAAGTACATTCATTTGGTCAATCACAGAGCACAAAAAGTCAAAGGTTTCCCACCCCTGGATCACAGCTGAATTACAATACCATCCATTAACACCAAGCACTTTCTCAAAAGAGGCAGGAGAGCACAAAAGGCCATCTACCCTTAAGCTGCAACAAGGTTAAGATATCATCACAGCATTGAGAATCCAAGGAAAGGCTCTTCCTTCATCTTGACACAAGTCAAGTTCTCAGCAATCTCAGTTCCTGGGGAGACAAGGCTCAACAAAGCCATTGCCACTGTCCTCATCAAGTCACTCTCTGCCTGTAGAACAGTCCCAGAACCCCTGAAAATATCAGCAAGGCCCTCTTTCAGGATTTCTATAAACATACAACAGGAAAATCCTCCTTCAGGGCTTCTGAACCAACAACAAGTTTCCAGGACATCTACCACAGCAGCACTGTCCTTCACCATCAGGTGAATCTGGCAAAACGACATCAAAACAGACAGACAAAACCAGCATCATGGCCGTGCCTCCTCAGTTCTTGGCAGCTCTGGGTGGCAGTTCCCAGAAGTCCTTCTGGCCTCCTCTGCTTGGGCTTTCTCTCTGCTTGGGCCTTCTCTCTAAATCCTCGGTTCCTCCCAGTTCAGCCCTCTCTCTTCACGTCAACAAGTCCATCCCGCAAGTGGGATTCACAGGCTCTGGGTTTTAACACTCAACCTAAAAACCAAGCCAATACAGGAGTATCTTTAAATTCCATTACCATTACAATAACACAAGACCTGGTAGCTTCTGCATTAAGGGATTGAAGGGTTTGGAACATGATATTCTGGAGGTCAAAGAAACAATCATTTAAACCGTTTAAAATGTTTGAAATACACAAATATTTTCACTTACTGAGTATGATAAGCTTAATATAACTAAACAATTAACTTTGGGATTATAACCATAAATACCTGAATAATCCCCAAACTTTGTAACAATTCTCCACTGCTTTGGACATCAGCACAGGTTGTTCTTTAGTCATAAGATATAAAAAGGAAGGCCATAAATAAATTTTTAGAGTGGAAAATAGGAAAGTGATCTATGCTCACAAAGTGGGGTTGGGACTAGTAATATGTTAATCCAGGAAAGGTGTGTGGACAAGGCAGGATTCCAGGAAATTCACGACTGGTGAATTTGAATCTTAATTTTACACATGGAGAAACTGATGTATAGGTGGAGGTGAGTGGCTTTGAACAGTCACAGGAACAAGTCATTAGATGAACTAGAAAAGAATTAGTCTGATGTGTAAATATGTTTAACATGATTGCACATGTATAACCTATATCAGATTGTTTGTCATCTTGGGGAGGGTGGAGGAGTGAAAGAAGGGAGGGATGGGAGGGAGGGAGTAAAAATTGGAACTCAAAGATCTTATAAAAAATGAACGTTGAAAACTATCTTGACTTGTAATTAGAAAAAAATAAAATTCTATTTAAAAAAGAAAAAAATTTCCAGTTCCAAATTTTCTCTCTCTCCCTCCCTCTTCCCCTCCCTGACAGTAAGCAATTTGATTTAACATGCACATGTTTAGTCATGTAAAACATATTACCATATTAGTCATGTTGTGAAAGAAGACACAGACCCAAAGTGGAGAAAAACATACCAAAAAATGCAAAAAGAGAAAAATAGTATGTTTCAATCTGCATTCAGACTCCATCAGTCCTTTCTGTGGAGGTGGATAACATTTTTCAACATGAGTCCTTTGGAATTGTCTTGGATCATCGTATTGCTGAGAACAGTTAAGTCATTCACAGTTGATCATTGTATAGTATTGCTGTTACTGTGTACAATGTTCTCCTGGTTCTACTCATTTCATTTTGTTTCAGTTCATATAAATCCTGCCAGGTTTTCCTGAAATCAGCCTGCTCATCATCTCTTATAGCACAGTAATATGCCATTACAATCATATACCACAACTTGTTCAACCATCCTAGGGGGAGAATTCTTAACCAAATAAGGGACAGAAAAGATCTGTATGAAATAATGTAGAGTGAAATAAACAAAATTGAAAGGACAATGTACACAATGACTGTGATGTAAACAGAGAGATGACTGAAGGGAAGCTGAATTCTGAGTAATTGAAAAACCAGGCAAGGTCCCGGAGAATGGCTGATAGAACATGACATCCTCCTCTCGGCAGACAGGCAGGAGAATACCAGGATAGAATGTTGTATATGCTGACAGACAGAGTCAGTGTGGCGGGCTGTTTTTGTTTAACTGTTTTTTTGTTGTTGTAAGGAAGGGATCGATCTGGGAGGTAGGGAGAGTCATAGATATTTGTGACAGAAAGACAACAGGCCTCAATAAAACATTTAAAAACAGTATATTCATAACAATTCACAGTTTAAAATACCCCCTCTATAGACTCAGAGATTTAAAAAGGAAACCCAATGGTATGTTTGCTAAAATTCAGTGCATTCAGCAAGAACATGTTTTTAAATGTAAGGCAAGAAATTTTTTTCAAAGAAAGTAGAATATTTCTATTTGCTGCACAGGCAAAAGAAAAGAGAAAGTCACAACCATTATCCAGGTTATTTGAAGCAAAAACCCTGCCACAGTACATAAGTAGTTTAGACCCTGAACAACTTGACTAGCTGCTGAATTTAAGGGAGCGGGTAACAGAGACAATGATGTGCTAATGTTTTAAATGCATTATGAAGAATTTGATCAGCTAAACTAAATGGAATTATAGGACAGTTTTGCTATCCCTTTCCCATGGGTACAGAAGTCTTTTAAAAAACCAAAACAGTCTGACTTGATGGAATTAGAGAGCAGCTAGCCATCAGATTGAATAACCATCAATCTAAAGGATTGGCTATGTCCCTGGTGGCCTTTTTAAAATTTAAGACACACTCAAAGTAGTCAATCAAGGTAGAAAAGTTCTGAGAAGAGTGATCCCTGGAAGTATAGAAAAGAGTTAATTATGGAAGAAAAATCCAACTCTTAAAAGCAGGTTGCTCTTTGCCTTTTCCCTTTTGTCTCAACATCAGGATGGTGTCTCAAAGATACACCTTCTACTTGCCCAGGAGGAAATACCACACCCCACAGGGAACGGGGAACAAAATGAGTCAGGAAATATCCTTTAGGAGAGTGACCCGTAGGATCAGAAAAGAGAGCCAGCCATTAATACAAAAGAGATTTAAACCTGGCAGTCAGTAGTAAGGCTGAAGAGAGAAGCAGGCTCAGGGAACCCATATAAGCAATCTGCTCAGCATAAATGCCATGAACAGCAGGGAGCAGAACAAAGACGTCATAAGAAGTAAGAAGACGAAGTTTTGCAATGCATGAGGCATTAGATGTTTTGGGCATATCTATGTGCCTTTTTACTATTATACTCTATGTGAGTGTTCACTCTTCCCCGATGATATGAATATTTGTGTAGAGTGTGCTCCAGTCTTATAGGGAAAATGTTTGCTATTAATTGTTCTTAGGATACCCCCTCAGTAAATGCTTTTGCTTTGAGCTACTTGTATGTACTGGCTATTAAAATAAGCACATCAGTGAGATCTCATGGGCTCTATTTTAAGGATTTTAGACATAAAAGTTATCTTGGACCTGGAAGTAGTTACCCTCCTTGAGGACCCAATTTGCAAGTACAGGGAAAAGGTGTATCCTATCCCTAAGGGAATGTTTATATCTCAAAAATCATCAAACATTACGAATCTGGGCTTGATTTATTGTTCTGTTGATTATCTAGAGTCTAGACAATCTAGAATCTAGATTCTAGACTTAGGCAAGTTATGGAAAGGATGTTAATCATGCCAATTAAACCTAAAAATGTTTCCCTCCCCAGAGAGCCAGTGTTAAATATACTAGCACACTTGTGTGCCTAACAAACATTATTTGGATTGGTGGACAGAATGCTGGGGCAACTGCACGCAACTGCATTAAGTGGCATAATTATTGCAAGCTCCGGCTTTGGAGAGGAGAAACATTCTTTTTCCTTCTCCAAGAGCGGATTTATGTAGTTCCAGACTCTCTTATGAGCCAACTCCACAGAGAGACAGACAGACAGATTTTGGAAAGCCAATATATAGGAGAAGGCAGCTTCTCACATCCTGGATTTCTATATTGACTCCGTAGAGACTTCAAGGAATTTCTCCTTGGGTGGGAGTTTATTCACTCTTTGTGGTGGTCTTTTGTGTAACTAATATTTGGTGGGAAGGAGTCAAAACTGGTAAGCATAAAATAAGAGTTATTTCTTCTTTAATATATAGTGACAAGGGATGTAAGCAGCTTTATGTTTTGAACCTACAATATCACGCCCCTCAACCAGCAATATTTAGGGGGTAGATATAAATCTAGTCCAGCACCTACTCTCACAGAAGAACAAGGCACCAAGATTCATGAGCCCTCCTCCTGCTCCCCTCAAAGTAGGAATTGCAGTCTCCTTTGGAGAGGGATGAACAAGATTTCAGAGCTGTCAGTGCCTCCACTCAAGCTGCCTGCTTAGATATTTAGATTTTGCATGTGAATATATGTGTGTGTGTTTATGTGTGTGTACATATATATAAATACATAAATATGAATATATAAAACACACATACACACACATATATCACAAGGGCAACACACATCTTACACTTAGAACAAGGGCCCAGACACCCCAGCAGGTAGAGGTTAAAAACAAAGACAAATCGTCAACTTCACAGTTTTATCAAAGGTCAGTCCTGTTCCCTGGATAATGAGTGGCTCAGTTCTTTACTTCACTCTCCCTAGATAAATACTTAATTGACTTGCCTTTGTCACTGAATTTAAATTTTCTTGTTTCTCTAATTTTCCTTTTGTGGCTTGACACAAAGTTTATATTCTTATCAGTTCAGAAGGGCCAAACACTGTTTTCAGTGTGAACCACTAATGAAGCTTTTTTAATTTCATTAGCAAGCTCCAGGTTAAAAATCTGAAGACATTTTCCCTGTGAGACTTGCAAGGTTAATGCAAAAACAATGAGAACTGTTCTTTGAATATGTAATTACGTACTCTGATTTCACTTAGGCACAGTGTCCTTGGGTTTTCTTCCAGTTACTTGGATAATAGTAGAAATGAATTTTCAATCTGGCCTTGGTCTCAAGTTCAAGCAACAATGTCTGACGTGAGACAAAATAATAATGTCTCATATTTGCACGGTGCATTTAACTTTCCAAGGTGTCACATTTATTATTTAATTTGATTCTTACACCAACTCTGTAAAGTAGATGAAAAGGATGGGAATCATGATTCAGTGGAAAGAACGCTGAATTTTAGGATAGGGAACATGGTTCAGATCTCTGTTTTGCTATCTGTGTGGCCTTGGGTAATTCACTTAGTTTCTCTGGACTCAGTTTCTTCATCCGTAAAATGAAGGGGTTGTCCAAGATGGTTCTTAGAGTCCCTTTCAGAACTACATCTATGATCCTATGATCTCCATTTTACAGATTCAGAAATAGTGACTCAGAGATGTTGAATGATTTGTTCAAAGGTAATAGCAAGGCCCAGATGAGAATCTAAGTTTCCTGACTTCTTGTGTGGTGTTTTTCCATATCCAGAGAAACCAAAATAATCAAAGTTCATCCCTCCAAGATTCCTCTCTGCTAGCTCAATCACAAGAGTACCCATGCCTCTTTTAGAGATTTACTTATATTCTTATTCCTTCTTCCCTTGCCCACTTTTTTATGTGTATGTCAAGTTAAGAGTCTTGTGAATTTAAACTCATCAAAAGCCTATTATTGCTTGGTTTTTCTCTCCTTTGGAAACTTTTAAGTCCTGAAAGAGCAACTGCTTTCAAATGAGACACTCTCCCTACCTAAGATTTTTTTAGCAAAGTATTTTTTCTGCTGAAACCAGGCTTTCATGCAAGCTTGGAGCATTCCGTATGTGGCTGCATGTGTAGAAGACTGACTTTGGTTTAGTAGAGAGGATTCTGAGCAGAGAGTGGTACTGGGTATCTGGATATGGGATTGATGGATTTGGTGACAGAGCTTTTACCAGAAAATACACAAGAATAAATGAGTTCTTTAGCTGGGCACAAGATGAGATCTCAGCTCAAATCGGACAAGAAAAGTAGAGTCTCACTCAAGGAGATCCATTCTAGGAATCATGAACATGTTGAAGAACCAGTTTCCCCTTCATGTTTGTTGCTTCTATCCCTTTCTGTCTATTCCAAATCACTGTGGTGCCAGTACCATATGCAAGAATGGGAACTGCACCACACTTAGCATTCTCTCTGCCAATCCAGATATACATCTCATTCCCCATAAATGGCCATACTAAAAATGTCCTAGGTGGGGGTAAAATTTGGGTATACTTAATTAGTTAGTGTGCATCAACTGGTAAACTAGTAGATTCTAACCATTCCAATTTTACAATTCAATAAACATTTATTAAGCACCTGCTGCATACAAAGTATTACAGATATAAAGATGAAACAGTCTCTGCTCTTACAGAGCTAACATCCTCCTGGAATAATAGAACATAGACTCAAGTAAGTATAGAACAAGGGAAATGAGAAGAAAGAGATTATAACCACTGGGGAATCCAGGAAGGCTTCAGAAAGGAGAAGGTATCTGAGCTGAGCTTCCTTCCTTGAAGGGAGATAAATTCTGAGAGCCAAAGATGAGGAGGAAGTACAACCATCTTATTCACTGCTACTGTTGTATAATGAACTACCATCAGGTATCATGCTCTCTGGCTGTTATCAATTAGTAATCTTAATTGTAAATATTAATGCAGCATGCAATATACACTTTGGATCATGTGGTCCACTGTTGAAAAACTTGGAGAACCTCAATCTGGTTCATTATTACCCATTAACTTTTTTTTTTTGAGAGAATTAACTATCACCTTAGAAACCTAGAAACCAAGTAGCCAAGACTTGGCAAGGAAACTCCTCTAACCCCTGCAAACAATACTCTCGGATGCTGAGGGAAGAATCAAATCCAAAGTGGCACTGCGAACATTTTGGAAAACTGTCTCAAAGATGTCACTCTGGAGCCTCATCCTTGACCTAGACAGACAATGGGTCCCAGGAATCTGAAAGTACGTTGCAGCAATATAAGGCACCAAGAGTTGTATGGCTGGCTGTCTTCTGCCATGGGGGACCCTGTGCCTCAATCACACATTACTAATATCTATTGACTGCAGGTCACAGGGGAAGAAAAGAAGCAATATAGGCTAATGACTAATCAAAATTATTATCATGCTCTTTGCAAAAGAAAAAAAAAGTCTCCCATGCTTGAGAATATCAACTAATATTTCTGCTGTAGCTCTGCCACTTCTTAATTGTGCAACCTTGGACAAGTTATTTAACCTTTCTAGATCAAAAGATCACATAACCAGTTAACAGAGCTAAAGGCAGAATTCAGATCTTGTGACTGCTGGTCACTATGTTACTCTGCCTCTCCAAATATTTCTAGAGAAATTAAAAAGGGGAATTTTAAAAATATCCTCCATTCAATCCAGTCAATCCAGTGGAGTTTATTCTATTAAAATGAAAATGCCACTGAGAAAACCTTAAGCTTCTAGAAATTAACACCTACTTTATTCATTTCAAGAGATCCCTCTCCCCAAGTAGACAAAATCCCTTTAGGCCCTACTAGTTAGTTTTCTGGGTTGTTTTGGCTCACAAATTAGTTACCTGATGGCTATTTTCCTAGGGATGAATTCTCCAAATTTAGCTAGTCTAGTCCTGTAAGGACAAACAAAAAAGTTCATCACCATCTCAAACTCAAAGCTTTTGCATGTTTTTGCCAATGATTTTATTCCACATTAGTTCTCAAGAACCTAGCATTCCCTGAGGTCCAGGAGCAGTAGCAATTTCATGGAGGATCTGGTGGTTATTATTTAATTCCTTAACAACCTTGAAAAGGACCAGGGGTGGGCAGGTATGGTAAGAGGGAGAAAAGATCCCTTGCTAGTAGAGATGAGAAGCCACCAAAACACCACAGTTATGCATAGAATCCTGAACACAACCATGGTGGTCTATGGTACAAAAGAAATGTGAACAATTTGAATAAATTGTTCCTCATGCCTAGGGAGCTCTTGGTTGTAATTTACCAGGCTGTTGGAAACTGCATGACATCATGATGGTAGTAAATTACATTAGTGTATCCCCAAGGAGAATTCAAAAAACATGAAGCTACCCTGAACACGGTTTAAGGAATCCTCATACAATCTCATAAACATTCCAAAACGTTACAAGTGGCAGGTATCAAAGAAAATGGCATTTCTCCCCTATTCTCTCCCCCCTCCCCAAGAAAAGAAAAGAAGAAAAGAACCCCACACACCTTCTCAGTATTTTGGCTATAAATTTCTTTATAAATAGTTCCCCTATTAAATTAATCCTATGTGATATTAAAGTGATTAGGTCTGCAAAAAAAAAATCATCAACTGAAATGAGCTCTAAGACTCAATACAGGGCAATACCCCAGTTTCCCATCAATTTCTTCCTGATGTATGGGCAGGAATGGGAGTGCTTTTGCTCAAAGTTGGCTTCCAGTCACTCCCATGATTCTCAATTAGGTAGAAATTTTAGGAGCAGCAAAAATTACAGAAGAATGCGGCTTCATCCGTCATTTCCCCAGCAGGAACAGCAGTGATTTGAAGAGCTTTAGCACTCTGAAGGTCAAGATTAAAAACCAAGTAATTTATTACCACTGATTTAGAGATTAACATTGTGCCAATTAATCAATTACTCAATATGAAGAATTGACAATTAATTGACATTTCACTTCCAACCTGGCAAAGCTTTTTGATTTCCATGATGAATAATAGAAAATCACTAAATTGAAAGGTTATGGGTGTTTTTTTTGTTACCACTAAAAATGAAAAAGAAAAGCGTACAGAATGATAACCGTTCACAGCACCTTAATGTACAATGTATTGGCTATATTTTTCTATCAGTAAACAATCTAATGTAATTGAGCAAATTGATCTTAAATATTGCAAAAATTATAATAAAACCTGTTTCAGCATCTGGGAAATTTTCTCCTCTTTCCCCTTCTGGTAAAACCAGTCCTTTAAATAAAAGCATCCAAGTGATCCCCATTGTTATTAACATCAAGTTTAAGCTCTCCCTAACATTAAAAAAATAATATAATAATAATAATAATATTAGTTTGTACTTATGTAATACTTTTGATCCTCACAACCAGCCTATGAGGTAGGTGCAATTATTATCCCCATTTCACAGATGAGGAAACTGAGACTTGAGAGATTTGCACAGGGTTACAAAGCTAGTAAATGTCTGAGACAGGATTTGAACTCAAGTTTTCCTAATTCCAAGTCTCATACTCTAGCTACTGAGCATATGGCTTAATTTTTCCATTACTCCTTAACTTCAGCTAAGTCAAGTCTCCTTGCTGACTTATTCCCACCATAATCATATGTCCCTTTACAACTTTGCTAATGCTGTACACCCTGCTTGGAATGCCCTCTTCTTTATAGGACCATAGTTTAAAGGCAGAAGGGGACTTTGGGGAAACACACTCAACATGGTGAAGAAACTTGCCTGAGGTCACACAAGGAGTAAGTGGCAGGATCCAAACCTGTCCCCTGACTCCAGCCTGATGCTGCCTTCCTCTGAACCTACCCAAAATATACCCATTCTACAAGGTTCACTTCAAGTGAAAAGAGTTCAATATTTATAGTCAGAGGCCCTCTATTCAAATCCTTCTTCTGTCACATACTACTTATGTAACATCTCTAGGTCCCAATTTTAGCTATAAAATGAGAGGGTTGTTGGGGTGGCTAGGTGGCACAGTGAATAGAGCACTGGCCCTGGAGTCAGGAGGACCTGAATTCAAATCTGACCTCAGACACTTGACACTTACTAGCTGTGTGACCTTGGGCAAGTCACTTAACCCCAATTGCCCTGCCTTCCCCCCTCAAAAAAAAGCCCTCTCCCCAAAAAGAGAGGGTTGAGCTAAATGATATCTAAGGACCTTCTCAGCTCTTTGTCTGTGATCCTGCTATTCTGACCAACATTGATCTTTCTCTTCTCTGAACTTCTAATAGCTTTTAAAATTTCCATCACATCATTTAGCACTTAGTTAATTACTGTCTTGCATTTCTTTCTAATTGTTTCTTGTGCATTTCTGACTTTCTGATCTCTCTAACCAAGTTGGAAGATGTTTCAGAGCATGGACAACTTGGTTCAATTCAACACACATTTATTAAGCACCAATTATAAGCAAAGACAACTGCCACCAAGGAATAGAAATCTGGCCTTGAGTAAGGAAGACCTGGGCTAAAGTTTTAACTCTGGCAAATACTGACTGCATGACCCTGAACAAGCCACTTAACTTCTAAATGCTCTAGGTAACTCTCTAGATCATAGAGGTTCTTAACTTGGGGGTCCATGAACTTGTTTGTTGCTGTTATTTGATTGTGGAATTTTGAGGGGGGGGGTATTTTGATAATTAAATTTCAAAATAATTTGGTTTAATTTGTAATCGAATATATTTTTTGTGCATTTAAAAGCATTGTTCTAAGAAAGGGTTTGTAGGCCTTACTTATCACATTGACAAAGGGATCTAGGACACAGAGAGTTAAGAACCCCTGCATAAGACTATAAATTGCAGAAATGGTGCCAGTCTTCACTGGTAGAGGGAATGCTTCATTGGTCCTGATGAAATCACAAATATCACTCAATCTACATGAAGTGTATCACTTAATATATTTAATTGATTTGTGTGTGATGGGTAAATAAATATTTTTACTTTTACATATATGTACATACACGTATTTTGTTATAATTCAGTTGTGTCTGATTCTTTGTGATCTCGTGGACCATACTGTCTTTGAAGATTTTTGGCAAAGATACTGGAGTGGTTTGCCATTTCCTTCTCCTGTGGATTACGGCAAAGAGAAGTTAACTGACTTGCCTAGTGTCACATAGTTAATAAGCATCTGAGGCTGGATTTTAATTCAGATCTTCCTGACTCTAGGCCAAGTACTCTATTCACTGAACCACCTGTCTCCTAGGCAAACAGAGGTTAAGTGACTTGCCTAAGGTCACACAACTAATAAGTGTCTGAGATGGGTTTTCCTGACTCTAGGTCTAGTGCTCTATCCACTGAGCAATCCAGCTGCCTCACATGCATAAATATTATGTAAAGCACTGAACCAAGGTCAGGTTTGGGACTGGACCTGTGATTGCCCTGGCAAAGGAAACTCACAGAAACAGAAACTGTGCATGGTGTTGGAGAAAATTAAAAAATTAGATAAGCCTCAGTAACTGCTCTCCTGAGAGCTTAGTCTAACAGAGGAATGTAACTGAGTCAGAAAACTTTAGTACAGAATATTACTTGATAAGTATATTAGTGAAAGAAAAGTTCTATGTAAGGTTGGAAGGGAAAATTCTTTACTGAATGGGAGGTAAAAGGGAGGCTTTCTAAAAGTGATAAAGGGATTTCTGAGCCAGAAGTTACAAGATAGGTAAACATTCAACAGGTTGATGAAGGAAGACATTTCAGACATAGGAAAGAAAGTCCCAGAAGCAAGAAAGACTAAGACCTGTGTCAGAGATGGTGAGTGACTGAAGCTTAGGAAACATCTTTGATATTTGGATGTATCTGTGAGCTCCCTACAGTAGCATTGATTGTAACCCACCACACCACCTCATTTAACTCGTGTTAATGTCTTATAAATAACGCTTCATGTCTTATAAATAATTTTGGGGGGCTTTCCTCCTGATTTCTTGATATGACGTAGATACGAATGGACCACGTGGGCTCCTTTCAGTTATTCCTGGCTCCCCATGTTATGACTACTCCTTCTCCTTTTCCAGTCCTACATTTCTCTGATGACATCCCTTCGGTTGTTTCTCCTGGACAATTCTTCATCGTATAGTATGTTGCAATCTACTCATACCTGCCATATACCTTTCCATTTTTTTTTGGATAACCCACAACTTTAATTCTTCAGAGAATATGGTATTCCATTAGATACAGTGATGCAGCATTTTTGGAAGAATATAGATATTTAAAAGATGGGCCTACGTTTCAGGAAAACACTTGGGAGTCATTAAAAGCAACGAATATTTACCCAAAGGCCATATACTAGTAGTAGTAGTTAATATTCACATTGTACTTTAAGAATTACAAAACACTGCACAAATATGATCTCTCTTTATCCACACAATAATCCTGGGAGGCTGAACAAGTTGTGGTATGTGAATGTAATGGAATACTATTGTGCCATAAGAAACGATGAACAGAGAAACCTGGAAAGATTTATAGGAACTGATGCTGAGTGAAATGAGCAGAACCAAGAGAACACTGTACACAGGAACAGCAACATTGTGCAATGATCGGCTATGATAGACTTAGCTTTTCTCAGCAACACAATTATCCAAGACAATTCCAAAAAGACTCATTCTGTCTACATCTATCTAGGAAAATTCTATCTATATCCAGAGAAAGAACTGATGGAATTTGAATGTAGATTGAACCATACTATTTTTACTTCCTTTGTTTTTTTTATGGCTTTTTCCTTTTGTTGTGTTTCTTCTTTCACAATATGACATGTGGAAATATGTTTTACATGACTGCACATGCATAATCTATATCAGATTGCTTGCTGTCTCGGGGAGTGTAGAGGAGAGGAAGGGAGGGAGAAAAATTTAGAACTAAAAATCTTATTTAAAATAAATGTTGGAAATTATTTTTACATGTAATTGGAAAAAATAAAATATTATTTACATAAACAATAATTCTTGGAGGTATGTGCTATTATTATTCCCATTTTACAGATCAGGAAAATGAAGAAGACAGGTTAAGTAACTTACACAGATCACATAGCTAATAAGTGTCTTGTGCCAAATTAGAACTCACATCTTGCTGACTCTTTTACCCAGTTTATGCACTGTACCACTAAGCTGCCTATGTATAGATAGTCCACTCTTATCCTATTCAATATTGGATCCAGTTCATTGTTCATTTACCATGTCTTTCCAAAATATGTGTACTAATGGTTGGTACATTCATCTGTATATTATATCGTAAACAACAGGCATCCTTTAGATTAATTTATAATTTTAAACATTTACTTTTATAAGATTTTGAGTTCCAAATTTTTCTTCCTTCCACCCTTCCCTCCCTCTCAAAATGGCATGCAATCTGATACAGGCTATACATGAATAATCATTTTAAACATATTTCCACATTAGTCATGTTATAAAAGAAGAATCAGAACAAAAGGAAGAAACCACAAAAAAAAAAAACAAACAAACAAACAAAAAAGAGAAAAGAGTAAGCTTTGATCTACATTCAGTCTCCATAGTTCTTTCTCTGGATGTGGACAGCATTTTTTATCATGAGTCTTTTGGAATTGTCTTAGATCACTGCATTGCTTAGAAGAGCCAAGTCTATCAAAGTTGGTCATTGCACAATGAACAACAGGTATTCTTTATCCACTTAGATTTTCCTGTGTAGATCATTAAGCCAAACTCTTTTGAATGATTAGAGACTTCATTTAGGAGGTTCTGTAGTATTCTAGGGTTTGATGAAATGAGAATAGTGGCAAACACATCTAGAAGACCTCACCACCTGCAGGAAATCTCTTTTCCACTTGGACTCTATATTGGATATTTTCCATGATAGTAGATAACACTTTTTGTTAAGCATATATATCTCTATTTTATTCTTCTCTTGATATGAAATTCAGATGTTTGTCAGAACTGTCTTTCAAAGAATCTTATTTTATTTGAGCAAGTGCATGGGAGACACTTTGAAAGAAGAGAGTTTAAAGGGGGGAGCATTTTGCTCTACCAAACCAAGCCAAATGCTTTTTTTTAATAAGCAATAAGCAATTAACACAGTAGAACCTTGCATTCTCTACACCTTTCAGTCACTTGTGTAACTATAAAAATGTGGTCTGTTATAGAACATCATTTGTGAAAGCCTGCCTGTTCCTTTCTTATATTTTCATCACAGATGCCCTAAGTAAGTGTGCAGATTATTCTCTTACAGATTTTGTTGAGATGGAAAAGTTGGCATATGGGTGGGTCACTAGTTATCTATATATTATCATTTCTTTTAAGCACTTTGAGAATCAATCCCTCAATACCCTCAAGATTGTCCTGACTGCAACACACTATCTCCTTTGCAGCTACCTTTTTTTGGTGCCATTTCTACTTTTTCATGCAACATTGAAGACTGTGGCATTAAAGTCCAAAAATGGGTGACTCCACTGTCATTTATAGAGAAAAGAAGTTTCCCCCCCCAAATATTAACAGATCTTTTTCATTTTTTAATCTATTAATTGTCCTCTTTCTAGTTTCATCCCAGGAAAATCTGGCTTAGTTGAGTCTCTCATCAAGCTTTCTACAAACTTGTTTCCCTCCACTGCTATTTACCATCGTATGATCTCCAGCTGTCTTCCTCCATAAACAAATATGTTTATATTCTAAACTAGTACTGCATTTAGCTCTCATATCTCTCCACTTGGTAAGGAGGTAAATATCTAGTTGAAGTCGTTTCTAGAGTGCCTTCATCACCTCATTGTGGCATTTGGTTCACATTGATTGACTTCCTTAGGTCTCTTCAATTATCAGGCATTATCAATATTCAAGAGTTAGGTCTTTTCAATGATTAGGCATTTTTCAACATCCAGAGCTTGTTCAAATAGGTCAAGTTAGAATTGTCTTAATTGTATACTTTATCTTCACATTTTTGTTCCAATTTCATATCACTTTAATAAATTAATGGTAATCAGTCATTTTTACTTGTTCGATTTCTTTTTTGGCAATGTTATTTGGTGCTCATCATGGCCAGTGCCTGCTGAACTTCTGCTCAAAGAAAGTCATGATATGTAGGCTTGATATATAGGGTCCCATGTTGTCTACAAGTTTTTGTCCTCTTGACTTTCTTAATCCTGAACTGTTTTCCAATATATTTTTCTCTGTCCTCCTCTGCATGGAATTCATTGAGTATTGAAGTAGATCTTGTTTAATTTAGAGGGCCATCCTGAGTTCTGATGCTGCTATTCTTGTAAGATTCAAATATTTGAATGTGTGACTAATAAGAGAATTCTTTTTTTTAAAATAATAAATTCATTTTATTAAATTTTTTTGAGTTACATATTTTCTCCCCGTCTTTCCCCCGCCTACCACCCCAAAACAGCCATCCCAGTGTTTCCCCCCTCCTCCAGTCCATTCTCTCCTATGTCACTTTTTGGTAGAGCAGGATGGCTCTCCCAACTGCTGTGCCTGTGTATCTCAAGTTCCAGTTGGATATAGTCAATAATAATAATAATGATAATTGTATATATATAATATATATATATATATACATATATATATACATACAAAGATAGATAGATACACATTCATAACATTTGATTATGGAACTCCAGATTCCAGATTCTTTCTCCTCCTCCCTCACCACCCATCCCCACTGGAAGGACAAGCAATCAAATACAG
>CM053581.1:515906461-516024522 GCA_028627135.1 Pseudochirops cupreus | reverse complement strand
GAGCACACTGTGAGAGTCTGAAACAATCATTCTTTAAAATTTTGAGTTCTAAATTTTCTCCCTCCCTTCTGCCTCTCCCCCTTCCCTGAGAAGATAAGCAATTTGATTTCAATTACACATGTGAGATCATGCAAAACATATCTCCATAGCAGCCATGTTACAAAGGAAAACATAAACAAAATAAAACAATAAATGTAAAGCAAAAAATTTAAAGTATGTTTCAGTCTGTATTCGGAGTTCATCCATTCTATCTCTGGAGGTGAGGTGGAAAGCAGTTTTCATCATGGGTCCTTTGGACTGATTTAATCAAAGCAGTTAAGTCTTTGGTAGTTGATCATTCTACTGTGTACAATATTTTCCTGGTTCTGCTCACTTCACTCTGCATCAGTTCGTGTAAATCTTCCTAGGTTTTTTGAAACCATCCCCTTCATCATTTCTTTTAGCACAATAGTATTCCATTACATTCATATACTACAACTTGTTCAGTCATTACCCAACTGATGGGCATCCCCTCCATTTCCAATTCTTTGCCACCACAAAAAGAGCTGCTATAAATATTTTTGTACAAATAGGTCCTTTTCTCTTTTCTTTGATCCCTTTGGAATACAGACCTAGCAGGGGTATTGCTAGGTCAAAAGGTATGTACAGTTTTATAACCTTTTGGGCATAATTCCAAATTGTTCTCCAGAATGGTTGGACTAGTTCACAACTTCACCAACAATGCATTAGAGTCCCAATTTTTCCACCTTTCCTCCAGCATTTGTTATTTTCCTTTTCTGTCCTGTGAGCCAATCTGATAGGTGCGAACTGGTCAAATCCAGTGTTCTCCCCTCCCTTTTCCAGTCAGTTCCCAGGGACCCATAATACACGTAGATTCAGTTCTCAGCACCTGGTAGATTGTTCTGATTTGTTCTGACCTGTTATCTGTTATCATGGAATGAACCCCACAAAAACTCTTGTGAGGACTGCGGTTCCAGGGACTAAACAGGCAACCAACCCAGAAATCCTGAAGGATAAGAGGTTCTGTAGCTCTTTACATACGTTGTGTTCTTCTCACAAAACACTCCATACTCCAGCTCTGCCCCTCATGCCTGGAATGTTCTCCATCTTCAAAAGCTTCTGGGTTCCCTGGCTAAGGATCAGCTTAAAGCTCACCTTCTGCAGCAGGTCTTCCTCGTTCTCTTTTTTTAAAATTTTTTTGCAGAGGGGAGGGCAGGGCAATTGGGGCTAAGTGAGTTGCCCAAAGTCACATGGCTAGTTTTTGTGTTAAGTGTCTGAAGTCACATTTGAACTCAGATCCTCCTGACTCCAAGGCCGGTGCTCTATTCACTGCGTCACCTAGCCGTCCCTCTCATTTTCTTTTTGCCCCACTCCCTCCTCTCTAAAATAATCTTCCATGTAAACTGTATTTATTACACATGGTCTCTGTCATTAGAATTTAGGCTCCTTGAGAGCAGGAATTGAGTTTTTGCCTCTTTTTGTATCCCTCATCACAGTGCTGGTCACATAGTAATTGATGAATAAATACCTGTTGACTGACTAAAGTGTGTGCTTAGTAAACGAGGGATATTTATAGAGTATTATCAGAAATCTCTAAGGCTCCATAAAACATTGTGTTAGCATCCATTACTAACCTTAACTAGTCAGAATTCGTGTCTGGGTGAGCAAGCTACTCATTTTGTTGAAGTTAAATTATTCCTATGATTTTGGTCCATGTGGAGCAAGTACAAAAGGCAATGGATGGCAAATTCATTAGGGCTTTTGCCAGTCACCTTTTTTTTTCTCTCCACAGGTATGAATTCCACTTATTCAGATTCAGATTATAAGAACAATTATACATCTGTCTGTTTTTAAATGAACAGAGAGTGAAATGACTGGTCTTTCTGGAATGTTTGCTTTGGAGGTAGAAATAGGGATAAGTAATAGTGTTAGAACTTTTAACTAACTCTAGTGAACTTGATCGCATCCAACCAATGACTTCTGGAATCTAGAAAGAATATGGCCAAAGAATCTCATTAACTCACTACCAATAGATCAACATTGACCCATCAGGAAACCCCAGTCCTTAAATTTACTGGAGCCATCACCTCTGGGGCTTCTTCTGAGGACGAGACTGTGTTCCATTTGCAATAACCGAGGTGAGATTGGGGCTCAAGAAGGACTCACCTTAAGAATTTGTCAGGATCTTAGACATGAAGCAAAACTACTTTTAAAGTTGCTTGTTAACTCATGACCCAGAAACCCAAGGGTTTTTTTTTTAAGATTCAATTTATGAAGTTAGAAACTGGGCCATTCTCATTTGTTTGTAAGACGTTGATAGCAGACAGTTAATCACTGGTGGGGTAAATGGAAAAAATCATTTCTGTTCATTTGCAAATGGAAATCAAATGAGGCTGAGGTTAAATGCATCAGCATTTTCACTTCCAAGTGAAAGGTTTTCAGAAAGACAACTGCCCTTGGCCAGCTTGGAGTGCACATGTCCATCCATTTGAATTTGGCGTTTGGATCATCCCATTTATTTTGGTAAAGCTAAGGACATTCTCATGCTCCCATGATTCCTTCCTGGCCCACGAGACAGGAATATTTGGTTTGGAGGGTCTGAAGCATTTTTCAGATGCTGTAGATTCATGTGCAGAGACAAACAGACATTTCCCTGTCTTTATTACTGTGTGCAAACTGCAGAGATCACCTCACTTACTGAGCTTTGAGCAAATTATGCTGAAATCCTTCCAAGAGTTGAAATGATATGTTTATAAATTCTCCTTTTTGAACTATTGGCCCCAGAAAAGTTTATTATAATAAAACATTTCAGTGTTTGTCTTTTTTTTTTTAAATTGGAAATGTCTTCTATTTACCAAGGAAGGAGAACAGCAGCAGTTGGTAATGCGGAATCTACATGCTGGGTTTTATGTCGCCAGAATGAGGATGCATCAAATCCTGAAGTAACAGTCCCTTGTCTTAGGAGTGTAATCAATTTCTCTCAGTGCTATTGGCTTCATTATGGTGATTTATGGTTATTTTAATGTACATAGCCTTCTTAAACAACTTAGAGTTGATTGTTCTGGAACTAGACTCCAGGCCAGGCTAACACTCTGGAGGGTTGCCATTGTTCAAGTAAAGTTACTGGTGTCCCTGAGGAGGTAAACAACCTTGGATCCAAGGTTTGGGGTTATTCCACCAAGGGACAATCATTGAATTCATTGCAGTGCATTATTGCAATTCATTGCATTGAATTAAATTGGAAGCATCTTACAATGTGGAGGTGGGACAGCTGTAATAAGCCTCCTATGGCTCCCAAAACAGAGTAATTGTGCAAAGATTAACAGAGAAGTAATTTTGCACCTTATCTGTCTTGTGCTATCTCTACAAATCTTCGAAAAGAGGATTCTCTTTTGGGGAAGAAGAAAGTATCAGCAATTCAGAATTCCCACTCAAAAAGGCTACATGAAAGTGCACAATAAGCAGATATGTCATTGTTTACTGACAATCAACCTAGATAAGTTGCCTCATCCAACTTTCTCTCAGTAGCAAGACGATGGTATTTTTATACTTAATCATCTGGATAATCGCTTCAACTCTCTAGTGACTTGGTCTATGAAGGTAGACTAAATGAGGAAATATAATAATAACAATAGCAACTCAAATTTTCATAGTATATTCTATTCTACAAAGTACTTTCTTTATACCAGGGCTAGGAGGTAGGTAGCTCATTTTAGGCAGGAGGAAATTAAGAGTTAGGGAATTTAAGTGATTTGCTTAGGGTCACAGAGCTCGCAAAAGTGAGATTAGGTTTTGGACCAGGGTCTCTTGCTTCCAATGCTATTTTCACAATACCATGAGGTTTCTCAATTTCTTGAAGTCCCCATTTCCCCACCTTGAGGTGAGCTAGTAAATATGATCAGTGAATGGAAGAAAATGTTCAGAGAGGCTTATGAGAGTGTTGAGCTTTTAGGGATTACTTAGGTAACACCTTGATGTGGTACCCATGTATTTTATACAAGATCACAAAGTGCCTTAGAGGTATTTTATGTTTGTTTGTTTTTGGTTTTTGAGGTTTTGTGTGTGTGTGTGTGTGTGTGTGTGTGTGTGTGTGTTTTGTTTTGTCTTGGGAGGAGAGAAAAGTGTTCGAGTAAAGGAAAGGTGATTCCAAAAGGAATTTATTTGTGAAACTGACTACACTAAGAATTGTGTCTACAGAGGTGGTTTCAATAAATTCTTTGCCTGGATCATAATCTTTCTCATGATCCCAACTCTTGTCCTCAAATAGATAAATAGATACAAAGATATTCTTCCTCAAATATCCTTACTTCCCAATTCCTCAACATACCCACCAATTCCCACGACCTATTACATCCATTCCACTTCAGCTACACACAGAGATGTTCATACCCTTGATTATACCATTAACCCACAATTGTTTTATTACCATGCCTAATATTTTTGCAATTTCTTTATTTAATCATATATTTTGTCCATACATCTTTCTCTCTTCCTGACCACTGTGACTACTATTTCCTCCACATCTCAGTTTTTTTCCTAGGCCATCACCCTCATGCTAGCTACACTCTTCTCCCTTCTCAATCCTTTGGTGAATTAGTTCAACTCAGCACTATCCTCTATAATTAAATCCTTTGCCCCATTTGCCTATCACTGATCATACCTCACCAAGCCCCAGTTTTAGAACGCTCCTAACATTCACAGTCTTCCATCCTAGTTACATGCTACTAAACAGAATTGCAGAAAATCACAAAATCTTCCCTATGTCTTTCTTCATTCCTCCTTCACGTTTCATATGAAGAGGTGGCCCTTCTCGCCAAAGCAAACCACTGTAATAATAATCCCATCCCATCCCATCCCATCCCACCATCTTTCCCAGATTCTCCTTCTATAATAGTAGGTAGCACAGTGGATTAGAGTGCCAGGCCTGGAGTCAGGAAGACTCATCTTCCTGAATTCAAATCTGGCCTCAGACGCTTACTAGCTGTGTGACCCTGGGCAAGTCACTTAACCCCGATTGCCAGTTTCCTCATCTATGAAATGAGCTGGAGAAGGAAATGGCCAATCACTTCAGAATCTTTGCCAAGAAAATCCCAAAAAGGGTCACAAAGAGTTGGACATGACTGAAAATGACTAAGCAATAACAACAACAACCTACTGAATGTAATTCCCTGTCCCCTCTAATCTTTCATGTCTCCCTAACTACTGGCTGCTTTCCTCCAGCCTGCAAACATGTTTCCTTCATCCTTAGAAAACCCTCACACGATTCAGCCATCCCTGCTAGCAATCATTCTAACATCTGTCCTCCCTTTCGTAGCCAAACTATCTGAGAAAGTCATCTACACTCAGTGCCTCCACATTCTCTGACTCACTGCTAAACTCTCAGCAATCCAGGTTCTGACCTCATCACTCAGCTGAAAGTGCTCTCTCCAAAGCTGCCCATGCTCTCTTCATTGCCAAATCTAAGGCCATTTTCTCAATTCTGATCCTTGATTCTCTACGATCTTTGACATTTTTTCAATCACTCTCTTTTCTTAGCTGCTCTCTCCTCTCTAGGTTTTCATGACACTGTTCCCTTCTGTTCCCCAGCACTCCTACCTATGTTCCCATTCCTCACCAGTGTTCTTGACTGGATCTTCATCTAAATCATGTCCAATAATTGTGGCTCTACCACAAAACTCTGTCCTGGGCCTTCTCTCTCTTTCTTTTTTTCTTTTTCTTTTTGGAAGGAAATGCAGGGCAATTGGGGTTAATTGACTTGCCCAAGGTCATACAGCTAGTAAGTGTTAAGTGTCTGAGGCTGGATTTGAACTAAGCTTCTCCTGATTCCAGGGCTGGTGCTCTATTCACTGTGCCACCTAGCCGCCCCCTTCTCTCTCTTTCTAAGAGGGGCTCATAATCTAGGGTCCATAAAATAATATTTTAATATGAAATATTTTGATAATGACTTTAATATAACTTTTTTTCTTTGTAATCAGAACTCTTTTATCTTATGCATTTAAAATGCTATTTGGAAGAGTCCTTAGGCTTCCCCAGACACCAAAGGGCTGTGTGATAACATTAATGGGTTAAGTACCTCTGCTCTATTCTATCTTACTCATTGATCTCATCAGTTCCAGGGGTTCAGTTATCATCTCTATGAAAATGATTCTCATATCTATATATCCAGCCCTAACATCTCTCCTCAGCTCCAGTCTAGCACCACCAACTTTTAGACAACTCAAACTGGACTGGATGTCCTATAGACAGGATGGGACAGTCCTGTAGACACATTAAACTTAATATATTCAAAAGAGGACTCATTATCTTTGCTCCCACCCCCAATCCCCTCCTCTTCTGAACTTTCCTATTACTGTAGAGGGCACCACCATCTTCCCAATCATCCAAGCTCTCTAGTGGGATGTCAGTCTTATTCGTGACTTCTCTCTCATATTCACTCCACATTTCCAATCTGTTGCCAAGGCCTGTTGATTTTACCTTCACAACATCTCTCATACAGCTCTTTTTCTCTCCACTCAAACAGCCACCAACCTAGTTCCGGCCCTCATCACCTCTTACCTGGACTGCTACAGCAGCATTCCAATTGGTCCTCTTGCCTCAAGTCTCCCTGCACTCTATAGTCATCATTCCCTATGCCATCCTCCACTCAGCTGCCAATTTCTGATGTTCAGAAAATTTATGTCACTCCCTCCCTACCCCCTCAATAAACTTCAGTCGTTCTCTATTACCTCCAGGATAAAATGTAAAATGCTCTGGTTTGTCATTTAAAACTCTTTACAAACTGGCCCCTTCCCATTTCTTCAGTCTCCTTATACTTCCATTCATTCTATTCCAAACACTCTACAATCCAGTGACATCGACTATTTCTCCCACATGAGATTCCATCTCCTAATGATGCCTTTTCATTGGCTGCCCCCCATGCATGGAATGACTTCTCTTCTTATCTCTCCTCACTTCCAAGGTCCATCATCCCTGGCTTCTTTCAAGACAGCTTAAACCCTGCCTTCTAATAGCCCTTTCCCAGTCCTGCCGTTCTTCCCCCACCAACTTAGATTAACTCTCATTTACATTGTATATTTCTTGCATGCACAATTTTTTACATGTTTTCTTTCACATTAAAGTATCCCCTCCTTTAGCCCAGGGATCATATTTTTGCCTTTCTTTATATATCTAGTGTTTAGCACAATTCCTGGCACATTTTTGTTGTTCACTTGTTTTTCAGTTATGTCCTACTCTTCCTGTTCCCATTTGGTGCTTTTTTGTCAGAGATACTGGAGTGATTTTCCATTTCCTTCTCCAGTTCATTTTGCAGATAGGGAAACTGAGGCAAACAGAGTTAAGTGACTTGCCCAGGATCATAAGTGTCTGAGGTCAGATTTGAACTCAGGAAATCTTGACTCCAGGGCAGGCATTCTATCTACCTAGCTTCCCCTATCCTGGAAGATTTAATAAATGCTTATTGACTGACTGGTCTCGGAACAAGGAAAGCCTAGGTTGAAGTCCCACATGTGACACAGACCAGCTCTAAGACCCTGTACTATTTGTCTTTTTTCCATTATTTTCTTAAGTCTAGACAATCAACAAAATAATAAATCAAGCCCTGATTTGTAGTGTTTGCTGATTTCAGAGGTATAAATGCTCACAATAAGAATTTAACAATTGACTCTCCCTATTTGGGATGAGCTGGCTCTATCATACTCTGGGTCCATACCATGAAAAAGGTCGTGAACTCTTATTCTATACACATCTTTTAAATTCAGTTGATGAGTTCCCTGTGCCTTTTTCCTTAAACAATTTTGTCTGGATAAATCATGGTGTCATTTCTGAGAACTTCTTTTTACTCTTCCACTGATTTTCCACCTGAATAACCTTAGGCCACTAGATACTATCTTTCCTTCTTTTAACCCTCTGAAACCCATTGTCCACAAACCTTGGATGCATAAAGAACATACTCAACTTTCTTCTTTCTCTTCAAGGAAAAGCAGAGAGTACAGTAGAGAGAAACGGATTGAGAGTCAGAGGACTTGAATTCAAAACCTTCTTCTGCCACTTATTATTTATGTAACCCTGGACAAGTCATCTAACCTCTTTAGACCCCTGTTATCTTATCTGTAAAACAAGAGAATTGTTCTAAGTTGCCTTTCAGCATTTTCTTCCTCATTTTCAAGGTTACTCTGGATTCATTTTACAGAGATAAGAATAGAAGCATATGGCCTGGTATTTGTTAAGGTCACCCCCAGTCTTTTTTACATGTACCCAGATAATTCTAATACTGGATAGTACATGAAAATGCAATGAGAGTGGTACAAAGTTCCTTGGGAATTCAGAAGAGGGAGCTTCAGAGGAAAGGTGTTCTCTTCTAGATAGGGAGGATGTTAGTGGGTAAGGTGAGGGAGTGGCGGGGTGGGGAATGATAAGGGGCAGAGGGAAAATGGAGCTTCACGTTGATTAAGGCAGTCTGTCTGTCTAAGTTGGTGCCCACATGACAGTCTTCTTGTAGTTAGGGGTCCCCCATCCCAGCTACATGATCTTCAGATCCCAATTCAGGGCAGAACCCAATTCCTCTCTCAACAATCCTCAGAACTTTCAGTAAAACTATCAAGACAGCCCATGGATTGGAGGTCACTAGGTTAAAAAGTGAAGAATAACTGAGCCAGATGTTCTCTGTGCATGTGTAACTCCTTTGAGAGTAAGTTAGGCACCTTTGAAAGCTTCATTCATTCTCTCAGACCACTAGGGGACCATTTAGTAAATTGCCATTTAGTGAATTAATTACCTTAGTGGATTGCAAGAGTTAATTGAACCTAACATTTCTAGGGAGTTGTTTGTATACACAGAGAAATTTTGCTCATTAATTATTATCCTTAATTAATAATGTCATTCTTTATAGAGAAGGCATTTCATAGATTACCAGAATTAGAAGGAATGGCAGAGATCATCTAATCCAACACCTTCATTTTACAGAGGAGGATACTGAGGCTTAGAGAAGTTAAATTATTTGCCCAAGGTCACACAACTGGCAAATCCAAATCTCTACCTCTCCAATTCTTTCCAGCTCTTTACCACACAAGCTTAGCTTCATTAAAGGTCTACAGTTTATAGACCAAAAGCCAAAAGACAGGTCAGAGGCTTCTAGTCCAGCTCCCTCACTTTACAGATGAGGAAAATGAGGCCATAGCTACCATACTTGCCCTCGATTATACAGGTACTATCAGAGATAGGACTTAAACTGAGGTCCTCTGATTCCAGAGTCAAGAGCATGCACTTTGAGTTATTTCAGATAGAATGCAATCCCCTTGAAGATAGGGACTGTTGCATTTTTGTCTTTGTATCTCTGGCATTTAGAACAGTGCCTGGCACATAGTAAATAGATGCTTAATAAATGTTTACTGGATGATTGATTGCTTTCATTAGAAGTAAGAATCACATGGGCAAAAATTAAAAAATTTAAAAGTAAAAAAAAAGAATCACATGGGCAGAATTGTAGGATTGGAAGGGACCTCAGCAGTTATCTAATCCTACTCATACCTGGAAAAAAATTCCTCGGACAGCATACTCAACATATGGTCGTACAACTTTTGCATGAAGATCTCAAAGAGGGGGAGCCACCTCCCATGGCTATCTACTTTTACACAGCAGCAATGCTTGGGAAATTTTTCCTGACATCAAGTCTAAATTTGTTCATTTCTAACTTCCGATGTCTCCTCATTCTTACTCCTGGGGTCAAACAGAAAAACAAAATCTAATCCTTCATTACTCTCTAGATCCTTGAGGATAGCTCCCACATCCAGTCCAAGGCTAGAAACTACATTATTCCATCCATGTGCACTCTTGCCTGCTCTCTCAACCTTACTGCTCCATGACTTGTGACCAAGAGCACTTATAAGACAGCAAGAAAGGTCATGGTGTTAGAAAAAAAAGAGAAGTTAATTAGCCCTCGTGGAAAAAGAAACCATGACCCCAGTGGCCTCATTAGAGTAGAACTTTAACAAACTAAACTAATTAGACTCAGATGACTTTGGGAAACTCAGAGGTATGATGTTATGCTCAATACCATGACATTTCAATTCACTCAAACTACTGGATGCTGAGATTTATTCATGATGGTTACATACACTGGGGCTATGCCTACAATTTACCCAAATCTATCAGCATTCTTTTGTATATGGGGAAATAACTCTGTCACTCAGGTTTACCCTCCATTCAGTGGCATAAAGCTGAAGGTCATAATTTAATATTATTCTGTGAGTTAGAAATCTAAGACTATCTCCAAGTACAAAACTGAAGATTTTGACTGATAGATTAGTAGTTGTAACAGTAGTATTTTGCATTTGAATTTATAGTTTTCAAAGCCCTTTCACATTCATGATCTCATTTGAACTTTACTACTTTGTGAGGGGTGGTGGTATTATTATTCCAAACTTAAAGACAGCTAGATAGATAGTGTGATGCACAGAGAGAGCTCTGGTCTTGAAGTCAGGAAGACCTCAGGTCAAATCCTGCCTCAGACACTTAATACATGTGCTCAAGTCATGTCTTTCAACCTCTGTTTCTTCAACTATCTTTCTATCCATCCATCCATCTATCCATCCATCCATCTCTCTCTCTCTCTATCTACCTACCTACCTACTTATTAAACAGCACTATTACCTTGACAATAGATGGTCTTTGTCTACTTGGCTTTTCCTATGTATATTGTTAAGCCAGATTCTTTTGAATTAATAACGTGTAACTTTTAATATTGTGGGACAAACATTCTATTCAACTTATAATTATATTCTTGGAAAACAATGTAACATAGTGGGGAAAATACACTGTACTCAGGTCAGAAAACTGGGTTTGAGGGTGGATTGTGACACTCCCTATATGACCTTGGCCAGGTCACAACATCTCTGACCCTCAGTTTCCTGATCTGTAAAAAAGAGATCATAATTCTGCTCTCTCTACATTACAGAGTCATTGTTAGGCAAGCCTTTAGTAAAATGATACACAAATGGGGGCTAATATCATGTGAGCAGTCTTGTTCTCTAATTGTTTCTCTTGGAATGGTTGCTACTCTCAATTCAACTTTAGGACTGTTTTCTCATTTATATTTAAACATAAATATTTTTGCACCGCAATCCTGCCCTTTCTCTGAGACATTTGAGTCCTTACTTGGCAAGGAAGAGATGGGTGAGAGGAAGCTCAGTGCAAACCTGATGCTGAAAGTGCCCATGAAAACTGGGTAAATAAAGGTGGTAGAGAAGAAGCTAAGGGGAGCCTAGAAAAGTGAGTGTCAAGGTCTTCTAGAAAGTGGGTTACAAGAAGCAGTTGGATTTCCATTCACAAGTATGATGCACTAACAGAGTGCAAAGCTTTGGTCTTGGGGCCCATGAGGAAACACATAGAACAATTAAATTCATCAAACATTTTTAAGTACCTAATATATACAGAGTCAACTATTAGGTGCTAAGGGTTGACAGCTGGGGAATGAGTGTTAAGTTTAAGGTCCCAGATCTCATGGAGCTATAGTCTAATACAAAGGCAGATAATTATAATAAATTAGATATATTTCAATATACAAATATATGTGTAGATTTAGAAATGGATAAAGCTATGGCTAAAGATGGGGGATAGGAGCTGAATCTGTGATTTCCCAGGTATAAGGGACTTCCTGGTAACGAAACTCTTCCAATGCAGATCTGCACCTTCCTCATGACTTATATTCTTATAGACTGACCAATGAAATCATAAGTGAGATACAAAAAAAGGGGATATGGATATACACTCATATATATGTATATATGTACACACATACATATATAAACCTTTGTATGTTTGTATGTGTATACACATATTACATTAAATATTATTTCCCTATAACAAGACCAATAACAGGTATTTGCAAGATGGGAGGAAGGATTAGGAACAGTCTATGGCTAGTGAATGAAATCCAATTCAGTCCAACAAACATTTATTGAGCACCTCTACATATAAGAGATTGTGCTATGTACTAGCAATATAAAGACAAAAATGAAACAGCCCCTGCCCTCAAGGAGCAGACATTTTAATGGCAGGGATATGACATGTACACAACTATAGTAGAAGGAAAATTAAAGAGAAAAAGAGGACAGTTTGTTTTGCTCTTCAAACTACATACTCACACTGGAACTGAAACAACAGCCCTATCTTCATTAATTCTCTGTCTGAGATGGTGAAACAGTGGGTAGTGTCCTGAGCCTGGAGTCAGGAAGACTCTTTTTTCTGAGTTCAAATCTAGCCTCACACACTAACTAGCTATGTGGCTAGTCATTTAACCCTGGAATTTCAATTTCTTGGGCAAGTTACTTAACCCTGTTTGCCTCAATTTCCTCATCTGTAAAATGAACTAGAGAAAGAAATGGAAAAACACTTCAGTAACTTTGCCAAGAAAATCCCAAATGTGATCATGAAGAGTTGGACACAACTGAAAATTACTGAACAACAGCAGGAAGTATAGTGGAAAGAACCTTCAATGCCTCTGCTGCCTACTATCCACATGACTTTAGGCTCTCAATCAATCAGTCAATCAACAAGTATTTATTAAGAGCCTACTATGTGCCGGGCACCAGGGATAGCCTTGGGGATGCAAGTACAGAGAATGAAGCAATCTGTACTTGAAAAGACCTTGCATTCTAAGGTAAGTTTATCAAGTTTCCTGGCCCTCAGTTTCCTCATCTGTAAAATTAGGGAGAGCTACTCTTGATAGCTTCTGAGGTCCCTCCTAGCTCTAGTACTATAATCCCATAATTCTAATCAACTGAACTAACTGTAAAAGTTAGATAGCAACTTGACAACAAAAGTGGCTCATAGCCCAAGGTCTGAGACTGGGGTGGGGTGGTCTCAGTACCTAGATCTGCTCCATATTGATTTCTATGCTTATTCATTTTTCATGAGACCTATGGAAAGAAAAGGTTTCACAGTAGCTGGATTCATTGACCTTTCATCTTGGGTTCTATAAAGGGAGTGTTAGAATTTTATCATTAGCATCATAGAGACTCCCAGAGTAGGAAGGAGAATGGGCTAGATGGCCTTCAAAGTATTTTCCAACTTAGAGATTCAGCCACGTGTAAATCTGAAACTGAACAGTGTGAAATCATTGTGATCGTGCACAGTTATGAGACATCACTAAAAGTCTTAGGATGGAAGGAGATATCCACATTCAGAGAAAGATCTAGAAAGAACAGAGTTTAAATGGAGACCAAAGCAAACTACATGCTATCGTTCTTTCTCATGTTTGGTTTTCTTTCTTTTTTCCCATTGTTCGCTCCATTGGTTACAATCCTTCTTTGCAATCAGACTAATGTCTAATGTGCAAGTATTTGCAGATCCTATACTTGACTGCATGCCGCCATGGGGGAGGGGAGAAAATTTGAAACTCAAGGGGTTGTGGTACTGAATCTAGTAAACTAAAAGTAAATGAACAAATCAATTTTCAAAAATTTTTTTAAAAAGAAATTATTATGACCAAACTTGGACTCAGTGAAGCAATATGAGAAAGAACCACTTCCCTTCTTTGAAAAGAAGAGGAACCCAGAGTATGGAAAACTGCCGATAATGTTAGATTTTTTTCCGATGTATTAGTTCTGCAGAACTTTTTTTTTCTCTTTTTCATTCTTTGTTGTAAAAATGGCTCTCTGGGAGGAGGGAGGTGAGATATATGCTGGAAAATATAAGGGAAATAAAGATATGAATAAAAATGTGTTTTAAAATGAAAATGCTTATTTCTATTATCACTGTTACTACTTGTCACTCCCTTTTTAGGCAGAGACCATGATTTATAAAGAAACATGCCAAAAAATGTATGGAAATTTTTTTTAAAAATACAAATATACCAGAATTTATCCATCCAAAGAAGTATATTTCAAAGTAGATACTATGGTGCAGGGAGAAACTACATACTTATTTTAAAAATATTAATGTAGTTAGTAATCTTGGCTCAACATCCTAGAATCAGGTCTACACTCCCCCTTAGGATCCTAGGGGTACCTTGAGGGCTTCGACATCTCTTCTCCAATGCCGTTGTTCAAACCCCCTTTCTGGGTGTCTTCCTTCCACTGTTTGCCACCAATGACTAGCACCCCACTTTCATTTAAGCGATTAGGATCATTTAACTTTTACTAAAGGATATTAAATAAGTATAAATATTTCTCCTCAACACCTTAGGGCATAGTCTCCTCAGTCTTTGGAAGGAGTGGGCTCAGACTTGACAGATTTTTTTTACATAGCCTTGGCGTCATAATTATATACAACAACAGTTCAATTTCTACCAGCAGTAAGAGAAGGATCATTTCACTCATAACCATCTTGGTTTGTCATTCGAGTATCTCGGTTACCCTTGTGGATGCTCAAAAAATACTCATGGTACATATGGAATCATAGAATATCAGAGCCATTAGAGATCATCAGTTTTGTAGAACTGAGTCACAAAGATATTAAATGACTTTCTCAGGGTTCCAAAGTCTGTGTGTGGAGCATTCAGGGCCAGTGTGCTTCCTAAGGCAGACTTGGGAGTGAGAGATCTGGTGGAGAAAGCAGACATGATATTGCATGGCTCATTCACTGGGTGATGGGTTTATCTTACCCTGGACCCAGAGGTTGCTTCGAAGCCTCCCCAGTAGATAAGCACAAGCTATATCCTTTGTCTCTACTTTCTGTTTGTGATGGGACACCTTTGTTAGGGCAGGGCCCAGCTGCAATATACATCTCAGCTAGGGCTGACAGATATTAATCAACAGAATGCAGTGATAAACAGCTCCACCTGACATGTCATCAGTTTTAATACCACTAGTTTATGGCTCTCTGTAAGTGCTGTTTTTCTTTTCACCATCCAGGCTAGAGTGAGGTTGAATTCCCCAAGAAGGGAGGAAAAAGCCCCATGGCTGTGAGGGAGGACAGTTGGGGAGAGGCTGTTCTGACACACAAGCAGCATCTGCTGGCCAAGCCTGGACACCCAACTGTCCTGGACCCAGGAGTGGACGAGGGGATGCCCTGTTTGCAGACATCCAGCCTTCTTTTGGAAACTGATCCCTGATACTTTTCATCCATTTCTATTTTGATGTAACCCAAAGCCAGCTTTTTAATTTTTATTTTTGTCTAAAAATGTTTGACAGTACTCTAATGGAAAGTATGGGGGGAAATGAACGGGAAATTTTCAGAAAAAAATTGGGAAAGCGTTTAAATAATTTATTTTAAATTACCTTGGGAGCCCAGGAAAAAGTATAATTTTATGGCTCACTATGATTAAGTGCAACTGGAGGAAATATAACAGAAGCTAAATTTCAAATGTGGGATGCACAATGCATTGTCATGTGACTGAACTCAGCCTGTTAGTTGTACCTGCTCACCCTCAAAAGTAAGGGTGGCCCTGAAGGTTCCCATGCCTCCCAGAGGCAGTTAGGAGGTGCAGAGGATGGGCGGGGAATCAAGATGACCTCAATCAATTAATAAACAGTTATTAAATGCCTACTGTGCCTGGAGCTGTGCTGAGCACTGGAGTTCAAATCCAGTCTCAGATTCTAGCTAGGTGACCTTGAGAAAGTCACTTCAACACTGCCTGCCTCAGTTTCCTCAAGTTTTTGTAAAATGGAGATAATAGTAGCACCTGCCTCCCAGGGTTGTTGTGCATATCAAATGAGATAATCTCCATAAAGCACTTAGCATGGTACCTACCTATATAATAGGTAATAATAGGTAATTATTATTATAGGTAATTATTATAGGTAATAATGAATAATATCTAACAAACATGAATATAAAATGTAAATTATATATAAGGTGCATTGATAGAAAATTTTATCTAAATTATATATAAAAGCACATTATAAATATAGACATAAGTATAAATTTAAAATTATATAACATTAAATAAATTCAATAAATAATACATTTTTCTTTCCTTTCTCCCTCCCTGTTAGTTCTCAGGCTCCATTGCTGGATCTCCATCCGCGTCTCCCCCATGAAGGATGGTTCTAGTTTCTGTTCTCTCTCTCCATACACTTCCTTGCAGATCTTATCTGTTTCTGAGGGTACTATTATCTCATTGGATCACAGGACCTTAGATTCTGAACTGAAAGAGATCTTGGAGATCATTTAGTCCAACAGACCTGTTTGAAGGCTGAGGAATCTGAGGTCTCAAGAAACTGTGAGTTGTCCAAAGTCAAGCCTGACCAACGACAGGGGCAAGACTTGAGCCTAGATGCTCTGACTCCAGTGATCTCTACACTATACAATGCTGTCTCTGCCTACACAGATGGCTTCTAAATCAACAGAGTCAGCCCTCGCTCCAAACTCTAATTATGCTTTGGAAGCTGCTTCCTGGAAGTCTGATGGGCAGTTTAAACAGCATGCCTCTCTTGAGCTCTAGTCCCATATCACAGCTGCCTATTATGCATTTCCAATTGGATGGAGGCACCTCAAACAGCTAGGTGGCACAGTGGATGGAGTACTGGGCTTGGAATCAGGAAAACTCCTCTTCCAGAGTTTAAATCTGGCTTCAGACACTTATTATCCATGTGACATGTGGCAAGCCACTTAACCCTCTTTGCCTCAGTTTCCTCATCTGTAAAATGAGCTGGAGAAGGAAATGGCAAACCATGCCAGTATCTTTGCCCAAAAAACCCCACATGGAGTCATGGAGAGTTGGATATTACTAAACAACACAATAAAAACAATCTCAATATGTCCAAAAGAAAACTAGATATCCTTCCCTCATCCCAACTCACCCCACTTCTTAATGTAGCAGAGATCTGTTGGAGAACATCCTAGGGAGCTGGACATTCGTCTCTTTCTATTAATACCACCACCATTCTTCTAGTCATGTCCGTATCTGGTAAGCTGCCAACTTCATCAATTCAATCTCCACAATATCTCACATCTATCCTCCTCATATACAAATACCAATCTGGTTAAAATACTAAATATCTTATCACCTCTTGCCTGGATGATTGTGATAGTCTCCTAATTCGTCTCCCAGACTCCAGCCTCTGCTTTCTTCAATCCATCCCCTAACTGCCAAAGTGATATTCCTAAAGCATAGGAATCATGGCGTTCTCTTGCTTGATAAGCTCCACAAGGGGCCTGTTTCCTCTAGGATTAAATACAAAATCTTCTGTTTGAACTGCATTAATGCACTGTTGGAACTGTGAATTGGTCCAGCTATTCTGGAAAGAAATTTTGGATGACCACTCAAAAAGTAACTAAACTGTGCATATGTTTTGACTCATTGATGCTACTATGAGACCTAAACCCTAGAGAGACCAAAGAAAGAAGAAAAGAACCCATATGTATAAAAATTTACCAGCTCTTTTATATAACAGCAAAGAACTGGAAACCGGGGGGGGGGGGGTGCTAATCAGCTGGGGAAAGGCTAAACAAATTATGGCATATGAATGCAACAGAGTATTATTTTGCCATAAGAAATAATTGAAGCAGGGCAGCTGGGTGGTGCAGTGAATAGAGCATTGGCCCTGTAGTCAGGAGGACCTGAGTTCAAATCTGACCTCAGACACTTAACACAAAAACTAGCCATGTGACCTTGGGCAAGTCACTTAGTCCCAATTGACCTACGTTCCCCCCTCCAAAAAGCAGAAAAAGAAAAAAAAAAGAAATAATCGAGGGATGGTTTCAGAGAAACCTTGGAAAACTTGTATGAACTGATGAGCAGAACTAGGAGAGCAACTTAAGTTTATGAAGACAAACAACTGTGAAAGACTTTAAGAACTCTGGTCAGCACAATGACCAACCACAATTCCAGAAAAGGAACCAGAATTACAATGACATCTTCCTCACCCCCATAGAGATGTGATAAGTTCAAGATGCAGAATAAGACATACATTTTTGGGCTAAGGTGGGAATTTGTCTTGCTCAACTATGCACATTTAGTACAAAGATGTGTTCGTTTTTCCAATGGGAGGGATGCGGGAAGGAGAGAAAATAAATGCCTATTAATTTTTTAAAAGTAAAAACAAAAACATAGTTCTCTGCCATTTAGAATCCTTTACTATCTGAGTCTAGCCTATCCTTCCAGGTCTATTACATGTTACTCCCCTTCTAAAATTCACTGGGCCAATTAATTGGCATTTTGTACAAGTTGTCTTTCATGCCTGGAATGCCCTCCTTCCTTTGCTCAGCCTCTTGGAGTCTCTGTCCTCCCTCAAGCTTCAGGTCATACCACCTAAATGAGGCCTTTCCAGATTCCTCCCAGGTGTTTGCACCTCCCACTATACCCAAACTGCCCTTTGTTTATTATATGCATATTTTGCATCTACTTATATGCATGCACATAAATGTTTACCCCATCAGAATATAAGCTCCTTGAGGACAATTTCATTTTTCCTTATATCCTTAGCAGCTAGCACAGTGCCTAATGCATAGCAATGCTTGTTACTTGAATGATTTACAGAATAGAACTCATCATCTCCACTAAGCCTGCCCCTTCTCTAAACTTTCCTGTCTCAGAGAAGAATAAGCTGACTCAGGAGGTGAGGAGTGCCTCATTCCTGGGAGTCATGATTTAGAGCCCAAAGATACCTCAGAGGTCACCTACTTCAACTCTTCCATTTTAGGAAAATGAGGAAATCAGGAAATTGAGCCCCAGAGAGGTTAAGTGATTTGCTTGAGATCACACAGGTAATAAGTAGTAGAATTAAAATATGACCCCAGTTCCTCTGACTCCAAATCTAGGAATCTTTCCACTATGCCACACTGGGAGAGGGGAAGCTGGATAATCACTTTAAAAATTAAATCTTATTTTATTTTCAGAAAGATCTGTCTTTTCTACTTCCCTCTGCCGTCTCCCATAAGAGAAAGAGAGAGAGAGAAAGAGAAGGGGGGGAGAAGGGGGAGAGACAGAGAGAGAAAGAGAAAAGAGAGAGAGGAATGAGGAAAAACAAAACTCTTGCTACAAACGTGTAGTCAAGCAAAATAAATTCCTGCATTGGCCATGTATAAAAAACAAATTTCCCAATCTGCAATCTGAGCCACGAGCCTCTCTATCAGGAAGTGGGTGGCATGCTTCACCTTGAACCTTCTGGAATTGTGGTTGGTCATTGCATTGACACAGCCAAGTGTCTAAGCCTCTCAGTGTTGGTCTGGATAACTACTTGACAGGAGATGATGAAGGATTTCTTTTCAAGGGTTGACTTCAGAATTTCTGAGTTGGACTGGACCTCAGAGGTCATCTAGTTCAACCAACACTTCAATAGGAATCCTCTCTTCGATCCCCAATCAGTGATCACCTGACTTCTATTTAAAGTCTCACTGCCATTCTAAACAGCTCATTCTGCTTTTAGGAATGTGATCTGATCAGGCCAGGTAACAATGAGCTGATGACCTACTCATTCTGGACCTTATGCCTTTCAGTGTAGCCCAAGATCACATTAGCTTTCTTGGTTGTCATGTTTCACTGTTAACTCACATTGACCTTGCAGTCCACTAGGACCATCAGGTCTCTTTCTCATGAACTGTTGTTGACCTCTGCAGTCCCTTACAGCTTTGAGATTTTGTGACTCTAATATGCCCAGAATTAGGTTAAGTATAATAAAGGAAATAAAACATCCAAGTACAAGCTGTGCTGTGACTGCACTAAGGAATGTTGGGGGAGAAGAGAGACTACTCCTTCTGGGAACACCCAGGCCCAGGTAAAAAACTCCCAATCTCCCAGTTACTTACATTTTTTGATCCATCCTATTTCTGAAACTCCATTAGTAAATAATTCCTGAATAAATTTCTGAGTAGAAAATAGTCACTCTCCTTGAAGCACTTATCTCTTAGGCAGATAAGATGAATACATCTAAAGCTTTCAGTTGGATGTACAGGGCAGTATATGCCCAAGGGCCTCAGTAAAGAGGCCTCACTTTCACCATTTCCACTGGCCTGACAAGTCAGGTCATTAAGTCAAATTGATTGGACTTGATTTTTTTTTTCCCCACTGACAACCATGCTGTATGAATAAATTTAACTTTTTTTTTTCTTTACTGAGTTGACCTTCTAATTCCATCCAGAAAAAGGGGAGCATAGACTCAACCTTCAGATGAGGAATACTGTTGGTGGAAATTCAGGTTTCAGTACCTACTAGTGTCTACTCGGTGCCTGAGGAAACAAGCGTCAGTCTCATTGACCTAATTTGGAAGACTGGAAAGGCCAAAGATTCATACACATGACTCCATTAGGAGAGAAGACCGCTCTTACCACAACTGACTAATGGTTTGTTTTGGGCCAGGAACCTGTCTCCAACAAAGAAATATATTATTCTATAATTTCCCTAAAATATTAAATGCAGCAAAACTGGAGTTCTGATCAAAGAAGGAAACCGACTTAAACTCACTCTACTTTGGGGCAAATGTGCTTGAAGGACTTTTTGAGTTAAACCCCAGAAACAACATGGCACAATGGAAAGAGCAATAGCTCTTGAGTCAAAGGACCTGGGTTCAAATCCTTCCTCTGATGAATAAGATCTATGTGACCTTGGGCCAGTCACTTAACCCCTGGTCTCAGTTTCCTTAGCTATAAAATGAAGAGCTTGAACTAGATGACCTCTGATGTTCTTTCTGGTTCTAGATCTATGCTTTTATGAGCCTGTGACTCAGACCTAGCTCCTAGATATAAAATGCTGGAACAAAAAGTGAGTGTCTGGGGCTGAGTGCAATGCAAAATGAGCTAGACTTAGGAAGGATCTTTGCTTGCACAGGGCCTGGTACATAGGAGGCACTTAATCAATGTTTATTGGTTGACTGAATCGTGGATCTTATGTTTACTAGCTGTGCAACCCTAGGCAATCACTGAATACTTTCAAGCCTCAGTTTTCTCATCTCTAAAAATGGGGATAATAAGATTCACACTACTGGTCTCAGAGGGTTGTAAGGAAAAGTACTTTATAAATGTTTGGATAAAATCCATCTGCTTTGATGGATCGTTGATTTCATCTATATAAGAACTTAATCTTCTGGTACAGATTGCAACACATCCAACCTTTTCCTCCTGTGTGATGGACCATGTAGGGTTAAGCTCCATGGGCATTGGCACCCCCTTTCCTCTCTGCTCATACTACCATTCTCCTAATTCAAGCTTTCATCCCTTCTTACCCATATTGTTCCAATAGCTTCCTAACTAGTCTCCTTGCTTCCATCCTTTCCCCTCTTAAAGGCCACTTCTAATCCACAGCTGCCAAAATAATTTTCCTAATGCACAGGTCTGACTATATCCTACCCCTGCTTATGTAGTGGTTGCTTATTATTGCCAGTTAGTTAAAATATAAATTCCCTGCCACACCATTTAGGGCTTTCCACCATCTAGCTCCATCTTTTCTGCCATTTTTCACATGATTTTCCTACAATCATTCTGTTTCAACTGCCCTGTGCTATTTGCTGTTCCCTTAAGTCTGCATGACCTTTCTTGCCTGTTTTGTGCAGACCATCATCTATATCTAGAATGTATTTCCTTATACTTATACTTAGCTAGACATGTATTATCACCCCCAACAGAAGATAAGCTTTTTGATGCCAAGGATTATTTCATTTTTCTTCTCTACCTCTCTCCATCACCCAGAGCAACACTTGCACACAGAGAGGTGTGAGAGGTGATTCATTGACCCCTATTCAAGTTCTAATCGGCATTTGTCAGTTCATTATGATTCTATAAGCAGTAATGATTTTTAGCAATTATTTTACTGTATTCATCAAGTAATACATATTTAATCATCTAGTGATAGGAGGTATAAGAATAAGCAATGTATTAATCCATATTCTGCACAAATCACCTAGAAATATAGGTTCTAATAGAAGGGCCCTATAATAGGCTTCAAACTTTAATGTAATGTTCGTTACTTGTTTACCAGTCATGGAGCTTATTTGCATAACTGCAAGAACGCTAACATTGGTGTCGCCATCCTGGATTCATGGATGGATATCTCTGTATCCATATCCAGGATGGATATCTCCATACTGTTTTGCTCAGGTTCCGTGACCAAACCAAGCATGGGTGGCCTGGTATGAAAAGTCCCCCCCCAGTGTATTCTTAGAGTGTACGTATAGTTCATACCATCTCCCTTGTCCAATCCAAGGAGAAGTCCATCCATCTTATGACCACCTAGTCAATAGAGATATTCACCCAACCCATGTCCCTGTTGACATACCGCTTTTAGCTTCTGTGTCATATATCAACCAATGGGATTCTATACTTTGAATAGTCTCTTTAGAATGTTCAGGTAATAAATCTGGCATTAAGCCTTATAAAAATAAATCACTGGAAGGAGGGGGTATCTCAGGCCCTGAGGAAGGTCCGGGTCCACTTCATTAGAAGGGGCCAGGTCCCTTTAATAAAGGGCTTTGGCTCAGAGCTCTGCCTCAGTTTCCCTTTTAGTCATTCGGGATGATTTTTGTCCCCACAGAGGGCTAAATACATGTTTCTTGAATTGTCACTTGTTGGATGGGCATCATAAAAAGTGAAATGGGGCAGACTAACAAAATTATTGTGAAGCAAAGTAGCAAAAGGCAGAGCCCTTGGTTTGAGGGTATGAGATAAGTTTTCAAAGAATCTATAAATCAGTTTCAAGACCTGAGATCAGAAGATTCAGAAAGCCAAGCTCTGTTGCTTGTGGTTACAATTATCAGAAAAAATCCTTGGCAGTAGTATCCCCTCACAGCCGCCCTACCCAACCTAGCTCTGCCCAAAGCGGGGCAAAAGTGGGACCTGCCAGGATCACTGAGTGCCCTCTGCCATCAGGTTGACCTCTTAGTGAATGAGGGGAAGCTCATAGACCCCTAAGTCTATTCTGCCTAGTACTGGGACAGAGGATCAAGAGCCACTGATATGGAAAGCTATAGGTTCAAAGGGTCATCTGCTTTACCACCCACCCCAAAAGTCTTCTTAAGCTGAAGCTCTGCAGTATGCAGCCAGAGCATGATGGCGGCTGTAGGAGTTTTTGCCTTCTAACTCACGAAGTGGACTGAATTCAAAGAATGGAAGACAAGGAATGAGAAAAGTAACTCAAAAGACAGGATTAATGTTTAAGGGCTTCTCTGGCTGGCTGGCTGTGGTTACAAATCTGAATCATAAAAGAGATGATAGCTTCTGGAACTGTGATCTAAAGAACTGAAAGGCCCCTTCTTCTTTAGGAAAAGCATGTATGACAGCTACAGTTTAAAAGAGACCCTGGAGAGAGTTGCTTAGCCCAAACATTAGCAGATATCAGTCTAGTGGAAATGATAGACAAGTAAAGGACTCTAGTATTATTTAGCAATGGGTATAGCAACTATACTTGGAATATAGTTCGAAGGTACCTCCAGGTCAACAAAGGACTTTGCAGGCTCTGAGAAGTGAGCAGCAGCAATAGAGGCAGAGACACACGACGGTAGGGACTCAGCTATAGCATAAATTGCTCTGGCTATGATCCCAGGCCACGTATGGTCCTTATCTGAGTCTCTTCTCCAATCAGTGTTATAGTAATTTGTAGATGAATGTGAGTATGCAAGGGATTTTTCCTGATTTATTTTTCTATGTTACTTAATTAAGTGTATTTTGCTTTGAATGTGTCTTTTGGATGGGATGGAAAAAGATAAATGATAGACATCAGTGGAAGCTCATGACTGTGTGATTGTCTTGATCAGAAGCATATCTTGAGCTGAATTGCTTTCGCAGACCCACAGCTGAGGGGCCTGGGCTGCATTAGTAAGCAGTCTTACTGCAAGACAGAAAACAGCACTGGAGAGGGGCTCAATCAGGGTCCAGGGGCCAAGTAACAAGTAAATAAAATTAAGATAAATAACACCAGATCAAAGAACAGGCTTACTGAGTTTAGCCATACTGTGTATCAGAAAAAGCGCTAACTTGAACTCAATAGACCTATGTCTGAAGTCTAGTTCTGATACTTATTAACCGCATGACCACGGGCAAGTTGTTTCACCTCAATTTCCTTGTCCACAAAATAATGATGATTTTGGCACTTCCTACATCATTGGGTTGTTATGCTACGTAAATCTCAAGGTGTCATAAAAATGTAACTTATTATTATGTAGCTTGGCATTGCCATGGAGATGTTACCCAATATCCATCATCTAGCAATACTATGGAAACAGAGGATTATGGGACTGTTTTGTGGAGAGTTCTGAGAGAAAAATAAGGGAGACAGAGAAGTAGATTTGAGTTTCGTATGACAAACTCCATCCTCCATCCTCCATCTTGGTGCAACCATGGAAATGCGAGGTACCTAGGTACCTAGACATCTGGCTTCCTCTCTTCTCTGCCAAGGCCAATAAGGGTGCTTTGCTGCACTGATAAGAACAATGGTTGTTTGAGCAAACTCAAGGATCCCTCAAAGACATTAATGTTTTCCCTTGCTTTTGAGTCAGAGAAAGATACTACCCTTCTAACCTAGCAACTCTTCCAACATCTATTTCTTACAATATTCCATTGCATTTATACAAAATAATTTGTTCAGCCATTCCCCAATTGACGGGCACCCTTTTAGTTTCCAAATTTTTTGTCCTTACAAAAAAAGCTACTAAATAAATTCTTTTTGTACATATGGATCCTTTCCATCTTTCTTTGATTTCTTTGGTGTGCAAGCCTAGGAGTGTACAATGGATAAGTTATTACATAGGATATGCATAGTTTAGTGTCTTTTTGGCCATAGTTCCAAATTACTTTTCAGAACGGATGAACCAATTTGCACTCCTACCAGCAGTACATTAACATGTTCATTTTTTCCCCCAAAGCTCCTCAAACAATTTTCCTTTTTTGCCATCTTGGTCAATCTGACAGATATAAGATAGAACTTCAGAATTCTTGTAATTTGCATTTCTTTAATTATAAATGATTTGGAGCATTTTTTTCCTTTAGTTATTGATAGCTTATATTTTTCACTTGAGAACTGCTTGTTCATATCCTTTGGTCATTTATCAATTGGGAAATGGCTCTTATTCTTAAAAATGTGAAGAGTTCCTTATATATCTTGGAAATGAGACTTTCATCAGAGAAACCAGGTACAAATACTTTTTTCCGAGTTTTCTACTTCCCTTCTAATTTTAACAGCATTGGTTTTATTTGTGCAAAAACTTTAAAACAATTTTCATAATCAAAATTATCTATTTTATCTTCCATGATCTTCTCTATCCCTTATTTTGTCCAAGATTCTCATCCTTTGGATTCAGAGATCTAAAAGGTCATTTTCTCCTTGATTCTATAATTTGTTTATAATGAGACCTTTTGTATTAAAATCATGTATCCATTTAGAAATTATGTTAGTATATGGTGGGAGGTATTAGCCTAAGCCTAATTTCTACTGTATTACTCTCCAGTTTTTCTTCTGAGGGGCATTTAGGTAACACAGTATATGGTGGGAGGGCTTGGCTGAAACCTAATTTCTGTGGATTTCACTCAGGATCTAGAGACAGGAAACCCTGAGTTCAAAACCTCAGGCACTTATTAGTCGTGTGACCCTGGGCAAGCCACTTAACCTCTGTCTCCTTCCCTTTTCTCATCTGCAAAATGAAGGTAAAAACAGGACCTACCTCCCAGGGTTGTTGTGAGAATAAAATGATTAGTTTTTGTCCTTTACTATTGAAGAGCACCAAAATGACATCACTATGCTAGAGCCAAGTTTCAATGTGTCTGACTGTGGCTGACCAGACCAATATGAGCTTGGAATGCTCTGCCACCGGCTGGGCTACAAATAGTCCATGTGACCATTTGAGGTGGATACTCTAAATTTGCACATCCTGGGTTTCCTTTGAGCTGTATTCATAAAGCACTTTGTAAAACTTAAAAGTACTATATAAATGCTAGTTACTTTGTCATTTTCCCACAAGTTTTTGTCATAGAGTGAGCATGCTTACCCCAGCAGTTGGAATCTTTGAATTTATCAAACACTGTGCTGTCCTCATTTGCTTCTTTATGTTGTATACCTAATATATTCCCTTTATCGGCCTCTCTGTTTTAACCAGTACCAAATCATTTGGATGATTACTGTTTTGTAATGAGGTTTGAGATCCGGTATTGCTAAGCCTTTCAGATACTTGAGAAGAGCTATCTTGTCATCCCCTGCCAGTTTCCTCTTCTCCCTACTAAGTATCTCCAGTACCTTCAACATTTCTTTTGTTTGTTTGTTTCATATTTTATGCCAGGTTTCCTTTATTTAATATATATTTTTAAATAATTGATTTGTTTATTTACTTTTAGTTTACAAGATTCAGTTCCACAATCCCTTGAGTTTCCAATTTTCTCCCTCTCCCCCCTCCCTCCCCCACGGCAGCATACAGTCAAGTATAGGATCTGCAAATACTTTCACATTGGACATTAGTCTGGTTGTATAGAAGGGTGTAACCAATGGAGTGAACAGTGGGAAAGAAGAAACAAAACCAAACATGGAAAAGAACGAGAGCATGTAGATCGCTTCAGTCTCCATTTAAACTCTGTTCTTTCTAGATCTTTCTCTGAATGTAGATATCTCCTTCCATCCTGAGACTTGTACAGTTGTCACCTTCAACATTTCTTGTATAGAATGGCATCAAGAAGGATTCTCTCTCCTCCCTCCTATCGGCCAGGGAAGCAAAGTTACCTGTCCAGTAGCTACTTGCATCTAGCGCAGAGAGAGAAAGTCACACAGTTGGGGCAGGAAGCAGCTTCAAGGATTGTAACATCTGGCATCAGAAAAGAGAACCATGGAAGAAGATAGTCCTGATAGTCAGGAGATGAACTGAACAAAGAAGCAGGCCCAAGGAGCCCAGCCAAGAGCCGCACCCAGGAGAGATGCTCAACCTTCCCTTAGAGGATTAATTCAGAAGATGGGCTACCATTGGTTATCTCTCTCACTACTTGATTAGGACACTTCCCTTTTTAGTCTATACTTACCTAATAATAAACTTTGTGTCTTCTGTATCTAGCCAGCATGCTATAGGCCTTGTGGTATATAAAAATGTGGACAAATAAAATGACAATGACAGACCAGCCAAAGCAACTCTATAGTGATCATATAGAGGCAGTGAAATAAAATGGAAAGAACGCTGGCTCTATAATCAAAGGACCTGGGTTCAAATCTTGTCTCTGACACTTCTTACCTGTACGATCTTTGGAAGCTCACTTAACCTCTCTGTGTCTCAGTTTTCTCTTCTGAAAAATGAGCTGGTTGGATTTAATACCCCTTAAGGTCCCTTCTAGCCCTAAATCTATGATTCTATAAATTATGGAGTAGCTAGGTGGCTTGGTGGATAAATCATTGCCCTGGAGTCAGGAAGACTCATCTTCCTGAGTTCAAATTTGGCCTCAGACACTTATTATCAGTGTGACCCTAGGCAGGTCACTTAAGCCTGTTTGCCTCAGTTTCCTCATCTGAAAAATGAACTGGAGAAGGAAATGACAAACCACTCCAGTATCCTTGCCAAGAAAACCCCAAATAGGATCATGAAAAGTGGAACATGACCAAAATGACTGAACAACAAATAAATAATAACAAAGACTCAAACAACGGCCAAAATTACAAAGCATGTTTCATACATTATTTCCTTTGTGTCTCACAACTGCTCTCTATGATAACTAGTGCAAGAATGATTATCCTTCATTTTAGCAATGAGGCCACTTGAAGCACAGAGAGGGTAAGCCACTTACCAGAGATCACACAGCTAGTTAAAGACCAAAACTGGGACTCGAACTCAACTCTTCAGACTTTCAGCTCAGGGCTCCTTCCACTCCACCTCAAAGCCTAGGACCTAAATGGTGAGAATTACATTTATATGTATAATCAGAATACTTTTGTTTATGCTGTGAAATGACTCCCAGCATTAGACTGTTGATGTGTCATTTCCATCCCCTCCTGCTTTATCACCTCCACAGTAACCTACGGTACTCAGGCCACAGGTCCTATGACTGAGTGAGAAGAAATGGAATAATTAAAAAAAACTTCTATTGATTTATGCCAAAGAAGGCTTGCCTGCATTAGACAACACAATAAATATCAGTGGGGCCTAGATGAGTTAAAACAATTACTTGCTTATTAGAGTTTGGCTCCACAAATATGTTTAGAATTAATGCCACCCCCTTTAATCTTGTCTATTTTACAAGCAAGCCTTCTGCTTTTCCAGTTGGTTGTAAGCATCATAGTTACATCAATTACATCTCTATTAGCATTGTAGATATCTCTTTTGGTGGAGTATTATCAGGCAGAAGATACACAAAATGTCAATATTTTGTTTCACTTTGTTATGTTAATCACCCCATAAGCTCCCAGTCTTGAGTTATTAAAGGAGCCTCCGATAATTATGCTGATGCAACATTTACAAGCATCTAGGCTGACCAGGCAATCCCCTTCCCATATACCCAGATGCACATGGGAAAGGCTAATGGACTGAACCGGAGAATGTGTCTGGCTTAAGTGATCTTCCAATCCTTCGGGCACATTAAGATCTGTCAAGTGTAAACGAAATATCCAGAAGTCATGCTTCTTTTTCATTTCTTCTTTTATCAGCTGGTTCTCTCTGTCACCCTAATTCAGTCCTTCTTCACCTCCCATCTGGACTGTAGCAATAGCTTCCTCCTTGGTCTCAGTGCATCTGCTCTCCAAATTGTCTTTCCTACAGCCACCAAATTGTTATTTCTAAAGCACAAATCTGACCATGACACATCCCTCTCCTCTTTCTCCTCCCGAAAGAAACTTTGGTGTCTACCTCTAGGAATCAGAATTTTAAAAAATCTTCATTTGACATTTCAAGCACTTCTAACTCCAACCTAACTTTCTAACTGATTATACATTACTCCCTCTCCTACAATCTACATTCTAGCCCACCTGGTCCTCTTATAGTTCCTTGTATAGGACATTTCAACTCCTCTCTCTCCATGCTGTCTTCTTCCATGTGCAGAATGTTCTCTCTCCTCACCTCTCACTTCTGTTTTTTGGAATTTCTAGCCTCCCGTCAAGTCCCAGATGAAGGGTCAGATCCTATAAGAAGTCTTTTTGGATTTCCCCTCATTGGTAGCGCTCCTCGTCCAAGAAAAAATTGTACTTACTTGTTATATAGGTAATGTGTCAATATAAACTTGCTTTTGTAGCAAAGCATGTGTAAATTAGGTATGAAACTGAGTATTAAACTACCTGGGTGGGTGCTGGGAGAACACTCAGCTGGTGACCAATCACAGTAAACTTTGGCTAAATTGGAACTATAGGTCCTCATTACCTCAGGCTTTAAAGAAGTGAAAAGGAAGAGCAGGAAACCTCCAGTACCTTCAATGCCAAATTCCCCAGCCTCACTTGGGCCTTCTGTTCTCAACATTTTGGGGACTAGGGTTTTGGCCAAATCACTTAAACTCTCCAGGCCTCAATTTCCCCATCTGTAAAGTCACAAGAAAGGCCTAAATAACCTCTAATGTCTCTTCCAGATCTAACACTATGAGCCTATGATGATAGATTCACTTTTTCTCTTTCCTTTGGGGAAATCAGAGGACCTTTCACCCTCAAATGGATAAGAAATAGTTGCTGTCAATTTTTTTTCTTTTGCTTTTTGGAGGGGGGAACGTAGGGTAATTGGGGTACTTGCCCAAAGTCACAGGCTAGTTTTTGTGATGTGTCTGAAGCCAGATTTTGAACTCAGGTCCTCCTGACTCCAGCGCCAGTGCTCTATTTCCTGTGCCACCTAGCCATCAATTTTTTTCAGTTGTGTTCATTTCTTTGTGGGGTTTTCTTGGCAAAGATACTACAATGGTTTGTCATTTCCTTCTCCAGTTCATTTTACAGATGAGGAAACTGAGGCAAACAGCATTAAGGAACTTGCCCAGAGTCACACAGCTAGTAATCATTTGAGGTCAAATTTGAACACATGACTCCAGGTTCAGCACTCTATCCACTTTGACACCTGGCCACCCTTCCCAGCTACTTAAAAGAAGCCATAACCTCTCTGATCCTTCTCCTTCCTCAGATCTCAGCAAGGGAAGTGTCTCCTAAGAACAAAAGAAACTCTCCCTGTTCCCAGTTTTCCCAGATGCCCTCGGCAACCACACAGGGCAGGATTTAGTCGTTTTGGTTTGGGTATATACATACATCCTCCCACCCACCACACATATATGTATGTATGTGTGTGTATATGTGTGTATACAAATGTATAAATACATAAGGGGTGCGTGTGTGTGTATTTATGTTAGAATAGCATCAAGATTGAAAGCGTTACAGTCACAATAACAATGTTACAAGCTCGGCTAACACAGGCTGGTGGCTCAAGAGGGACAAATAACCCATCTCTCTCCAACTCTGTTCTTCCCTACGCTGGGAAAGAAGCAAGTGAGGACAGGGGGACTAGAAGAAACCATCCAGAAATGTAATCAACAGTTTGTCAGGGAGATGAGCTTCCAGCGAGGGTCTTTTTCAGAGGCAGAAATCAGTGAGCAGTAAAAGCACCTGACTTTGCCAGAGCCTCACCCCATGTGGTTATCAGTTCTATACAAGGGGACTAATCCTCACTTTCAGATTTTCATCCCCCTCAGCAACAACCTGTCAGAGTCTCAGTGTTCAGAGACTTCAGCAGATGGACGAAGGGTGGGAAAGGGTACCCTATGCCAGGATATAAACTTAACACCCCAACCCTGCCCTGCATTTCCATGGAGTTTGGCAACTCGGATTCTCTTCCTCTTTCAATCTTATCCATCTTATCTTCCCCACAAACCCATTCAAAGATCAAAAGTCATGGCAGACCTCAGAACTTAGGAATCTGGTTAAAATTTCCTGTTTCTGCCCACTGTGGACATGGTTAAAGACAGGCTACATTTATTTTGCATTTCTTTATCTGTGTACATATGGCTTCTCCTCAGAAGAATGTAATCTCCATGAGGAAAGAACTGTTTCATTCTTATCTTTTGTATACACGTATCTAGTACAGTCCCTGACACATAGAAGACTCTTGAATACTTGTTGAATAGAATTGTCAAGACGTTCTCCTTTTTTTTGTCTTTTTTTTGGAAGGGGAATGCAGGGCATTGGGGTTAAGTGACTTGCCCAAGGTCACATGGCTAGTTTTTGTGTTAAGTATCTGAGGCTGGATTTGAACTCAGGTCCTCCTGACTCCAAAGCCCGTGCTCTATTCACTTACCTAGCCACCCCAACTAATATGTTAATAATTAATGTAATCAAATACTACAATAAAACAATTATATAATTAGTGATTAATATAATTAGTCATAATAAAAATGAAAATCTTTAAAACTACATGAATATATCAATATATGCAGAAAATCTTCGACAAAGAAGAACACTTATTTGTAATAAAGATCTTACAAAGCATAGTCAGAGAAGGATCTAATTTTTTAATGTGATTAAAGTTATCTATCTAAAACCAATAATTAGCATTAGATACATAGGAAAAATATTAGAAGCTTTCTCAATAATGAGAAGAGCAAAATAAGGATGTCCTCTTTACCTGCTATAATTGGCCAGTTTTAGAAATGATAGCAATAAAAGAAAAAAATTAAAGGCATAAACACAGGCAAAGAAAAGACAAAACTATCTCTATTTCCAGATGACATGATGGTTTAACTTTGAAAATCCTAGAGAACTGTCAGAGAAACGAATTAAAACAATTAATAGCTTAGATAAAATAGCAGGATACAAAATAGACCTGCAAAAGTCAACAGCATTTTTACATTTAACATATGTGTGTAGTAAGCACAATTGATTTGAATACTTCACAACTAGGAGCAGCTACTTACACCCAGGTGAATAATAGAGGGCACAGAAAGGAACCCTCTAGTGGTCAGCTAACCTAGAGGATATAGGAGTCATTCCTCCATTCCCGAGTTGCTCCTCAGACCAGATGCATAGGAACTGTGTAGGATACTATACTCAATATGTATTTGTGTACCTCAGTAAAAGTAAATGCCAGATTAGGCAAGTGGCTCTCAGTATTATCCTATTTTCACCAAATCAGCTGAAAGCTTTTCCATAGGACACCTCACAGATGGGGATGCCCTTCCACCAATTTATTCAGCACCTAAATCAAGGCTATTGAGAATCAATTGTTAAATTTTCTGTGTGAGCATTTATATCTTAGGACTTGTTAATCACTATACATCAAGGATGATTAATGGATTTGTTGATAATCTAGACTTAAGAAAGTGACAGGAGAAAATGTTACTGATACAGATTCAACTTTAAATTTTTTTTTTAAGGGAGCAAGTTATTTTTTTTTTTGCCATTTTGGAGGGTAATTGGGGTTAAGTGACTTGCCCAAAGTCACACAGCTAGTAAGCATGTCAAGTGTCTGAGGCTGGATTTGAACTCAGGTCCTCCTGACTCCAAGGTTGGTGCGCTATTCACTGAGCCACCTAGCCTCCCCTTTAGAGAGCAAGTTATTTAGCACTTACCAGCACACAAATGGTTGGAAGGGGCCTCAGAGACCTTGCCTGGAGGCATCTAGTATATTGTAGAGTAAGGTGAGCACACGCAGCAGGCAGCCCCAGCAAGGAGCCATGCTACCATTATCAGCCCTGATGTTCCTCTCCAATCTTGAGCTTGAGTGCTCTCCTTCCTTCCTTCCTTCCTTCCTTCTTTCCTTCCTTCTTTCTTTCCTTCCTTCTTTCCCCCTCCTTTCCTTCTTTCTTTCTTCCTTCCTTCCTTTCTTTCTCTTTCTTTCCTTCCTGCCTTCTTTCCTTCCTTCTTTCCCTCCCTTCTTTCCTTCCTTTTTTCCCTTCCTCCCTTCTTTCTTTCCCTCCCTCCCTTCCTTCTTTCTTTCTTTTCCTTTCTTTCTTTCTTTCCTTCCTTCCTTCCTTCTTTTCTTCCTTCTTTCCCTCCCTTCTTTCTTTCCCCCTCCCTCCCTTCTTTCTTTGTTTCTTTGTTTGTTTCTTTCTTTCTCTGTTTCTTTCTTTCTTCCTTCCTTCCTTCTTTCCTTCCATTACTATCCCTACCCAAATCCCTGATATTTTACTCAGGACAGGTAACCAAGGAGCAGACAGAATAATTGTGTCTGTGGGGGTCCACAGTCATGTGCCTGTTCTGCTCTAGAGCCCAGATATGAAGTATATTAGAATGGACAATTGGATGAATATAACTTGTGTAATTTATGAGTCATATATCCAATTCCAGTAAAATGTACTCTTTTGGTCCCCAGTAAGAGATACCTGGCTATGGGTACTCCACTAGCTATAAGGTCAGCCCTTTTCAAAACACCTAATCTGCTTAAAGTTTATCTTTTTTAAAAAAAAGAAGAAGAAGAATTGTCAAGGGCTATACAGACTTAATTTTTTCCTAATTTATTATTTACTTACAACATTCTTTCTTTTAAATTTTGAGTTCCAGATTCTCTACCTCCCTCTAGCCCCCCACCTATTGAGAAGGCTAACAATAGGATATAAATTATTCGTGTGAAATCATGCAAGATATATTTTTCATATTTTCCATGTTGCAAAAAAAAGTTCATCTTTTCCTCATCTGAAAAATGAGCTAGAGAAGGAAATGACAAACCCCTCCAGTATCTTAGGAAATAAAACCCAAATGGGGTCATGAAGAGTCATACACAACTGAAATGACACGGAAACAACAAAACAAGAAAAATAAAGTGAAAAAATCAGGCTTTAATTTGCCTCAGAGTTCATCAGTTTTCTCAGAAGATGGATAGCATTTTTCACCATGAGTCCTTTGAAATCATCTTGGATCGTTATATCAATCAGAGTATCTAAGTCTTTCACGATTGGTCATCATGACGATATTGCTGTTATTGGCTACCCAGATTTAAGATGGACCCCAAACCCACAATCCTATTGTCTAGTTTACTGGGTCCACTACAGGTTACTTAGAATTCCAGGCTGTAAGCACATCTTGTCAGTGCTGTTCACACCATTGAATCTTTCCTCCGCCAACCACTGCTATCTCACCATTGACAATTTCAGTGTACCAGCTACCATATATGATTCCTAATAGGGAGAACTTCCTGCAAATGGCTCCGTAGAGATGCTGTAGAGGTGTTGGAAAAAGCCAGGGGCCTATCATTTTACCTCTATGCACCTCAAAAACTATAAATTCTAGAGGGGTTGTGATCTCATTGATGGAAAGAGTTCCCACACCAACAAATGACAGGTCCTTATACTAACTACCTCTCACAGGGCTGTTGTGAAGATCAAATTAAATAATGTGTGTAAAAGTGCTCTGTATATAGTGAAGTGCTGTATAAATGCAGCCTGTAAGTAATTATGCCTTTTCAGCATTTTCTATGAGGTAAGGTGGTGATTTACAGCCCTACTGCAATACTCTAAAATGCCTCCAAATTTTCAATTCTCAAATCACAACCAAGTCTAATTCACTTTAGATTTTAAATTGTACCATTTAGCATTTTTAGGGTAAAAGGTAGGTCTGAAAACAAAATTTAGGGTCCATATTTCCAAAAAGATGCACTCACCCTTTAGCCACTGCTAAAGCTTGTTAAGTGTGTGTTGCTCCCCAGAAGCCAGGCAAAATCTTCAGGGGCTTGTGGCACAAGATTGCAGCAGGCACCAAAGAGGAACTTTTCTGGGGACCTCTCAGAGTTCTAACATGAGAGTTTGGAAATCCTGAACACCCTAATATGATGCTGATACTGAAGCCAAGGGCTTCCTTGCCAAGCCAACATGTGCATAGCCTCAAATGCATGGTTCAGTACCAGTAAGCTCTTGGTTGAAAATTAATTTAAGAATGACGCCAGATACTGAGGCATGGTTTGTTTCTGGTTTGTGCTGATCTTGGAGTCGGGAGTGTTCATGTCTCTACTCTAACACTTATTATCTCATAGAAAAGTCAATTAGCATCTCAAATTTTCATGGAAATATGAATACTTCTCTTAACAAAAGTTTAACATTTATATGGTTTTTTAAAAGTTTTATAAAGGACTTTACATGCATTGATTAATTTTATTTTCACAACTTTATGAGGTCGGTTCTACAGGTGTGAGGACAGCTAGGTGGTGCAGAGGATAGAGTGCTGGCCTTAGAATTAGACTCAGCTTCATGAGTTCAAATCCAGTCTCAAACATTCACTAGCTGTATGACCCTGGGTAAGTCACTTAACCCTGTTTGCCTCAGTTCTCTCAATTATAAAATGAGATAAAGAAGGAATGGCAAACTATACCAGTTTCTTTGCCAAGAAAATCCCAAAAGGGGTCACAAAGATTTGAACAGAACTCAACAACAACAAAATCTATAAGTGTAATTAATATTATGCAGTGAAATATTAAGCTCCTAGAGGGCCCAGACTATTTATTTAGATTTTGTTTTTGTATCTCCAGTCTACCACCCAGTGTCTTGCATAAAGTAATTCCTGAATAAGTGCTTATTGAATTGAATCTTAATTTTACAGGTAAGGAAACATGCTCAGAAAAATTTTGATTTACCCCTGGGAGCCCACCTGGTAAATATCAGAGACCCAGGTTTTTCCTTATTCTAGATCCCACCATTATCTACACCAGGGGAGGAGAACCTGCGGCCTTTAGGCCACATGTCACCTTCTAGGTCTTTGGCTGCAGCCGTTTGACTGAGTCCAAGTTTTATAGAACAAACCCTTTTATTAAGGGGATTTGTTCTGTGAAGTTTAGATTCAGTCAAAAGGCCACACTTGAGGACCTAGAGGGCCACATGTGGCCTGGAGGCCTAAGGTTCACCACCCCTAAACACTGTCCTACCTACTTCACAGGGTTTTTGTGAGCAAAGAGTTTCAGAAACCTTCAAAGACTATATAAAGGTGAATTATTATAATTGGCACTGTGTTCCACGGGTCTGCCTGGAGCTTGAACTGAGCTAGTTCAGGCTGTGCTGGTGCCAAAGAATAGAGAAAATGATGGGTATCCCTGGATGAGGAAGGAAGGGAAGCAGACGGACTGGCTAACTCATAAACTGTGTAATCAGCTCCAGGATAATCTAGAACTGAATCAAGGAATAGAGGAAGAAATAATAATAATGAAAACCATATTGGTGGCCCTGGTGATGAATGTTCATGGCATGGAAGAGTTGATAAAACTGTACCAAATAATAATCCCCATTCTTTCCAAGGCCTCTTTGCTGGAATTGCCAATTAACATAGTGCTTTAAGAGGGAGGTAGACTTCCATCAGTTAGGAAATGGCTTGAAATCAACTCCTTGTACCAAAGATGCCAAATGCCTCCCAGGGGGATTGTGCTGATTGGTAACTATCAATCTGGCTTTAAATTGAACCAATAACCTGATGGAGAAAGATGTTTATCTCATTTCTAGCTCCAGAAAGACCCTCTGGTATCTTCCAGGATTGATGCAATTTTTATTGCTACTCATCTGTCTGATACCCTTGACCTTGTCCTGTAATCTTCAGATATTAGCTTTACCTGGTATATATATATATATATATATATATATACATATATATATATGTATATATATATAGAAATATATATATATATATTTATAGTCTGATGCAACCACACTCTCAATAAAATGAAGATAATCAGCCCTGCCCTGCCTATTTCACAGGGTTGTTGCGAAGATCAAATGAGATAATGGATAAAAAAGTACTTTGAGAAACTGTAAATCACCATGCAAATGCTTCCATATCATTAGTAGTAAACCAAATTGTTTTACTGCTGATAAGAAATTTCCCTTAGGGCCTTTGAAGGCCTTTCTGGCTATTCAGAACCTCTATTACTTGGCTTCCATAGGTGTTGGCCTTGCTGTCATTTCAACACTTCTACTATTACTCATGTGGATGCACTTGAACTTGGGAATATGTGATAATGAAAACGCATAGTAAAGTAGTGGGAAATGTCACCAAGAGCTGGGTGTAGGTTCTGGCTCTGCTTTTTGTGACTTAACCTTGTGACTCAAAGTCATTTCACCACTGAAGAACCTGAGGTTTTTTCCTCTGTAAAATGAGTATAATGATCTAATTACAGCCTACCTCATAGGTTTGTTGTGAGGACCAAATGAGACAATGCCCAGAAAGCACTTTTATGTAACCATAGTTTGTGTTGTGTAGAAGTATATAGACATATATATGTCTACTGTCTCCTCACCATGACTCCCACTTTCTGACCATCTCCATCCCCACATGCCCTCCAGAACTCCTTTATATATTGTCTTCTCCTATTAGAACGGAAGTTCCCTTAAGGCAGAGACTGTCTTCCTGGCCTTTATTTATATCCCCAGAAGTTAGCACAATGCCTGGCACATGGTAAATATGTAGTAGATGCATCTTTCCTCTCTCTCCCTCTCTCCCTCCCTCTCCTCCCTCCCTTCCTCCCTCTCCTCTGTCTCTCTGTCTCTCCGTCTTTCTCTTTCTCTCTCTCTCTCTCTCTCTCTCTCTCTCTCTCTCTCTCTCTCTCCCTCTATTGTATCTATCTGTCCTGATAGCGTGTTCCAGAGCAAGTCACTCAAACTCTCATTGCTCCCCCAATTCTTTAAGACATCAAGGTGTAGAAAAGCTAACCATGATGCTTTGGTTGAGGACCTCCCTACACAGATAAGTATTACTAATAAAAGTCAATGTATATAGAGTCCTTTTTTATGGTTGACAAAGCACTTTACATAGCTACAATGGAGCTTATTCCACCATGGTTTCTCCATCTCAGTCCCAAGTCACTGGTTGACCCTGTCCAGGTTCTCCAAATGAGAACACCCCAAAGACCTAATATAAGGAAAGAGCTGAAAAGCCTGGATTAGAAGTGAGTTAGGATTCTGCCAGGGGGAGGTGGTTTAAAGGGAACTTAGGGGAATGGCCCATATCTCTCTTTGCACCTGGGTCTTCCCTTGAATCTGGCTGTTCCATTCTACTGTTGCTAAGCAAGCAGGAAAAGCAATGCAACCCAGTCAATGGGTCAGCCCTGCTAGGAAGCAGTTGGCAAGACTAAAGGTCCCTTGCATTAACATAAGTGTGAGCAAGGAAAAGCACTGGGGAAATACCATGGGTCTTGAATTCCCCCAAATGACAGAACCTTGAGGTTTCATAATGAGTGGAACAGACTTGAGGGATGCCTGCAAGCTCCCAGTGGGAACAGGTGAGGGCTACATCTGACTCTAAGCACCCAAACTATTGGCCATTATAGATAGAATAGGATGCAGCAAAGTTTCATTCTAAATATCTAAAGACACACTCTTTAAACTCCTAGGATCTCCTTCTTGCTGGCCAGAAGGGGTCTGGGTTTTCTGTGTCAGGGAGAAGTCAGGTGCTGGGGCCATATTGTGGCTATTTTAAAGTGCAGTATTTGGTTTTGCATCTTTGGTTCCAACTAAAGATTAAATTCAATTATGCTAAGCATGTGGGTAATTGAGTTCCACTGAAATGGAGCTAAAAGGGAAGAGGGCAGAGTTTTTCCCATGTGGGTGGAGAGATCCTTACCCACCTACTCCACACATAGTGCATCCCTAGACTATTGAGATGAGGGAAATAAGCAATGATACTCACAAAAAATGTAGAGTAGCCAAAGGATAGAGGTAGCCAGCTCTCTGAGAAGAATAGAGAGCTTAGTATTTCCTTGAACCATCATCTCGTGTTGGGTGGAACACACAAGGAGCTGGATATACTTATGATTACCAACTTTTGACCCTTATCAATAATAAAACATCAAAACACATTTGTTCAGGAGCGCCCCCTAGTAGTAAATAAACATTACCTCATCTCTGCATCACAAAAACTCTAAAGTATCAAATACCCATTTTACAGATGAAGAAACTAGACTCAGAGAGGAAAGGTAACTTTTTGGTGGTTACAGAACTGTGAAGTGTCATGGGGGGATAGAAATAGAAGATATTATTATTCCTTAACCCAGCTGTCCCCCATACCTAGGATGCTCTTCCTCTTCATCTCCATCTTGTGGTTCTTTCAAGACTCAGTTCAAAACCCATCTTCTCCAGCAGACCTTTTATGCCTTTCCCACTGTTGTTGTCCCTCTGAGATGATTGTCCTTTTATAAATATCTCCTATGTTCAGTTACTTGTATGCTGTCTCCGCTGTTAGAAGGCATATTCCTTGAATTCAGGGACTGTTTCTGCCTCTCTTTGTATCTCCCAGTACAACTCCTGGCTGCCCCCTTTGGAACAACTCGTCTTTTGGGGGGTACAGCTAGGGGGAGCTATGGCTAGAGTGCCAGGTCTGGAGTCAGGAAGACTTGAGTTCAGATAGTTTTATAGGCAGAAGGGCAGTTAGGTGGTGCAGTGGATAGAGCAGTGGGCTTGGAATAAGAAAGAGGCATTCAAAACCCACCTCAGACAATTACTAGCTGTATGACCCTGCGCAGGTCACTTAACTCTGTTTGTCTCAGTTTCCTCATCTCCAAAATGAGCTGGAGAAGGGAATGGCAAACTACTCCAGTATCACTGCCAAGAAAACTCCAAATGGGGTCGCAAGGAGTCAGAAGCGACTGGAACAACTGAACAACAACCTGGCATATAAGGGCTTGATCAATGTTTATTAGCTGACTGTATTGTTGACTACCATAATATAAACAGAAAGAATGAAAAAAGGAAACTGAAGTCTATGTAATTATAATGGCCATGTCTACTCTCAAAGAAAAGATTTAAAAATGTACATCCTTTTCTTTTGAGAGGTAGGGGATTATGTGTATGAAATGTTGTATAAGTTGTCCAATGTAATCAACATATCCATTGATTTTGCTGAACTATGTGAGTACTTTTTTTTAGTCTTTGTTACAGGAGATGACTCACTGGTTAGGAGAAAGTGGAAAAAATCTCTTAAAAATCAAATTTTCAGGGCAGCTAGGTGGTACAGTGAATAGAGCAGTGGCCCTGGAGTCAGGAGGCCCTAAGTTCAAATTTGGCCTCAGACACTCAACACTTACTAGCTGTGTGATCTTGGGCAAGTCACTTAACCCCAATTTCCCTGCCTTCTCCCCTCCAAAAAAGATTTTTAAAATTTAATTTTCAAAATTCTCCTTGAATTGAATTTCCTGATCCTCTTGGTTGTTAATAGTGTCTCCCACCCCTGAAAATCACTTTGTATTTTTTTGAGTATATTCCCTACCAGTAGAATGTAAACTCCTTGAAGACAGGGATTTTTAAAAAAATCTTTACATCCTCAGTCCCTAACATGGTGGCTGACACATAGTAGGTGCTTTAAAACGCTTTCTGAATTAAATTGAATTGATTTTGACACCTTAGTGACTATGAGTCACAATATGGGCGTCATATCACACCAACGTTATTCCCTAATTCTCCAAGGTTTACAGTTCTAGTTGTTTACAGAAGGAAAAGTGTTATCCTCCAAACTTAATCCTAGGTTCCCCTATATTCATCACAGAACTATATCCATTGTGATTGTCTCTTATTCTTCCACATCCTTCACACTTATATTTGTTCCCATATAGCTCACATATAGTGATTTTATACCCCGGCCTTCCAAAAAGGAAGTGAGAAGGGCTTACAGCTACATCTGAAAAATAGTTTTCACTAAACAGATGAGCTCTAAGATCCCTTTCAGGTCTATGATTCTCTCAAATCAGGGTGTTGTACAGAAATCCAAACCCAGACCCTTGAGATCTGGCATCATCACTGCACCCACATAGTAGTAACCACAATAGTAGGAGGAAATAGCAACAGTAGGGCTGGTTTACCTCATTCCCTACTCAGGCAGGTTAGCTAACCAAATCAAGGCAATTGATTAGATATAAAGCTCTGGGGAAGCTGGGCATTAAACTGCTGTTTTGTCAATAGAACGTCATTTCATCAGGATAATGCCCATGTGGCTGAATGTTTCTGCATAATTAATTCCACTGATGCATTAAGGAATGTTATACACAATATTAATCAAAAAGTAGTGTCAATAAGAGGGTAATATATAAAACCCAGATATGAAAATCACAAACCTCTCTGAAAACACTCTATTCCCATTGAGATACTTCCATCTAGAAATATTTGTAATTTTTTCCATAGAACCATAATTTTAAAAATTAGTATTTTAGAGAAAGGTAATTAGAAAGTGGCAGAAACCTCTAATGGAATGAGAGCCAATCTCCTAGTCCTGAAGAACTGGGTTCGAGTCCTGCTTTGACATATTCTAACCACATGACTTTGGGCTGTCACTTTACCTCTCAATTTCCCAGGTGACTTTCTAAGACCAAAAATTGAAGGACAGTTGCTGATCTGCACTGATAAAGGGAATTCATTCCCTCATAGGACATCCTCTACACCAGTGAAATCTGGTCTGTGCCCAGAAAGTGTGTGTGTGTGTATAAATTATAATTGTATAAACTATGATAATAAAAAGGAACTTTACTTGGGAAATTCATTTGTTACAAAAATATTTTTTTAACTGTAATATAGTTAAAGACTCACCTTGTTGATTAGGAATATGTACATGCAGAGTCATACGTTAGTAACTATTGTTGTGTCCATACTGAGCTTCATATAACCTCATTTGTTTCACTTTAAAGAGAGCGATTCATCATCTTCAAATGTGCTCTTTAGGACCTGTGCTTGTGTTTTGTGCTTGTGTTGTTCTGTCCTTGATATCTGGGTCTAAGGGAGGGAAGTGCTGAGTTTTGAAATGTCATGGCAATGACCCAATTCAGGAGAGTCTCCACTCTCACTCGAGGCCCCTCCTGCAGTCTGGATCCCTTCCATCGTCTCGATGAATGACTGAAGGGGTTAGCCCACCTCTCCAGCAATATGACTGGAAACAAGGAATGAGGAAATTGGAATTTATGTCCAAATCAAGAGAAAAAGATATCAGCCTGGGCACTGATGCCTGGTCCTAACCTTTAAGCTTTCTTTAAAAACAAACAAACAACAACAACAGAAAACTCTAGTCAGAAGAGCCTGTCACTATTCTCTCTCTCTCTCTCTCTCTCTCTCTCTCTCTATCTCACACACACACACACACACACACACACACACACACACACACACACACACACCTTTTATTTGTTCATTACATCTGCAAATATTGCAGAACACTGAGGCAGAGACATAATTGAGTCCCAAAATTAGAGTTTTGAATAAAGTCCTTGAAACGAAAGACTCCCAAGCATCAACACTAATGCAAAACATGGGGTCCATAGGAAAATAGCCTATGCACACTCAATTTACATTAGGCAGGTTAGAATTTCTCTTAGCTTATGATCATATGTAACATACCCAAAATAATGTTTAATGCTAACAAATAATGCCCTCTTCTGTCTGGAGAGACAATAATTAATGGCAATGCCCATTTTCAGGGCCCAACATCACTGTCTTAGATTGGAACCCACAGCCAGCTCTAGTGCTATCTGCTGGTGAGGCTGGCTCCCCACTCTCCAAAGCTCCACTATTGTAGGAGGCACTCTCCTGGCAGGAGGTAAATGTGACCCAGTGCATTCTTTGGGTTTCTCTAAAGGTCTGAAGACCTACCAGATACTGCCAGGAAAAACACTGAGAACTTAATCTAGCTGGTAAGACTTGTTTTTGCAAAATGTGTACCCTCTTGCTAAAGAAGTGGATAGAGACAGGTTTCTTTTGAGTCACCTCTATAGGAGCAAGGTGAACCATTCAGTCAGTCAGTCAAAAGAAACATTTATTCAGTATCTTCTATATGCCAGGCACTGTGCTAAGCATTGAAGACACAAACATGAAAAAGGAAAACAGTCTTTGCCTTCAAGGAGCTTACAATCTAATGGAAGAAGCAATACATAAAAGGAAACTGAAAGGCAGGAGGAGGGAAGGGGAAAGGTACCCAGCTCACAGCCATGATGAAAAAGTCCAAAGGAATGCAACTGGGTGAAAAACAAAGAGATGGTTTCCCAGGGTGCCCTCTTTAAATGGAGCTTTGGGGAGGAATTTTCCATTTCACTTCTATTCAGAGGGATTCCAGGAAATGAGAGTATTGATGAGGTATGGGTACTAAAGCTAAAGTGATCTTGCAGGATCATGGTTTCCTGGGGGTGTGATGAAGCCTAAAGGAGTTCAAATTATGACTATGGTCCCGAGAATCACAGGAAGCTGTTCTGAGAAATGGCCCTTTTCTAGAGTTTCCTCCTGTCCTAACAGGAACCAGAGTGCAGCAAAAGGATGCAAAAAGACATCTTACTCAGATAGGATGGCCAGTGCTTCACCCCAGGCTTGGTATCTGTCCAACCTCTCTTAAAAGGAGATTTTTTTCTTTTTTTTCTCTTTTTAAAATTTTTTGTTTGAGATTTTTTTTTCTTTTAAAAATAAAATCAGTTTTGTGACATTGGGCTTATTTTTTAAAATAATGCTATAAATTTCTCAATATGATTACCAAAATAGAAACTTTTCTTGTTAACAAAGTGTGCCTAGAGCTTGGATTACAATTAAGAATCAACTATCCAGCAAAATGGAGCATAATCTTTCAGGGTAAAAGGTGGACATTCAATGAAACAGAGGACTTTCAATCATTCTTGAGGAAAAGACCAGAGTTAAACAGAAAATTTGATCTTCAAATATAAGATTCAAGAGAAGCATAAAAAGGTAAACAGGAAAGAAAAAAATGTTATTCAATAAGGTTAAACTGTTTACATCCCCATAAGGGAAGATGATACTTGTAACTCTTAAAAAAAAAAAGCATAGTATGTCTTGGCAAAACAAAGGAACACACTGATCTTGTCTTGACCATAGATGTGACATTCTCCATCTGTGGTCCAGCACTTCCTTCCTGAGAGCCTGTTTTTACTATCAGTCCTCTCAAAATTAGTCATTCTGTTAATCTCTGTTCTGATGTCTTCTTTTACTTTGTGGACATTGTAAATGCTGGGTTTGTTGGTTCTACTTACTTCCTCTGCATCCATTCATGTGAATGGGTTATTTTTGTTTTTGAGGATTTCAGTGTCAGAGTAGCTACAAGCTTTTTTAATTGCCACTCCAAAATGGGGGAAAGGCTCATAAAAGAATAGAAAATAGTGTCTCATCTCTTTTCCAAGTTAATCTCAAATCAAACAACCAATGTATAGAATTGGGCCTTTGGTTTTGTTTTGTGACTGTTCGATGTAATAACTGTTGTGGTTTTCTTGATGTATTGTAGGATCTTTAATAATTGTCAAAGATGTAAATCTTCATTCAATCAGTCAATCAAACAAGCAAGACAGCATTTATGCATCATCATTTTCCAGATTATTGGTGTATATTTTCTCCAGATAACTTTGCCTCCTTGTATCACATTCACTTCAATGACAGTCCCTTTGGTAATAACACCAAAAGTTATATACATTGGGGAGCAGGGATTCTTCTTCACACCAAGTATGAGTAGGCAAAAATTAGCTTTAAGTTAGGATGAATTACATCTTAAAATATAAACCCAATGACCTAATAAATCTTTCATATTTCAGTGATTTTCTAGTAAAGTCATCCCCAACAAAGCAGACTTTAGTAAACCTTTCTCTTCGAAGCCTTCTTCTTTCCCTTCCTTCTACGAATAATCTTTAGCACTTCTGTTTCTCCCCGGGTACAAACTTTTGGCAAGGGCACTTCCCATTTACCAGCTTCCTCTTTTCGTTTCTGTTTAATCATGTTGGAAAGGACTTTGGCTCAGGACTGTCCCTCTCTGTCCAGCAGACATGCAGGCACTGCTCCTTGGGGAGTTTTTTCCTCATTCTTTCACTTGGTATTTCTCTTTCCATCCCTCTAGATAGTCTTTTTCATCTGAATCTTCTAAGCTGTTTATGGGAGAGTTTGGCCTTCAGATCAATCATTTTCTTTCCTTTCTTTGAATGTTCATGATGCTCTCGGCTTTCCTTTTTCCTTGTGGTAATCCAAGCAGTAGCCATACAGTTTTCAGTGTAAATACATATTTGTTCTGTGGCATGCTGACAGCTGGGGGCCTGTAGAGGAGCCACGGAAAAGGCTTCCAAACTTCAGACCCTCTGCCATTAGCAACCGACTCCCCACGAGCCAAAAAGGAAAAAGGTTAGATGGGTTATTTTTACCCAAAGGATTATATGCTAGTATTCTTAAGAGTTGCCAGATTGCTCCACTTGTTCCTCAATTCATTCCCATAAAGCTCTAGAAGCACACTATACCCCATAAAGAGAATAATGACTATCATTTACTTTCTTTGCATTCCTAGAACAGTGCCTTTCACACAGTAGGCAGTCAATAAATGCTTATAGGAAAGGATTAAATAGATATATCAGCATCAACACAACGGGGCGTCTAGGTGATGCAGCGAATAGAGCACTGGCCCTGGAGTCAGGAGGTCCTGAATTCAAATTCGACCTCAGACATTTAACACAAAACTAGCCATGTGATCTTGGACAAGTCACTTAACCCCAATTGCCTACCTTCCCCCTTTCAAAAAAAACCATCAACACAACATCAGCCCCAATAACTACCATGGATTAAGTTTAATCTACATAAATACAAAATTCAAGCATATTAGTTTGTAGATACGGAAACTAATCTGTATCTGAAATATCAAATATAAGCACATATTCATAATTCATTTTTGCCTCATTCCAAGTATGTCAAGGCAAGATGCTATTGTAAATAATCTATGATAAAGTTAAATAAATAGTCATAAATCATGGAATGTTAGTACAAATACTTTATCCTGTCATTTTACAAATGAGTAAACTGAGGTCCAAGATGAAAGGATTTCAATAATCTATATATTTACCTTTTAATAATCTATCTTTTAAAAATTATTTCCTGAACTGGGGGTGGGAGGGAATCTAGAAGATGGATTAAAATTAAATTTAATTTAAAATTAAAAAACTAAATTCATATGTATTATGTATAATTATATATTTATATTATTTATGTTATATATAATAAAAAATAAATTTAAAATTAAAAACAGTAAATATTTTCTATAAAACTAGAACCTGCCACATAAACAAATTTCAACTTCCTATTCTTATGAGTAAAATGGTAAGAGGACTGAAAATTATTTTATTTGTGTTTTACATTTTCAGTGGCCACTCTAAATGTATTTTAATGTAAAGGTTAATGCAGCATTAATAAAGGGCAAATAGGTATTTTAATTGTAGATCAACCCAATATACTCTTTTAAAACCTCTTTAAGCTGGCTAGATAGATATTATTAGCACTGTATATCACTAGGAGGCACATGTTTGAATCAAATCATGCTTATTAATTTAATTATTAAACCCAAATTGCAATCATTATCTCCATTTTCAAAAGAAAAATTGTATTATCAATAAATTTTTCATCAAGTGCTCCTAGGAATTTATAATGATCTAACTAAAAATATATTCGTGAACTGAATCCATTCTTACAAATTAAGCATTTTTTCCTATCTGCATGATATCTTTTATTCTTCAGAAGTGTTTGGGGTCCCATAAGTAACAGTTTAGGTTAATCAAACTATCTCTGCCTTAATTCAAGTCATCCATTTGGGGAAGGTTAGTTTGGTTCATCTAAATCTTTATACAAACACCACAATATTTCTCTCTTCTGAGAACTAACAGAATTCATTTCTGCATTGGCCAAGGAAAAACAGTTTGGTTAGGATTTGGAATGATAGTAAACTGGAGGGGAAACATTTGGACAAAAATGGAAATGATGGTTAGGCCATTAATGGATCTGACCCTAACTAGATGACTTAACTTTAATGATAAAGCTCCCCAGATGATGGATTTAGTTATATTTTATCATCAGTAGTTATTGTACTGAGAAACCCAAAGGGAAAAAGGAATAAAACATTTAAATGAACAAAAATTCCATTGAAATCCACTGCCTAGTAGACTGCCTATTTCGTTTCTGCACTAGCAATATAACACTTACATTTCAGAGATCACTGACCTTCTGTGTCCTACTGTTTGTTTATTTTTGGCAATGTGCTACTGCTAAACAGTATTGTATGTCTGTTTTATGAGCATCTAGGTCTTAGCTATTGGGAAGTTCCATATAACTATTGGCATCAACCTCTAATAGCAGCCTCTCTCCTCTTCCAGCACCACTTAGATGAAAAACTGAAATTGGCATACACAATTCCGTGTATACTGAGCCCACCAAAATATCAGAGAGCTTACTGATAGCTCTCTTCCTCTGATCACATTAAAAATATTGGCATTAATAATAAAGATAAAAGATAGTGATGATGGTGGTGATGATAAAGATAACTTTACTATAGATTGGGGGTTCTTAATCTTTTGGGCATCTTGGTCCCCTTTGGCAGTCTGGTAAAGCTCATGAACTCCATCTCAGAATAATGGGTTTTTCAAAATTCATCATTGAAGGAAATGCTCAATTTTAATTAAAGCTTAGTGAAAATGAAGGCATAATGTTTCCTCATGCAATTTGATGAATCCCTTGGAGGTCTGTGTACCACAGGATAAGAATTCTTTCACTAGAAGGTTGAGGAGAAATTAGAGGTGGAGCCCCCGAGGAATACCACCCCCTCAATACAATAAAAACTCAAGTTGGAGCGAACAAGAAACAAAAGGCTTGCTCACCATTAATATAGTGAGTGACAGAATAAATTCTAGCTTCTCTGCAAAACTGGAAAGCATCACGGCCAAATAATATCCATAATTATTAGGTCAAATACTCCACTGTGGCATATGAATTATTAGCACTTTACCAGCCTTCTCTCAGACAGAAGCCTGGTCCCATTTTTCTTAGCAGGAGGTACTGCACACTTCCTCTCGGAAGATGAGAACACCAATGATACCACTAAAAATAGCCCAATTATGTGTTGATGTACTTTATACAAAGATTTATAACTTATGTCATTTAAAAAATCTATAAATATGAGAAAAAAGCATATTGGCTGAGGAGCAAAAGGGTGAGCCAAGAAGTCCCAGGGGTGGAAAGAACAACTTATCAATTCAGTAATTACTGAACAAGCTACCAGAAAGTATCATAATATTTACGTTGCCTTTAATGATTATCTCAGTCTTTGATTCAGTTCCACACTCATGGCTTGTTCACATACTGCAAATCCATAAAATTGACCCTAGCATAATGAGAATGCTAGAGTACTTCTTGTTCATGTGGAATGTTATTCTTCTATTTAAAACATACCACTAATACAATAATATTAATAAAAAATTAAGTAAAACACGGCATTTTTCAGGGAGATAGTTTAAGGCCATCATGGTTCTGCCCATCCTTAAATCCATGATCATCTTTCATAAATAGAACTATGTATGGTTTCCAATTTATTTAGGATATTTAATATCTCAATCTCTTTTCATTCATTCACTTGATGTATTTAGAGGACATCAAGCTATACAATTCACAAAAAAACCCATATTAAACAGCTCCTTTGTCTCATGAAATCTTTCTCTAATGATAGCAAAATGTCATTTAAACTTAATAATTATAAAATTCTTAATGTATGCCAGAGAAAGATAGAGATGGAAGGTTTTGTGCATGAATCCCAAGGTCAAATTGACCAATGGACAAAAGCCATGTTGACAAATAACTTTGGTCTCCAGGTAAGACACATTGAGCATAAAGCTATCAAAGAGAAAAATGTGACTGAATACATTAAAAGATTTAATGACATCCTGAAATCAAAGTCCATTGGGAAAAGCATGTTTAAATCAATTAATTCTTATATAACACCTATCTTAATGTAAACTTTGAAAACCATAAAATGAATCATAACAGATTTAGACACTCTCGTAACAGAAAGCTATACAATATTAATGAAACACAGGGACCATCACCCTAAGACAGCTCTAGAAAGATTATCACTTTTTCACCAAAAAAGGAAGAAGTGGACAAACATTCTTAGATCACCTGATAAAAAGGTCTAAAAACTGGGAAATGCTTTGAGAATAAAAGAGACACTTTCACTAAGCAACAATAAAGGTTGACAGCAGGTATATACAATTGGATTTGTGGAGGGTAACAGAAAGTAGTTTACTTCCAACTGTAGCTTAGGAAATGATTAAGATCCAAGAACAGAATCAAAAGGCCCTATATGGGGGACATCTGCATTAGCTCAGCCAACTATATATTGGCAAAGAAGCTCAGTCATGAGGATTTGTTTGTGGAAACGGAGAGATTTATAATAGCAATTCAGGATTAGGTCATTAGCACCAGAAATTACAGAAGAGTTATGATTAAAGAACCTGGATTTAGTGATCAATGCGGATTTTCCACAGAAATGGTAGAAATTATACCACATATCTCTGCAGACCCCCACAAATGTAGCACCTATCTAATACTAAACAAGACACGACCTGGTGGCTATAATTGTTTCTCAAAAATTACTATTTTGGGGGTTGATATTTGACAAATACTACAAATCTAGACCTCAAAATATTTTTGAGAACTCCACCAATAAACTATAACTGAAACTGTAGCCTTCTCTCAGATTCAGCTGTTACTCACAATTTCCAAGATATAACAAAACTCAAGAATGACATTTTTGATAGATGTCACCAAATACCAAGCATCTCCCAGCTACGTGGAACAAAAAGCTTTCAAAGTACAGAGAAATAGCAAAAGAAATCAAAATCATGTGGAAACAGGATGAGGTAGAGATGATGCCCATCATCTTATTTGCTACTAGAGTTGTATCAAAGACAATAACAGATTTGGAAAGGATCACAAGAAAAACCCATACGATATTAATGAAACACAGGATCCGTCACTTGGGGATGGCCCTATGAACACTTCCTCAGCAAAAAAGGAAGAAGATAATCTATAGACCTTGTTACTATTGCTTGTATAGAAAATGAGTTTTCATTCTAATGTTTTTTATTCAATTATGAAAAGCAGTTATTTTTATTCATTTGTTTTTTTAATTGTTCACTTATTCATGCAGAAGGCCATATAATACTAAATATAAAAGAATAATGACAGGATATCAGTATGTCCTAGGACCATTTCAATTAGAACCTGACATCCAACAGGATAGGGAGAACAAGATTAATAAGAATTATTATTATTATCCAATTTGCTTTTGCCAATGAAGGTACTGAGGACATGAGGTTGTGAAAAGATCTGATCTGGAGTGTGAAACCTGGGTTCTAGTTGGGGGAATGTCAGAAGTAGCTTATTTGGGCTCCGAAGAGTCTGACTGTTAACATTTTCATCACGAGCATTTATATCTTGGAAATCCCAAACACTATAAATTGGGGCTTGGTTTATTGTTTTGTTGATTCTTTTAGACGTAAGAAAATGATGGGAAAATGTTAATAATGCAGATTAAATTTAAAACTTTCAGAGAACTGGTTGTTAAACATTACCAGCACGCTCCCAATTCTAGTCTTATCTCTACCAATATTTAGAACTGTGTTGTTAGGCCAGTAATTTAACTCCTTGGACCTTATTTCTCTAATCTCTTTTTCAAGGGGATGCAGGGAATAATGATACTTGTATTACCTATCGACTACCTCTTAGAATCCCTATCATAAAAGGATATATCCCCATATCCCATATCTTACCCAAAGTATAGTCATGTACCACCTTCTCTAGGAGACCTTATCTGAGCCTACAGCTATTAGTTAGTGCTCTCTACCTCTTGAAATCAGTTTCTATTATTATCTATATGCTTTGTATGTACTTATCTGTATATATGTTGTATATATCCCCAGAAGAACTCAAGCTATATCCCCTTAAGAACTTAAACTTAAGAACTTCATTTTTATCTTCAATTTTTCTTTTTTTAGAAAAGAGGCAAGTGGTTGCCCAGTGGACCGAGTGTTCGGCCTGGAATCAGAAAGACCTGACTTCAAATCCAGCCTTGGACTCTTATAAGCTGTGGGACCCTCTAGGCAAGTTACTTAACCCTCTGTCTGCCTCAATTTCTTCAACTGTAGCATGGGGATAATAATGGCACCCACTTAGCAGAGTTGTTTTAAGGATCAACTGAGATAATATTTGGTTTTTTTAAATTTATTTTTATTTTTTGCTTTTTTTTTTTGGAGGGTAATTGGGGTTAAGCAACTTGCCCAAGGTCACACGACTAGTAAGTGTTAAGTGTCTGAGGCTGGATTTGAACTCAGGTCCTCCTGACTCTAGGGTCTGCGCCACCTAGCCACCCCAATATTTGTTTTTTTAAATTTTACTTATTTTATTTTTAATTTATGAAAGAAAACAAGCATTTCTGTACCATAGTAGAATAATAAAAAGATGATTGCACATGAAACTACAAATCTATTATGTATAACTTGCTTTTCCTTTTAAACGGATAATAATTTTATCTTGTAAATTTCTTTTTTTTTTTGAGATGCTATTTGTTAAAAAAAAAAACAACCCAAAACAGGTGCAATGGGAATCATCTATGTGATGTATTTTTTCCTTATGATTTCTCATTTCCACATCAGCTATCGATCAAGTTATACTTAAGGTTTGGGGTGTCTAGAAAAGTAAAGCCAACTTGTTCAACCCCATCTAGAAAATAGAAAGAGAATACACAACCAATGAAGCATTGGTAGGTGGCTTAATGATTAGTCAGATGTCTGGATTATTCTTAAATTCTGAATCATAGAGAAAGAGACATTGAATTGGCACAAAATTACCCAATTCCACAACTGCTATGATCATTTTCTCCTATTTTTTTTAAGGATCAATGCTATTTTTTTTCTGGTTCCCTTTGGAGAGTCCACATTCTCTGGTTTTTGGGTTCCAGGGCCTTAGGTGAAACACAAGGTCGGACTGGGTTGATTTAGGGCATTATTAGCTGTTTATACAGTACTGAGGCTGCATATGACGTTGTGAAAAATGACTTTCCAATCTCAGGGAATAAATCAGAGCCAGAAACTGATTCCACTTAATACTTAACTTTAGCAAGTAAAATATTCCACCTGTTATTATTCAGGGCAAACACAGTCCCTTCCATTTGTTTATTGAGGAAACAATTTATTTGAGGACATTTAATTGCAACAGTGAAACCTGTGTTGGGGGTTAATCCCAGTTTATAGATGCAATTAAAAACGGTGTGCTGGGTCTAGTATTTATTGTCTAAGCCCAGAGTGTTGACACAACCAGGGTGTCAAGATGGGTGTAGTTTTGTGTGTCTATGTTGTGAGGTGTAAAGCATAGATCACAGTCATGTGGGAAGTGGACACAATTATATGTTCACCTTTGTTGCCCGTGTGATGGTCTGAGAGAGAAGATATTTCTAATACAATTTTATTTTAAGTGATATTGGTTCAAATTATTATGTGTATCTAAAGCTGTTTGGTTTCTTGTCAATGATTCATGACATTTTAATGCCCAACAGGCAAACACTAAAGCTCCTCATCACATATTTGGCAGCATTCCACACTCAGCCTGACCTGAACTCCAGTCTCCCCCACCCCCACTCCTCCACCCTCCACTCCCACCTCATCCCCAACTACTACAGCTCAAGCTAGCTTCCAACAAAAAGTCTCTATCTCCTAATACTCTGCCCCAGACTGTTCAGTTAATGCTTCTGAGACCCAGAGGGAGTGTTTCCCATTCACTTTCCTTACCTGGGCAAGACTACCTTTGGTTACCATCATGGAAATGTCACATGAGCAATCAGGTCTCTGGGCTGACCTCTCTTGTGTGACTGGGCAGAATGGGGGTGAGTCTCCTTCCAAAGGACTGAGAGGAGAAGTGGTAAATGACTGACCAGTGCAAGTGATTTTTTTTTATCTTAAAAGGAGAAAAGGACTAAGTCTGTTGGTCATATTTTGGGGTTGTTTTGGCTTTTAAAGTGGAACCTTTGATTCAGGATTTAGAAGTGATTTTTATTCTAATTTTTATACAAATGACAAACCATAAAGTATTAGGCACTTGAATAGAGTACGGGAATACTGTGTTTTCCCATCTGCTATTACCAACCCCAGTTGGCTTTAAAAATAATAACTTTACATAGGCAGCAATCTTTTCATTTGCTTTAGATACCATTCCCCACAACTTGGGTGTTATTCATTCATTCAACAGCCATGTAGTAAATACACCCTGTGTGAAAAGTATAAATCATCAGGGTATTCAGCTGAAGAAGTTTTTTAAAAAGTGAACATTTACTGAATACTGAATCATAAAGAACATTATTTTTATTCATCAAGCTAAATTTAAGAAAAGTTAAGCATAGTCTTATACATAATATGACAATCTATACTATCGAACTGTAAGAGTATATAGTAGAATTAAATTAAATCTTATTATGACTCATCATTTATGACTCATTAGTGTGAGTCATGTTTTAGCATGTCCTACCCACACAACTATTGTACAAGGTATCAGGCTTGGCCTTGGGGAGATGCAAAGTGAGGTCCACGTATCCATATGCTTATAATCATGTAGAAAGAAGACACAACACACATACATACAAATGCGTGACACTGTAAAAGACAATATCACATGATAAGTGCATTAGAAGGATGGGAGATAAGGTGCTACATAAGATCATAGATGGAAAAAAAAGATACTAAAGAGGAAGTAAGTGTTACCATGGGGGGATGAGAAAGGCTTCACGGAGATGATGGGCCTGGAGTTGATTTTTATTTTATTTTTTTCTGATGAAGGACTTCTTTTTTTCAGAATATATTTATTTATTTTTAGTTTTCAACATTCATTTCCACAAGATTTTGAGTTCCAAATTTTCTCCCCATCTCTCCCCTAGCCCCCATCCCAAGAATACTAATTACTCCTTCCCCTATTCTGCCCTCTCATATATCCCCCCCCATTACTCCCCTTTTCCCCTTCCCCTTTACTTTCTTGTAGGGCAAGATGGATTTCCATACCCCATTGCCTGTATATCTTATTTCCTGGTTGCATGTAATAACAATTTTTTAACATTTGTTTTCAAAACTTTGAGTTCCAGATTCTTTCCCTTCTTCCCTCCTCACCTACCTGTACTGGGAAGACAAGCAATTCAATGTAGGTTATATATGTGTAGTTACATAAAACATTTCCATAGTAGTCATACTGTGAAAGACTAACTATATTTTTTTGAAGTTGATTTTTATAAGATGGTTAAGAATTCATCAAGTGAAAAAGAAGGACCTTTCAGGAATATCAAACAACTTTTGTTGTTCAGTTATTTTATTCATGTCCCACTCTTTGTGCCTGCATTTGACATTTTCTCAGTGAAGATACAGGAGTGGTTTGCCATTTCCTTCTCCAGATAATTTTGCAGATGAGAAAACTGAGGCAAACTTTGAGCAAAAATTGAGGGTTAAATGACTTGCCCAGGGTCACACAGCTAGGAAGTGTCTGAGACCAGATTTGAACTCTGGAAGATGAGGCTTCCTGACTCCAGGTCCAGTGCTCTATCCACTGCACCATTCAGCTCCCCATAGAGGCCAACTCAAGTAAAAGTCCAGCGACGGAAAAACAGAAGAGAGGTCAGCCCAGAGACCTGATTGCTCATGTGACATTTCCATGATGGTAACCAAAGGTAGTCTTGCCCAGGTAAGGAAAGTGAATGGGAAACGCTCCCTCTGGGTCTCATTGTGTCTGTCTGCATGGAGGTTGAAAGAAGCAAATTGGCAGAAAATATTTTAGCATTTGGGAGGTTTTTTTTTTCACTCACTCATAACAAATTTTACTTGTCTTGCATATTTTTTCTATGTCTGTTCTATATCAGATTTATCCTGTCTCTGACATTATAACTTAACTTCTGTTTGGTCAGAAATCTGAGACACTTATTATACACCTACTATGTGCCAGGCTAAGTTCTGGAAACATTCCTTCTTTATGGCTCAGCTTCCATATTAATAATAACATAAACTTGGCCTGGATCATTTCTGAAGACCCTTCTAACTTTAAATCCCAGGATTCTGGGTTTCTAATTCCTTTTAATAATAATAGGTGATAATAGTTAACATTTACATAATGTTTATTATGTGCAAGGTACCATGCTAAATGCTTCACAATTTTATCTTATTTGTTCCTTGAAAGAGTTCTGGGAGGCAGGTGGTTTTATTGTCCTCTTTTACAGATGAAGAAACCGAGGCAAAAAGAGGTTAAGTGATTTGCCCAAGATCACACAGCTAGTAAATGTCTGAGGCTGAATTTGAACTCAGACCTTTCTGACTCTAGGCCTAGCGCTCTATCCACTGTGCCATCAAACTGCCCCAAATTACCTGATTACAGTGGTCCATTCCCTCTGGGGGACCTTATAAGGGAGGAGGTGATTCATTAAAAAGGCACTTGCTTTATCCTGTCAAAAGGTCTAATACATCCTAACTATAACTGTCACATTTTGTCCAAGAATCTCCAGGATATATTTATATCTACCAGGAAGAGTCTGGTTGTTGATGTTCTGCTGTGTTCAAATGCCCAAGAACATAGTACCTTGAATGCCATGATAACACGTGGTTGCCAGGTGTTGTACACTGATACAATAAAGTATCTTTCCCAGCTCCGTAGTTTGGAGGATCCTACTACCCTTGTATAGGTGTATAAAGGCTTTCACATGTTATCCAAGCTTTGAGGTTTTCAAAGTCTCAAACTCAACTTAAGTCTTAATTTAGTCACAAAGCTTTTGACTACTAAAGTCGACACTGACCTTTCTCTTCTATGAAGAATTTAATATATCACAACTACTTAAAAGTTCCTTGAGTTCTTATGCCGATTGCAGCTTTTATGAAGTTTCTACTAACCGTCTTGTTCAAAGTACCACAATAATCTCCAAAAGGAAGCTTTGGACATTTCTTAGTAGGATTTTCTCTGTCTCTGGGAGTTCATACTGCACGATTTGGCAAGAAGTCACATAGTGTTTTGTGTTTTTCTCAAAGTGATCCACGTGTGAGTCTTGTTGCCCCAGATTGACTATAAACTCCTTGAGGGCAGGGATTATATCAAATACTATTTCTGTAAGGTGAAGGCTTCACACAGGTATCTATCTAGTGGTGGAATGCAGATTTATGACCAAAGAGAAATTAATATAGCATGTCAGAGACAGAATCAATACCAATATGGAACATAAAGAAATATATATAGCACAAAAGCAATTTGCTACACCTGGGTGGAGAAAAATACCTAAAAGTACCAAAACATATTCTATACCATTGTGTGTTTGGATCATATGGACCTGGAGTAACTTGGACAAATTATATATATAATATATGTAATCTCTCTGGGCTTTAGTTTCCCCCCTGACTTTATAAAAGAGGGAATTAGACTAGGTGATCTGTGAGGTCCTTTCCAGCTTTAATGTTATGTGATTCTGAGAACATGTACATAGGGCTTTACAGGGGTATGATGGAGCCAGTTTATGCTGGCATGGGAGAGCTGATACGAAATTTCCAGTGTGAGCATTTACACCTCTACAAATGTTACAAATCAGGGCTTGATTTATAACAACAAATTTATTTTTATTAACAATTCATTTATATAATAACAAATTTATAACAATAAAAAAATCAATTGATTGACTAGACAAAAGAAAGTGATGGAATAAATGTCCATAATGCTGATTAAACTTAAAAGTGTATCATATATACATTCCCACCCACCCTCCCCAGAGCTGGTTGTTAAACATTTACTAGTATGACCTGACTGTAAAGTTTGCAGAATACATAGATAGATGGATAGATAGATAGATAGATAGATTGACTGATATAGACATACACACATATGTGTGTGTATATATACATGCGCATATATATATACATGTATATATGTGCATGCATATATACTTTCATTTGAACTTCACAACAACTTTGTAAAGTGCTATTAATATCCCCATTTTACACATGAGGAAACAGACTGAGATGTTAAATGACTTGCCTGGGACACACAGCTATTAAATCAATAATTTGAGGTAGGATTCGAATTAAATTTGAGACAGGCTGGAACTATGGTCTTCCAGATTTCAATAGGTGCTTCACTATTCCAAATGAGTCATCAAATTCAACGCAAGAAGCATTTATTAAGTGCCTATTGTGGTCCCATGCACAGGTTTGTTCTAGGCAATAGTGATACAAAGACAAAAAACAAAAGTTACTGCCTTCAGGAAGCTTATGTTCTACTGGGACCACCCAACTCATATACAGATAGGTAAACATGTGTCTTTTGGGGAGTCAAGAGGAGGGTTAAAGAAAGGGACTGAAAATATCAACTCAAACGACATTCAGAATAAAGAGATCTGATACTTGAGTTGTTGTTGTTTTTAATAACTAAGTTAAAGCAAAAGCTACCCTCTCACAAATGGTGTCATGGGAAAATAAAGTTCATGTTTCAAGATTCCAGCTCCAGTTGTCATCTCTCACTCAAACCTGACTAATGCTCCCTTTTGGCAGATTACTGAGGTTCTAAAGACTTTGGCCAGTTTACCTTAAGGCCATTTCACTGACTATTGGCATCTCCACCAAATAAATAGTGAGTCGTAAAAATGAAACTGAAATCAATCCACTTTAGTCAAGAACTCTGAGAGTCTGGGTGGAGAAATTTGCCAAAAGAACTAGCTGAAATAAAGTTTGAGATTCCACTGTAGGCTTTATTGTTAATGATTATATTCTCCCTAATTGCTGATCATTTTCATTACCTCATTTTCTTTGACTCCTGTCAGCATACAATCCCAACTAACACCTAGGTTATTGAACCTTTATCAGTGAATAGATGGACACAGGGAAGGGGGAGGAGATAAGCTCTTCATTTTTATCATCCCAGGAAGAAATTATTGCTATTATTGCTATTACAGAAAATTTCCTACAGGCCACTAAAAGTATAATCCTACATTTTTCAGGACCCTGCTCCTCCTATGCCTTACCCTACTTTCTTGATCATCCCAACTGATGGCCCACATAACTCAACAATTTTCCTAGGATCCTTCCCTCCCCACATTGGCTACCATCATGAGGCACCCTTCCAAAGTTTTCCTTTGATGAGAATAAATATTTAAGAAATGGATAGCACTGAATTAGGGGTCAGCGGTTATCAAATCTGAACATGATATGAACCCAAGAATCTCAACATGATGGAACAATAAGCAATAGGATGAAATTCATTAGGGATACATGTACAGTTTTGTGCTTATTTTGAAAATTAGGTAAGAACAAAACAGAGAAAGCATGGCTATATAATAGTTCATAGGGAAAACATTTATGAATTTTAATGCAAAGCAAACTTAATATAGGTCAACAATGTAATGTAGTAACCAAAAATGTTAGTTCCTTATAGGCTGCATTAATAAGAGGTATAGTGCCCTGACAGAATGAGGGAGGTGGTTCTCCAGCAGTCTACATTGATCAAACAGCTGTTAACCTAACAAGGCAGGAATTAGAAGGATATCCAAAGACTACGTGACATTTCTAAAGGATGGGCAGCTTCTTCATCCACTTATATAGGACAAGAAAAAAGTGGAATGAGAAGTATTTGGGGGTTAAGAGAATATGAGACATGGCCTCTGGCACATCTTCCTTTTTCATAGATACCTCTCCGCTTCCCATTCCTCAGGGTAGAGCTCTTTCCAGAAGAATACAGGTCTACTTTGTTCCCTTCGGGTGAAGGACCCCAGCTGATATCCCTAGTGGGGATAGAGAGATCACTTGCAGGACATTTTTCAAGGGTCATTTTCATATCCAGAGTAAGATACATACATTCCTTCACCCATGCAGATAAAGATATTGGGGAAAGGATTGAAGAGTAATGCACATAACAGGAAATCTGTTTACTCCTGAAGGAATTTCCCCAAATAGAAAGTAACAAAATTTTAGAGGCAAAAGGAACCTTAGAGATCCAGTTCCTGTCTCCTCTACCTGCCAGACTCCCTTCTCTAGACCTCGGTTTCCCCATCTGCAAAATGAAGAGTTAGGCTGAAATGATTTTATGAAACCCACATTTTACAAGGGAAGAAACTGAGCCCCAGAAAGGCAAAATGATCTCCTGAGGTCACACAGTTATAGCAGTTCCAACCTTTTTCTCATTATGTGCAAAATAATAAGGGGTAAGTGTCTGTCCTTGAGGAGGTGCCCATCTATCTGCTTAGCCTTCCACAAATCCAACCTGAAGAAAGACCTATGTAATCCATGTGAGCTTCTATGGGTCAGTGTTGAGAAGTAGGCAAACTATTGTAAAGGAGCCTCCTGAGTGTGTGTTAGTCTGGAGAGGTTCATCTCCCTGAAATTTGTGGCAGGCTGAGGAATAAGGGTGTATATGGGAGGAGGCTGCTTGCCACTGTCAAAGCAAATTTATGAGTCAAAATTAATTAACTTTCTTACGGAAGCTTTTAACACTTACCTAGTGTATAGAGACAGTAGCACTGGGAACTACATCAACAAAAAGGAAAAAAAGCCCTAAATTTTGAAAAAGGAGAATATTTCAGAACTGGACCCTAGGAGGAAGAGGGAAACTTCTCTTTTTTCTGGCTATGAGTCTATGGACAGATTTAGGCAGAAGGCAACTCCACAGTTGACTGGTTGGTCCAAGCCCTGCACCTGGGGCATTCATTGGTTTGTAACTTGTCTCACCACTGCCTGATCTGAAGAGGTCAAATTGTTGGAATGACTCAGATCCATGGGGTCTTCATGAGACTCCATGTGGAGTCCACTTGCACCAGCAAGATTTGGGTCCCCAGTTTAAGGGGGAGATTTTTCTTGTCCTTGAGAGGGTAAGAAGGTTGGAAGAAGCAACTAACAGATATAGGATAAAAGGTAGATTACAGATCTTTATCTACTACCATTTGTTTTAAAAAATGTTGTTGCGGCAGGTAGGTGGCAGTGAATAGAGCACCGGCCCTGGAGTCAGGAGTTCAAATTCAGCCTCAGACACTTGACGCTTAACTAGTTGTGTGACCTTGGGCAAGTCACATAACCCCAATTGACCGGCTTTCCCCCCCCCCCCCAAAAAAAAAGTTGTCTATGTTCGGGAGATGAAAGGAGGAGGGAAGAAGTGGGACACAATTCTGCCCCTGGAACCTTCTACCTCCTCCTATGTACCTCCACTTCCATGCAGACTTCACCTTCCCAATAACTCTAAGCTTAGGGTTCCATTGCCCCGAAGTAAAGCGTATAGTGAAGAAATAAGTAGTTTTTAAATCCAGTCCCTTACATAAATGGATAGGTCACACAGATTTTAAAAAGCTTAAAAATGGCGTTTGTCTCTAAATGAGTACTAAGAGGAAAGGCTGCTAGGGGACCCCTGGACTTCTAATATTTGACTTCATACTGCATCCCTGACTGGATCTAGCTTCTGGCCGCCTAAAAGAAATGAAAGGGAGACTGTGCATGGCTCGATGTAAAGCCATCCCTATTATTGGGAAAAGCAGCTGATGGGGAAAGTGATCCAGCAGCTTCATCTTCAGTAAATGAAAGCCCTTTTGATATTAAATGCAATCCAGACAGAGATGGAAGAGTCCTTCTAGCTAAAAGCCTATTTATGCCAGAATCCCCCCGTTGTAACCAAACTTTAGAATAATAAGTCAAAGGCTGTGATGTTGGGCTACGGGAGGCGTCGAGTGTGTCTGTGACCCTCAAGTGGCCCCGAGTCCGCTGAGGGAGCGCTAAAGGTGCCTGAGAGGTCCCCAGCAAAGCCAGGGGGAGGGAGCAGCAGTAAGACCAGATGATGCATTTTAGCCAGATATTTAAGACATATGAGGGAAGAGTAGTTAAAACCCACATTATATAGTTCTGTCGGGTATAAAATTGCATGTGCTGACCCATATATTTTAACTGTAAACGGACTCGAGTCACTTAAAATATTGCAACGTCGATAGGACGAATTAATTGGAAATAAGAAACGAAAGAATACAATTAAACGAGAAGAGAATCATTTTCTAATTTAATAGAGGGACATTTATAAAGATCACAAGCTAAAAGGCATCGAATGATTCTATCGACATTGTATTAAATCAGGCACTGCAGTCCTGAGTCGGACGGAGAGAGCCAGGGTCTGATACACCAGCCTTAACCCACCCGGGGCACGAGAGGGCGTGGAAGGTGACTGCCCGGGTTCTCCTCCTGCGTTATAATTTGCTACTGCTGCAAACCAAACGTTTAGCTATCTGATCTGCCGTCCAACCTTCCAACTCCCACGGACCACGTCGGGTTCCTCTCCCCACCCACTCGACTCACCCATTTCCCAAAGCCCAGGGAGCAGAGAGAAAGCGTGGTTCACGTTCTGGTATCACTGCATACGCAGATATATTACAACAAAATTGCTAATTGGAAAATGAAATTGTCAATAAAGCATCCCCCCGCGTATACAATATCCTTAAATATTAAGATATTTTATTAGCCCCATTTCCTAACAATAATTTATTGCAATAAAACAGACACCGAAGGTCCCCTTAAATTGTCTTTTCATAATGAATAAATTTAAGCGGGCTAATTAATATATAAACTAGCCCAATTTGTCAAGTTGATTTGTATTTTAGTTAATTGTGAAAGTAATTACCACATGGGCAAATTAACAGCTTTCTGGAAATGACCAAGCCTGAGGTTTTATTTCCTTCCTGGGTGAAGAAAATTCATTTTTCCAAGCTCTTGATGTGATGAATAAAAGTCATAAATCTGGGTGATTGGTGCAGGCAGAGTCTAAATGGCTTCATATTTCATTTTAGGTTTAATAGAAATATTCATGCTCTGTTTTAATGAAATTAAATTGAAGGGGGATGGGTGGGGGAGGCGGCCGTGGAGAGGGGCTTAAAGGTACCGTTCACGTTTTCATCTCCCCAAGTCCCAGGCAGCGGCGTGGTGGCCTCGGCTGCCTAATGTCCAGTAATCAGAGGCCAACCAAACGCCCAACAGAAGCCGCCCATAGCCAGGCTGTCGAGAACCCGGCGGACAGCACACAGGCACTCACCCATTTCCTACCTGGAGAAGGGGGAAGGAGGAGCCTCACTTTAAACCCAACTTCAGTTCTTCAGCGGGTGTTTGAAACCCCTTTCACCAGGTGTGCAGGTAGAGGCAATAAACGTGAAGAGCTTCACATCCCCCAAATTCATTTGCATTTGAAAGCAGATTCCCACCCTCCAGAGTACCAGCGCTCCGGGGAGGTCCCGGGGTCAACTGGGAAGAGTCTGGGTGTTGATTTTTCCAAAACAATACATTCCCTGCTGTTACTTTATTCTGTGGAGGAATAAATAAAAGTAGAGCTGGCTGCTAGGGGCTCCCTCCCACTGTGCTTGGCTACTTCTGTCGTATTGTTGCTTTCAGGTTCATGTTTCCGTTCAGGATTGGGCTGGGGCTGTTGGTTGTTTTGGGATGGGGAACTTGTAGGGGGTGGGAACGGGGGCTTCGTGTTGTTTGTCGGGGCGCGGTAGGTGTCGGCTATTTGGTTTTAGTCCATGTTTTTTTCATCATATCTTCTCATGGCCCCTGCTACTCTTTGGAGCTTCCTCTCTCTAGACACTCCACCCCACTTTCTTCCCCCGTAGTGTCCCTAATTAAAGATCAAAACTCTGTTTTCCCTTCCACCAACCTCCACAGACCACGGTCTAGCGTTTTCCTTCTAACTTTTGGACTTCCGTCCTGTACTAAGTAGAGTTAACTCCCACTGCCGACTCCTCTGAGCATACAAACACGTCTTCCTGCCTCGCTGTTTTACTACGCCCGTCACCTCCCAGTTCTAAGAGATAAATCCAAGTGTGGCTCCTTTGGGCAGCGGAGCTCTTCCTGGTCCAAGAGAATCGACCTCACTTTGCGTCGACTCAAAGCCAGAGAAAGGGCAGAGGGAGAAGATGCTGCAGATTTCTCCATCCCGCCCTTTACGACCCTCGAAGAACGAAGGAAGTTGTTAGATATTGCAGAATAATTCTAATTGATTAATTATACAGAACTTGGAGTTTAAGGATTTTCATTTTACTCCCATCTCTCTCTCTCTCTCTTTCTCTCCCATTCTCTCTTCTTTAACTTGGTTGGATCCAACCAACTGGTTAAGTCAGTCTGGGAGTGGGTTTCTGACACGGGACTCGTCCTCTGCAGGAGCCGCTCCTTAATGGATCTGATCTGTGACTTGTTGATTTCCCCTGAGCAAATAAGGCTTTGATGCAGTTCCAGGGAGAGTGGTTAGCTGATGAATTGACAAAAACTAATCAGCTTTATTGGGAAACAGGTTAAGGGCACCGGCGTGTCAATAATTCTCAGCCTGACCCCCTCATCCATTAACCGAGGCAGGCTGATTAGAGTAAGAAGACCCTCCTGCTTTCTGCACCGAAATTGCTTTCATAAACTCACCATTATTAGCAGTCGATGCGAGCAGCTAATTTAGAGAAGACATCCCGAGGATGTCACATCTATCATCCGGGTTTATGTATCATTATCTCATTTACAGAATGTCGCAGTGTAATATCTGTGTTTGGCAATAGGCTTGGACCCGAGCCTGGTGTCCTCCCTGCCTTCTTTTGCCCAAGCGCTGCTCCGACCTACTTGACCCCCAATGAAGAAGGGAAGAAGTGTCCGTGGGAAGGAAAAGCTGTACTGGGTTAGGGGTGGGATGGTGAGATAGAAGGAGGCGTAGGAATCTTGGAGGGGGGAGAAGACAGTTGCCCTCCGCTCCTGGGAGCGAGGCCCCAGTCTCCCTCAACTCCATCCAGTCCTCTCACCTGTGAGATCCACCTAAGGCCCTGGAAATCCTGGCAGGCACGGTAGTCAGCATTTAGTCAGGGATCTGGGGATGTTCCGCTTCTCTTCTAACCCTGGGATCGATAAGGGGGCATGGAGTTGGGCAGACTGGGAGAGGGGAGAGCAGGAGTGTTTTTCTTTTACGCCTTAAAGACTGGTGATGGTCGCAGGGTGAGGGGCCTGAGGCCCAGCTTCTCCGATTCCCGTCGAAATTCACTGACTGCTTTTGTTCAAAGGCTATTACATACCTACTAACAACATCATTTAGCATCAGAGGAAGGCTGTTGAATACAGGATCATGGTATCTTACATTCAGACCTACGATGAAGAGATCCTACTAGAAATATGTCCAATGGGTCCCTTAGATGGACACCTTGAGTTCCAAGTCTCAGTGATGCTATCAAACTTGCAAAACCAAATGGGAGCTTCAGTAAAAGAAAATCATATTCAGAGACCCATTATGCCGCAAGCTCCCCTGAAAGACCTTCTTCCCTCCCGCCCACCCCCCAGCATAACCAGGAGTAGGCCTCTCCTTCTGTGTCTGGGGCTCTGACTCCAGTCTTGACCCCTCTCTTGTGCCTGAGTTTGGGGGGGCGGAGCTGGGGGCCGAACGGACACCTGTTCCGAGGGGGTAATTATTTTAATGCAAGAGCCCTAAGAGTCACCCGGGCCGGCCGCCTCCTCCCCTCAGTGACAGACGGCTGAGGCTCGGCAGAAGCGAGCTCTGAGAGGCCTTTCAAGGGAATTTCCCAGATGGGCTGAGCCCAGGCCGAGCCGAGTGTCACCAGGGGCCCTTTAACGAGTTCATTAGCCAAATTATCCCAGCCCGCAGGATGAGGGGGGGGGGGGCAAGGGGTGGGAGGGGTGAAGCCAGGGTGAGCCGCCTGGAGCTCTGGCGGTCAGGTGTCGGTCCTCTCCGTGCCTTCACCATTTGCTTTAGGCCAGGGTGTCTCTGTACCCACCCACCACCGTTGGTCCTGCCATTGTAGGGTAGCCAACACAAACACACCTGCCAGGAGTACTGGAATAGGAATGCCTGCGCAGCATGGCGGAGGGGCGCCACTGAACCTGCGTGGACCTGCGGCCACTACCATCCGAGATTTTTTTTTTAATGTATGTTTAATTTTTTCCAGTCGCATGTAGAGATAGTTTTCGATATTCATTTTTTCATAAGATTTTGAGTTCCACATTTTTCTCCCTCCCTTTCTCCCCTCCTCAAGACAGCAAGCAATATGATATAGGTTATACATGTGCATAGATTTTTTTTTTAAATCATGGAATAAGACTATTATAATCGGATGACTATATTGGGCCAAGAGGACAACTATGCATTCTAACAAGTTAAGAACAATCACAACGCAGCTATAAAAATGTTTTCCGTCTGTATACCTATAGAGAGAGAGGAAATGGTATGGTTTGAAGCATAAAGATCCTGGGGGCAAAATAATTCAGAAGAAATTCCAGTTTAACTCATTTATTCCTTCATAAATTTAAATTTTACTTGGGGCTCTCCAAGATACAAACAAAAATACATTTAAACTCTATCTCTGAAAAAAAAGTTTTTTTTTTAAAAAAAGATCTTATCTCTGCCTTCAAGGAGTTTGCCATCTAGTCAGGAAAGATGATATCTATCAGAATTTATCCCACAAAAACCAAATTAGACTTCTATGTTTGGGATTCCTAGCGTAGGACTCATCTCACCCTCTCTAAATCTGTGGTAGGGGAGCACGTAGACTTGTACATCTATGTGTACAAATGTAGATTTATGCCTCCCCATAAATACAATAAGCATGAACATTTTTGCCTACTCATAGAGAAAAGGCATGGCTAGATGCTGAAGAATACGTCCATGGAAAGATAAAAACTATTTTGTCAGTTATAACATCATCTTTCCCTATGAGAGAATGGATTCTCTTGAATGGATTCTTTCAGTATTTAGAAGGAAGAAGAGAGATAAGGCATTCCCTTATTCCGCATTCTTTTTGAGGTTCTGGGAAATTTCAACTGTTGGACCTGAACCTTAGGATAAGGTGGCACAGAGCTCTCCAGCCTCCCAAGGACTAGTGCCTTCGCCCCTCCTTCTCTCTCCAATCTGCCACTTCTGCAGCATCAGCACCTACTAAATAGACCAATTAACTAAGACTTCCTGCCATTATCTAACATGGATTCGAACATTACAGCGCTACTATTCATCTATAATTTCGACTCAGAATGCACTTTAAAGTTCATGAACTGAAGTCTTGAAAGGTGAAGGCTTATGTCCAGGACCCGGGGGAGGGGAGGGGCATATTGATACCTATAGGTAGAGAGACGTGTACTTACCTATATATTTTATAGCCATCTTTCCCCCATCTATATCCTCCCTGTTACCCTTATCTGTGAACATAGATAGGATAGAAATATATCCTTTTGGCAATACTCATGTACCTCGATTCTTTGACTCTGTGACCATACAGAAATGACTGAGCATTCTCCTTCCTAAAGTGAGGAATAATAAAGTCTGTAGGACCTGCCTCACAGGGTGATTGTAAGGTTCAAGTGAGATAATCTATGTAAAGTGCTTACTAAACTCTAAGAGTAGTATAAACGTCAGTTGTGATGATGATGATTAATGATGATAATGGTCTGGGATTTCTGATTGTAAATTGTATCCTGCCTGCCTGCACCCCAAGTTCCTTCTGTTTGCCTGAATTCCAAATGACTGGACATACAGGCACAAGCTAGATATGAAATAACAGGGACACATTGGAAGTCTTCTCTCATTTCTGGGTATCTTACTTATGTAGCCCTGTAATATGCAGGCTTATTTTAAAGGCACAATTGTGCTGGGAGTCATTTTCACATGGAAAACATGAATGTTTCTATTTCTCTATCTCCGTCTAGCTGTAGACGTACGTAGTTAACTTTGCATTTGAAGATGTATAGCATACCTTCAACGAATTCTAGCTGTATCTAATTTGTATATTATATCAGGATACAATTATATCAGGATACAATTATATCTGGATACAATATCTGTAATGGAAAACAGGAATATACATAAACACATGTCCCATGGGCTTGTATATTACAAGGGAACCTGCATCTCTATTCAGGTATCATTTCCCAATATAAGTGAACTGCTCACATATACTGTCTCCTCCCCATTTTTCCTGTATAGGGAAGCATTTGTACAAATCAGGTGGGCTTTATTCTGTGTACCTGAAAACAAATCCAGCTACTGTTCTGTGCTTCAGGAGGTTGGAAGTTCTGTGGTATAGGGGGCAAATAACTTGTTCTAGGTTCAAATTCTACCTCTAAAACTGCCTTTGTCACCTTGGACAATCCAGGATTTGTTCTGTGAAGTTTGGATTCAGTCAAAGGTAAGCACTTGAGGACCTAGAGGGCCACATGTGGCCTCAAGGTCGAAGGTTTTCCACCCCTGACAACCTATTACCCATTTCTCTCTTTAACTTCAAGGCAAGTCCTCAGGAATTTAGTCCCATGCCTCCAAGGCTAAGACCAACTTTGGCTGATGTAAATAGGACTACAAAACATTTTTTTTCCCACTTAGGAAAAAAAATTGGTGCAGATACTAGATTTATACTGGGAATTGGAATTTCCTCATATTTACAACCTAGAAAGTTCCCTTATATCTTAAATTCTAGCAATCTCTCTAGGAAAACTCTAGTAGATCTGGGGATCTGCTGGTTCTTGGTAGAACCTGGTTCACACCCAGCTTTCTGACACTGGAAAGTGTTAGAGCAGGGGTGGGATGGAGTCACAGGCCAAACCACCCAGCCACAGGTCAAGAAGTTCTATGTTCAGCTATCCTTTCTGATTCTGCAGCCCAGATGGACCAAATCAGACTTCAAGGAAACAAATGCACTGGTTGTAATTCAGGCGTAGACCATGAGCTACCCCAGGAATGGGGAAGGAGAAGATATTTAGGCAGGCCAGGGTACTAGGACCAGAAGCTCTGGTTTTATTTCAAAGTGTCTTTTTTTCCCTCTTGGGAGCAAATGAAATTTCTGAAGGAAAAGGGAGAAAAACATAGAAGGAAATGTTTCAGGGTCAGGTCCCCTTCACCCACTACTTAGTCCTCTTGTCTTGACTCAGAAAAACCCATTAGGGTTCTGTTGCCCTATTTGGCTATTGGGCCGAATTTCTTTTCCCAGAACCAACAGAACTTTCCACTCTGACCCAGTTGTATTAATGCATCTTTTAAAGAGTCACTGAGTGCACAGAACACTGGGCTTGGAGTCAGGAAGAACCAAGTTCCAATCCTGCTTCAGATGCTTATAAGCTGGGTGACCTTTTCCAAGTCATTTAACTTCTCTCAATGTCAGTTTCCTCATCTGTAAAATGGGGGTAATAATAGCACCTACTTCACAAAGTTGTTGTGAGGATCAAATAATCTAACATTTTGTTCTTTTCAAACCTTAAGACACATAAATGCTAGCTATTCAAAGATACGAATAAATGTGGCTGGAACTTCCTTTTTTCCACCTCTGGGTTTTCTGGTCTACCCTTTTCCATTTCTTCTTCTCTTATAAGGAATCAAATCACCACATCTGATGCTCAATGCAGGCCCTGGGTGGAATTGAAAAGGGGAGGGAAATAGCGTCTGAGTTTATGACTGTCAGGAGCATTTGCTTCCCAATAATATTAGCTGGCATTTATATAACACATTAAAGTTTGCAAAGCGTTTTATAAATTTTCTCTCACATATAAGCATTTGTATAGTACCTACTATGGGCCAAGCACTATGCTAAGAAATCCACAAATATTATCCTATTTGATTCTCAAAACAACTATGGGAGGTAGGTTCTATTATTATCTTCATTTTTACAGATGAGGAAACTGAGGCAGAAAGCCATTAAGTGACTGGCCAAGGGTCACCCAGTTAAAAGTATCTGAGGCTGGATCTGAATTGAAGTCTTCTTGACTGCAGACCCAGTGTGCTTGGACGCATAGCTACTTTTCTCTCCTAGCTACCTTTCTATTGTCCAATAAACTCTGAAGAGTGTTTCATATTGATTGGAGATTGCATTTCCCTTTTTGGTCCTGGCTCAGGACCATGACTATGGAAAGGACTAATACTTGGTGTCCTCAGCCTGACATTGCTTCCTTGATGGGAGATTTGATCTTTTCTGACAACTCTACCTGAGTATTTACCTGGGAGAGAAGGCCTTCTGCACCTCCAGTTTTGGAAAGGTTTACAGGTACAAAGAGATTTCTCCCCCTCCAGTCTCCAAGTTTACACATTCAGACATGCACATGAAGATGTGTACCTCCTATACTATTATATCCTATATGGAATAACCCTGCAGTATGCAAACACTGTCATACAATCACTCACTCTTCTTATTCTAAGATCACAGAATTATATTTCAAACTGAGAGGGGGAACATTTTAGAGAGAGATCATCTAGTCCAACCGCACAATTTTACAGATGAAGATAATGAGGCCTGCACCAATGAAATGACTTATCCAGTGTCCCACAGCTCTAGTCCAGTGACATAGCTGGGAACAGAACTCAAGTCTTCTGGCTACAGGTCTAGTGCTCTCTCCACAATACATACACAGAGGAGCAAGTCTAGATTTATAAACACATCCACACACCTAGGTTTACCTACACTTGGGAGAACATACACATGAGAAGACACCAATACCCATATCTACTGCTGCAGAGCCATAGTGCTGAGCTGGTTAAAGCTGGAATAAGACAATTGAGAAAACCCAGAACTTTTTGCAAGTCAAGCCCTGTGGCCATTTTGTTAAGGAGAAAGCATGTTTCCCAGACATAGCTCAAATAGGACTCTTCCTCTCAGCCAATACAACTCTCCAACTCCCATGCACCATGAAAAAGTGTAGATAACTGAGTTCACAACTGGCCAAATCCCTGCTTCACAACTCAAAAAAAATAACCTGTGGTCAAGACACAGTGGAGGCAGAAAGAAGGACACAGTTTCTAGTTACTTCATTGATTTGCCCAGAAAAGTACCTGGGTGATCACAGGTCTCCCCTGGACAAAATCGCTATGCAAAATGATCAATAAAAAGTAGAGATAAAGCTAGAAGCATAACTATAGCTATATAAAAGAGTAAGGCTAGAGGGGGGAAAATCAGCTTCATAAGTAGGTGATGGTTAGTTAGATGGAACAGTTCATCTGAAAAAGAGCTGGGAGTTTAAGTGGACCACAGGTTCAACATGATTCCGTGGTGTGATATGGCAACCAAAAGAGCTGGTCTTGTGCTAATCTTGTGTTGCATTAAGAGAAACATAGCTGCCAGGAATAAGGAGGCGATAGGTCCAACATTAGAATGATGCAAAAATGTAATGGTCTTCTAAGAAATAGTGATTCTGTCACTCACTAGAGGTCCTCAAGAAAGGACTGCACAGCTTTTTTTTTGGATATATCACACAAGGATTCCTGTTCTGCTTTGAGTGGGGCTTTATGGCATCTGAGTACCCCTCCAATTCTGAGATTCTGTGTGATCTGAGGGCTCATCTAAACACAGAATATTGGACCTAGAAAAAGATCATCCAATCTAAAGATTCTCAAAGTGTGGTTTGAGGACTGGAAGGAATCCCTGGGGCTATTTCAGGGGCCCTGAGAAATCAAAACAATTTTCATAATAATGCCAGTACTAACAATTTATCTATTAAAGCACTCCTTCCTTTTTCAGTTACATATCTATGTGAAGCCAAATTTTTCTTTATACACTTTAATCAAAGTGGACATATTGTGGCTGCTTGAATGTGGAAGCAGACATGAAAATTCAGCTGGTTTCTATTAAGTCAAATATTAAAGAGTATTCACAAAATATATAAAACTGTCACTCTTCTCATCTGATTATTTTGTTTTATAAAATAATTATTTTTCACGGTTATGTATGTTAACATGTAATGGGTTTATTATTGTTATTTTAAAATGTAGCAGTTTTACTTTCTAATATGACAAATATTGGGAGATACGGCCTACATAAACAAAAACTCTTTTATTTCCTCAATCTCTAAGGGGTCCTTTAACCATTTTTGTAGATGAGGGAACTGTGACCCAGATAGTTGATGTGTTGAACCCAGGGCCATACAGGGAGTTAAAGGTCAAAGCCTGGACCCATCCATTGGCTCCTCTAAGGGACAGAACACAGAGATAGAGAACCTAGGTTCAGTCACATTATATATATATACATATACATATACACATCTATATATTTATGCACACACACATACATCAACATAACTTTTCTCATTTATAAAATGGAAGGAGTAATACTTGTATTACCTACCAATGGCTATTGTAGGGATCAAATGAGATCATATATGTAAGTGCTATATAAGTGCTAAACAGGAGATTAACATAAACTATTAGGATTAGGATTCAGGCCTTTAAATCCAGGGTTCTTGCCACGACATCAAGCTACCTATCCTTCTCTTCCTTCAGGGGCTTTGATTATGGTTCCCCAGAAAGAAAGTATCTATAAACATAGTTAAGAAACTATTTAAACACTATGCAAAATCCAGGTCATCTTTATTATTTAGATAATCTCAAATCCCCATGCCCCCCCCAACACATTATTTTGCCCTAAGAAATAACCTGTCTGGTATTAAGAGAAATCTATCTCACAATAAGGACAGAGAAACTCTGTAATCAACTGTGACCCAGGTGAAGCCTTTTGAAGAGATGATGCCGTTCTATCTTTACTTACAAGCAAATAGCTGTCACGCTGTGATGTTCCCATAGATCCTCTTCTGTTCATTACAAAATTTCCTCCCCACGGATTTTCCCCTCAACATTCCCTCTCCTCCCCCCCGCCACTCCAAACTCTTACTTGCCCTCCTTCCTGTACCCTTCATTCAACTATCACCTACACAGGAAGCTGTGACTTTGTAAAACCTGGACTTCTTTCTCTCAGTTCTCTGTGTGTGCCTATTTGGGTAAGATAAGTGAATCTAATAACACTGTTGACAACGCCTTATTTTGGGGGGCAGACTTGACTCTTTGACCTACAGGTGTTGATTCTTTCGTGCTCCTTACAAAGTGCTTGGAAGTGCATTTACTGTAAATATTTGAAGTGCCGAAGCATGGTTGAAAACTGGAATCTAAGCCCATTACTCGTACAGTTCTAGCCCAAATCCTGCAGGCAGCTAGGGTAAAAAGGGAATCTTTTTCTCTAACGCTAAATATGGGGAGGGGGGAGGGAGAGAATGTGGGAAGGGTCCCTACCAGTGAGAGGTTAGTTTCTTCTAGAGCGAGGTCTCCCAAGCCACTCACCTAGAGTTTCTAGAGAAAGGCTCTTTTGATACCAGGATCCACTACCCCTGCAACTCCCAAATCAGCCCTGGAGAAGTACAGGTACTGGATTAGGTGTGGGAGTCTTCTCCCTTAACTTCTTCCTCAACATCTTTCACACCGAGAGGAAGAATTCAGGCTCCGTGGAAAACAGAATTCTGTCTTTCCATATGTTTCTGTGTATTCTTCATGGGGGAACTGAAAACCCATCGGACAGTGCTGTTGAAAGCCTTGCAATTGAGGTTAGCTTTTCCAGGCACCACAAAAATGGGGATCGGCCGCTGGTTAAGTAGCTTGTGAGAAAATGGGCAGGGGAGGGGGGGGCGGAACGCCGCATCACGAAGCTGCTGGGTGAAGGAAATAAAATGCTAAATATAAAATAATTTTTATTATTCTCAGAACTCCCAAGAAAATTATTTAATGCGCAAAGGGACTGGATTCATGGCTGAAGAAGACATTATACTCTCACCTCTTACCCCTAAAACTAGCTAACAGGGCTTTATGCTTAGCAATATAATTTCTTAACAGAACGGTGTGATTTCGAGTTTGAAGAAAAATTGCATGCTCTAGTCTTTGACTAGGAGCTAGGGAGGGGGTGGAGATAGGTGAGAAGAGGGGCTGAGAGAGAAAATACCAAACAAACCACCCTTATGGCCACCAAACAGAGGTCCAGTTTTCCCATCTCTTTAAGGAAACACCTTATCTGAGTTGCCGGTATGTGTGTTCACACAGTACAGTACTGCGTTGAGTGTATATGCACAGTAATCATTTTCAGTCTGCTCACTGTTTAAACCAACCTTCTTCAGGACCCTAATACTAAAAAAGACCCGACTGACTTAGGCACCCTACTGAGTTTGATGCTCAGAGATTTGATAACTAAACTTTTGGCTCACCACACCGTCAGAGAACTTGGGTCCGAATCTCGACTCTGCTACTTATTAGCTGGGTGACCTTGGACAAGTGACTTCATCTCTCTGGGCCTCAGTTTCCTCAGGTGAAAAATGAAGGATTTTGACTTTATGATATTCCAAGGTCCTTCCAACTTCAGATCTATGAACGGAGTCCAACCATGCACAACCGCCACCTCCCAAAACCTTTTCACCGCAAAGGCCGGAGTGGAAATCAGTCGGCTGCATTCAGAAGCTTTTCTGCTCACTTCCTTTTCTTTCTATGTTATTAACTCTCTCCCCCTACCCTCTTCCTAGCATTCGATTAAGGAAATCTCTTAGGACGGAACAGAGAAAGCCTTTCCCTTTAACCTGGCCGGGGGGTGGGGCACAGAGTGAGTCGGAGGAAAGGGCCAAAGGAGAGGGAGGAGGGGACGAGGGTGGGCCCCGGCCACCAGAGACATTGACAGGTGTTCTTCCTGGCCAATCCCGGGGGCCGGACCGCAGCACCACCACCCCCAAGGGTTTCGTCTCTTCCTGGGCTACCAATGAACGACCGAGCTGAGCCTACAAGTGGGAAGAGTTGGGAGCCTGGGTTCTTACTATCGCGGGAGCGACATTTTGCGGTGGTTACTTGAGGGGGTTGAGCGAAAAGACTCTCTTGGCTCTTTCAGACCGACCAGGTGCAGAAGAATTTGTGTCCTCGGGGGTTGTACGAGTTGTGTGTCTGGGCTTGCGGCGTCCTGGGGTGGGAGGGAGGGAGGGGTGTCTTAGACGATGGTCACTCCGGTCTGATTTTCCAATAGCTTATTTTCTTATTAGAAAATCGAGAGATTTTCACCATCACTCTAAGAATAAGGCTATCCCAGCGCCGCTACCACCACTTAAAAAAAAAAGGCAAAACAAAACAACCCACCCACCCAATTCGAAAGATTGGAATATATATATATATATATATATATATAAATATTATATATATCCTCAAAGAACTGATGGAAAAATCCAAAAATTTCCGGATCGATGCTCTTCTAGCAGTCGATCCCCCGAAAGCTGCCTCGGCTCAGACTTCTCCGCTGGCTCTGGTCACGTCTCTTTCCGCCTCGGCAGCCACATCTGGCAACAGCAGCAGCAGCGGGGGAAGCAGCGGCAACAGCGGCGGCGGCAGCAGTAGCAGCAGCAGCAGCTGCAGTCCCCCTTCCTCGGAGCACCACACTGGAGGCTCGGACTGCCTAAGGACGGAGAGCCCGTCCCCGCCTCGGATCCTCGCAGCTCACTGCGGCTTGGTGCCCAAGCCAGGTTTCCTGAGCAGCGGCAGCGGCGCCACGGGCCATCACCATCACCATCCTGGTGCGGCGGCTGCCGCCGCGGCAGCGGCGGCAGCCGGAGGGATGGCCCTAGGGTTGCACCCAGCACAGGGCGGAGCGGGGATCCCCACCCAAGCCGCTCTCTACGGTCATCCTATGTACAGCTACTCGGCGGCGGCGCTGGCCGGCCAGCACCCGGCTCTGTCTTACTCCTACTCCCAGGTGCAAGGGGCCCATCCCACACACCCTGCAGACCCCATCAAACTCAGCGCTGGCACCTTCCAACTAGACCAGTGGCTCAGGGCGTCCACCGCGGGCATGATCTTGCCGAAAATGCCCGATTTTAACTGTGAGTATCGGAGAGCCTACGGGACAATGGCGCTAGCCGGGTAGGGAGGGGGAGGACTAGAGATGGGGAAGCAGGTGGGAAAGAAAAACCAGAGCTTGGGAGTGAGGGGAGAAATTGAGGTTTGACTCTGGGCATATTTATCCTATTCCTTTCTTTACGCGATTTCAGGAAGACAGTGAATGAAAGAATCTGGGATTCGTGGGGCCTATGATAATTCGTACCCAGGTTATAGATACTCGGCGAGTATTCAAAGCCAAATTATTAAAATGGCAACCCAGTAGCCCTTTTTCTTGTTGTTGGTTGGTTGTTTTTTCCGTGGAAAGTGAGAAAAGGAGGAGAGACTCAGGTCTGTAATGATTAACTATGAGGAGCAGGGAAGCAACCTGAATTAAAAATTCTACCCGCCTTTGTGGACTGGTATCCATTAATAAGAATATATTCTTGGGAAAGTGGGCCCCTATAGTGCATGCAGGCTTTTATGGAGAAAGCCCCTCATCGGTGGGATCTCAGGCCCTGAAAGACCGACAGGGCCCACTCGTTTCCTGGTACTGCAGGGACTCGTAGCTTTGAACTGTTTCCGCAGATGCTCATCTAGTTCTTAGGTGTTTTGGAGGGGGGAGATGGTTGAAGGAGAGAGTTACTTTTGTCTGACTGGGCCGGAAATAATTTCTCGAGTGGAGACCATGCTTTCCCAGCCTCACCGAGATTCGATACGGAAACAATCTGAGAGCTTTTTATCAGCTGCAAGTGAGGATCCCAGGGTCTGATGGAACTGACCAGAGTTAGAGACTGAGAGACTTGGGCAATGGCAAAGGTTCCAGTCCTAGGAATCCAAGCTGCTCGAACCTCGGGCCGCCAGGCGCAGGTATTTCCCCGTTCTAGGCCGACGTGCTAGGCTGGATAGATGTTTTAAGTCACCCTGCAAATCCTAGCTCAGATGCTAGTTTTCTGGTGGAGATGGCAAAGCCTTCAATCCACTAGGGTGTAGGTTTACTTAGCCCCCTGCCAGAAGGATAGGAAGGTGTATACGTATTTATTTTTTTTTCTGCGGCCGTACGCCTAAACAAAAAGGACCCATTGTTTTCGTCTGTATGGGTTTGTTTAGACTAGGGAGATGTAGACCTGAGGAAAAGAAAAAAAAACTAGAAAAGAAAAACGTGCCAGAATTCCTCCTCCTGTTCAGGGAAGCTTGATTGTAACTGAACTGAGAAGGGTAGTGATAATGGAGACTGGAGCAAAAAATCACAGGACAGTGAGAAAATCCCAACTGGGTTACTATTTGTTCACCGGACACTAGTCCCTTTTCCCCTTGGCCCTTTTAACAGGTTAGCTCCAAATGAGGTAATAAAACTGCTTTCTCTCTCCTACCGCTTTTTTCCTGCATAATTCGAAGATTTTTATTCTTTTGAGGTGGTGGCAGCTGTTTTTTGTTTCCAAAAGCAAAAGAAGAGACAGTGAACTCCAAGAAATGAAAGAGAGCAGTCAATCATGTTGGGGGCAGCAAGCTTCATCTATCTCTGAGTTTTGCCCAAATTCCTGGCCCAACACCTTTTTTATTCGGACGCCATTAAAAAAAAACAACCATCATGCAGCTTTTCCCCCTCCATACGTTTCCCATTTATACCTGCGTTTTCCTACTTTGGAGATACTTAATCATTGTGATTGGAGGTGATGGTGGTCATGGTGAGGATTGATATCTTTCTTACAGAACCACTAAGGTTAGAAACTTTCAACCCTGAGGGGGCCCTGGAATTTTCATTAAAATCCATATAATGAGAGAGGTAAAACCACTAACCAGGTAGGTTCTCCTCCAATTGGTTAGGGTAGGAGTATCTCCCTCAAACCTGTATGGAAGTTTTTCTTTCCAGAATGGATTCTCCAACACTCCTTCTCCTCCTGCACCCCTATCCTAGATCCCTAATCATATAAATTAAATTTAATTTAAAAACAAAAGCGCCCTCCCACTTTATGGTCAAAAAACACAATTCAAATACAATCTCGAAAGCCAAGAAGGGGTTGAAACTGATTCCGAGGGACACCTTTTTCTTGGGCTGTTGGAAACTTGTTTCGTCTACCCTAAGTAGCTTTTCTCATCCCTCACTCCATTGCAATTTCTCAAGTGGTCCCCTCGGAGCCCCCGTTTTAATTAAAGTTCTAATGTATTGTCAAGTTGGGAATTCGGAGCCTTGTGTAACTAAAGCGGGGGGCGTGGATCTTTTTAAATAAAGCAAATTGTCACTCCCAAGGGAGACTGAGCTCATCCCACCCTGATCCCCAGTCCTTTTTCTTTTCTTTCCTTTCTTTTCTCCTCTTTCTTTTATTGTCTACCACTTGTCGGGCTCCTGGGAAATCAAGGGGAGTCTCATTTTGGGGTCATAAAATTCCCTGTGATGTAACCGTGCGAAATTATGTAAATAAAACCCCTGTTTCAAATAGCCAGTTAAGCCCTGTCAGCACAGACAGGTTGGGTCTTTAATTTGCGTAATGAGAGTTCAACAGAAAAGATCTTTCTTTGAGCCTCCTCTTTCCCCCGGGTCCATACACCCCTTTAATACTCAAAGAGGAGGAAGTGGATTTTATTTTCGCTGGGGAAAAGTTAGTGAATGTAACCCGGTAGTAGAGCCCAAGGCTAGATTTGGGAAAGAGGCAGAGTTGTGTCCCCCAAATGGCTGTTTCCCACCTTCTGGGTTTTTGCCCGGTGGGATAAGAAAGGATGTCTATATTTGTGTTCATGACGGGATAGAGAACCAGGAGGTGATTTGTTTCTGTGCCTCTCTTCTGGCTCTTCTCAGAGTATCCTTCTCTCAAAGCCACCTGCAAGATGTCCCAGGGGCAGAGAAATATGACTAAAGATTTGGCACAATTAAACAACAACAACAACACTGGTTTCTTTTCTTTTTTCTTTTTTTTTTAAGTCTCAGTCTTGAATCCTGATGGCTACGAGCTGCTAGCAGGAAATAGCATCAGGTCCTCAGAGAATGGGTAAAGAGTGAGCGCTGGGATTGGAAACAGAGGAGAGGAGCTAGGTAGCCTTGTGATCTGAGCTTGAAGCGTCCATCGGAAGGCACTGGACTTAACTGAATATTTATTGCTTCCAGCACTTGTTGGTTTGGGGAAAGGAAGGTATCTAGTTCTTCAGAGACCCCTTATCACTTCCCTCCTCCATTGATTCTCCCTTTGCCCCTCCCTACCTTGTTCTTTATAGCCCAGGCACAATCCAACCTTCTGGGGAAATGCCGGCGGCCCCGCACTGCCTTCACCAGCCAGCAGCTGCTGGAACTGGAACATCAATTCAAGCTCAACAAATACCTCTCCCGTCCCAAACGCTTCGAGGTGGCCACGTCGCTGATGCTCACTGAGACCCAGGTAACCACTTTAGATTTTCTCACTTCTCTGATCCCTCGTTCTACCTCGCATCAGAGGCCCTCGGGCCCCCTCCCCCCTCCCACCCCACCGCAGGAGCCCCCCTCCCATTTCAGGTATCCCTAGCATGCTGAAAAGCCCTTGCTTTTGCCAGAGAATACCTAGGTTTAGAGAGAAGGTACTTCCTTTCAAGCTGTCACCCAGAACGACAGCAGCCCAGCACATCTGGCTCTGTTTCTCTCCCACTCCCTTGAGTAAAGACAGAGTAGTTTGAAGGTTCCTTCCTCCTACTTAGTCATCCGGCCTCTCTCTAACTCTACTGTTCTGGAATTGGCTTTGTCCTCTGGAGACAGGTGGGAGTGAAGAAAAGGAGGAAGCCTTCAAGATTTAAGAGAGATGTTCTAACAAAACGGCTAATGGTTAAGGGTGGGATGGGGGGATAATGAAGGGAAAGAGAAAAGTTGAGGGCCAGTCACCACAAGGCCGGTGGCAGATGGAAGGAAGGTAGTTACTCTGTCCAGAGTCAAGTTTTCAGTGAAATGGTAGGGGTGAAGGAAAGAGATGACTGGATCTGGTTCTAGCTATTAGCAAGGGAGCCCTTAAAATACGGATTTGCAAGAAAGTTAAGGCCACAGCCTCAAATCCTAAATTGCCTGGGAAGGAAGTTTTCTAAGAAAGGAAGGTGTAGGAAGAGTCAAAAAAAGGCCCTGCTAACTTCGGGCCTTCTGTTTCTTTACTTCAGGTGAAAATCTGGTTCCAGAATCGGAGGATGAAATGGAAACGGAGCAAAAAAGCCAAGGAACAGGCGGCTCAGGAGGCCGAGAAGCAGAAGGGAGGGGCGGGGAAAGGTGGAGGAGGGGAGGAGAAGGGAGAGGAGGACCTGCTGCTTCCCTCAGACAAGAGCAGCAGCCGCCGCCTGCGGGACTTGAGGGACAGTGACCCAGAGGAGGAAGAGGACGAGGAGGAGGAGGAGGAAGGGCATTTCTCCTACAAGAACAATAACGCGGCCCACTCCTCGGATTGCTCCTCTGAGGACGACTCTCCGCACACGAGACCGGCGGGACCCGGGCATCAGCCCCCGCCCCAGTGAACAGCCCACAAAGTCTGCTGGGGTGGGGAAGCAGGAGGTGGGGTGTGTGACCTCACCTTCCCGACTCCCCGATCTAACAGAGCGTCCTTCACATTCAGTTGGACCTGGTCATATCCAGGACTTGGGAACCTGACACAGTTCCTTGCATTCGGCAACCTGCAACCCGGATTCCTCTGACCGGGAGAGGACAGGGAAATGGGGAGGGGGGGAGGATCATTCTTTCCTTGACTGCCTCATCCCTTCTCTCCAGTTCTCAACTCCACTTTCTGTCTCCTTGCCGCCCCCGAGGTTTGCCGGGGGGTTGCAGCCCAGAGTTGGTTTACAGGGGGACTGGTAAATCCAGCTGCTGCCACTGACAAATGGATGAAAATCTGGGGACTCCCCTTCCATTACCCCCTCCCCTCCTCCCCCAGGACCGGAAAATCATGGCAATTTTGGTCGTTTTTGGCTACCGAGCTTCGGCTGCTGTTGAAGGAAAGAAGGAAACCCAGGGGAATGTTCAAACTTGAATCTGTTTTTTTTCCTTTGGTTTTTATTTAATTTTGTTGTGGTGGTTGAGTAAGTGAGGGGTGGGAGTGAGATGTTGTAAGGGGTCCCATAATACATGGGAGACCCTCTCATCTCCCCACCAAGTGGAGAAAACTTACCACACAGTGTTAAGTGACGTTTAAAACTTGAACCGTGGAAGCGCTGTTCTTTTGCTGAGTATTGAAAAAATGTTTTGTGCTTATTCTGTATCATGGAAAAAAACTTTATGTCATGAACGTTCAAACTGCTGGAAATCTCAAGACTGTACTGTCTTTATTTTTGTATATTGTATTTATAAAAAAAGATACCTCTACTTATGCATGCTAAATTATTATTTAGCTTCTCCCATCGTCCATGATGGAATGTAAAATAAATTGGTTTTATACTAGATTTGAGTGTAAATCTGGATTTCTTAAAAAAAAAAAGAATGTGATTCAATTCAGTTCAACAAACTCTTATTAAGAGCTTCTTATTTTTGCAGCCCAATGTTAGAGGCTAGATTAGGGGGCTCAACTTTTTTGTGTCCTAGATCCCTCTGGTCAGAATAATATTTTTAATAAAATAATAAATTCTAATAAATCAATGATTAATGAATGCAATTAAAATTTTACAAAATCAATGTTAAATATATATTATTGTAAAGGAAAACAAATATTTAAGAAGTTTTCAAAATATTTTTTAAAAATTCTAACTCCAGATTACAAACCCCCTCACTAGAGAAACAAAGATTAAAAAAAAAAAACACAACAAAAGTTTTGCCATTTTATCAGGGCTTAAAATGAACATATGAAGGGTCACAACTTAAGCCTCTATTGTGTAAAGTTCTTTTGTGTATTGAACCGGTGAGTGAGGGTGAGAAAAGGGTGGATGAAATCAGAATTGCAAAGTACAATAGCTTAGAGATACATCCCAGAGCTAAATATACATCAGAGGAAATCCTTGGGCACTGGCTTAGGTACCCACCTACCTTGACTACTTTTCCCAAAGGGAAGTGGGAAATTTAGTGCCCGGCAGCTATATGATACTTAGCAGACCTGGGGAAGCCAAAGCAGGCTAAGCATGAATGCAGAATGACCATCCCCTCCTCACCCTTCTGTAACCTTTATCTTCATTTTAAAATTATTTTTTATCTGAGTGTTTCTCTACTCCTCTGAGTTTTTTCAGAATTATTTTAAAGTCACTTAAAATAGGCATGTTATTTTTAGATGGATTTTTTGCCCCTTTCTTGCTTTTCTGAAGTTAATTGTCTCTTATTAAGTTTTTAATGTTTAATAGATTCTTCCTACCCCTTTGCACATTTTCCTCTCTTCCCTTTGCCTAGTTGGTAATAGCTCACTCTCAGATCTGTGCAAATTTGCAGGCGAACAAACGTGAGGAGAGCCAGTCAAACTGCAGAAACATTTCACACTGGAGCTGCAATGGCTTTGGATTAATAAACCTCCGCAATGTGTCTCATCAATCACACAGGGGCTGCAGAAGGGCGACTGGCCATGTGCTATGCACATGGAGGACAGAAACCTTGGATCAAAAAGCCTGTGGTTGCTGCTGCAGCGGTTGGTTCCCTGTCCAACCTACTGCCACAAACTAGTGCCAGACTGGAATCCACAAGTAGCGATGGGAGCAGGAGCAGGGCATGAGCTGAAAAACATGAAAGGGGTCAGACAGAATCCTCCCAGCTTTCTCCACTTCATATGGGAGAAAGAGGCCTAAAGGAAAGAGCCCAGAACTCTGAACTCTGAGTCAGATCTGCTGTTTACTAGCTCTGGAACCCTGGATAAGTCTCTGCCCCAACCTGGGATTCTATTTCCTCATCTGTCAAAAAAGAAAAAAAAAGATGAGTGGGTTGATCTTAGGTGAATTTTTGAGTTCCCTTCCAGCTCTAACATTCTGTGGTTTTGCTCCTTTCCTTGGCAGTATGAAAATGTCGGCCTCTTCAGCGATCTCTAGGGGAAGGGAGAGGAGAAAAATACAGGTGGCTTTTCTTCCTTTCTCTTTATAAGCACTTGGGTGTCCACCAGCTGCCACCGCCCTGCCTCCTCCCAGTTGATAAATGAGTTCAGAAGGGTCTGGTATTTCATTTGGGTGATTACAGCCCAGGCCAGCCCAACGGCTCATCTACCTATAGGGTTGGGGTGAGATTAATATCCTCTGTGGCAGCTCATTATCACCCCGAGCTCCTTCCAGAAAACCAATCGCAGCCAAAGCTAGGGAGGATCGAGGAGGGGAGGGGTTTGGGGAGAGAGATGGGAGAAAGGGTGGGGAAGAAAGCACTATTACATTGGCCTCAGGGTCCAAAGGTGCTTCCAGGTAATTTCGGCTCTAGCAGTTGCACTGATCTCAAGCTGGCAGCTAGCTACTCGGCTGCTTGGAGGACTGACTCAAAGCAGCAATTCCTAGGAGAGAGAGAGGAGTCGAAACAGATGAGCAGAGAGACTACCTGACAATCTTTAGCGGGATTCCCCAGCCCCCTTCACACACTCCCCGATAAACAAAAACAAAAAAACCCAACCACAACCCAATGATACACTGTTCGTGTGTGCGCTCAAACCTACGTATAATTTTGGATTTTCTAATCCTGGATGAAGATGAGCCTGAAACAAAATCATATCTGGGGGTTGGCTATTTCTCACCCAGGCCTATCCCGTCAGAGCTTTCTCTCCTGTGGAAGTGACCACTATTGCAAGTGGCCAGGCCTTGAGAGGAGAGTAATAGGGTGGGACGAGAGGTCAAGATCGGGAAAAGAAGCTATTATATCCCTTCTGGGACCTGGACGACCTTTGAGTTCTGGTATTCTTTGAGATCAATTCCTCCGCTGAAGCCATGACCTTCCCCCCCCCCCCCAACTTGCTGTCCTATTTGCACCCCAATCCCCTCGACAAACGCGACCCTAGGGACATACTGCGATACCGTCCTTCGGGATTTGCTAGCGGCCCTTATACCAATTTCTCTTGAGGAGAAACCGACATTTCTTTTTCAAGAGAGTCACCCCTAGAACCAGATCCCAGATCCGAATCTCAGACCGCAAACCCCAAACTGAACGTCCAGTGATGAGGGACGATCACTGGGGCTGGGAGTTCTCGGGTTTGGGTTGTCTTGGGAAAGACTTGGGGCTAGGCCGGGCAGCTCCAGTGTCTCCAGCCAGCTGCTTAATCGCAGCGGAATTTATCTCGCTAATAAATTTAATGATCAATTCGTTCTTGTCACTGCAGCTCTTCCCCAAATCAATTATAGCAAATTTAAATATAATCACTGGCTCATCCTCACCCACTCGGGGCCACGACGAACAATTCATTCCCGCTAATGAATGACTGCGTGTTCCTGCTCTCCTCTGCCTCCCCCGCCGCCCTCCCCGGCTTCGTGCCCAATGGGGGCTGGCTCGGCTGCAGCTCCCGGGAGGATGGAACCGAGATGAGCAAGGCCAGGATGTCGGAACAGAGAAAAACGGAGTGGGCCCCCAACGATTCCATGGGGAACCACGGTTTTTTCCTAATCGAAAGGCCTGATTCTCGATACACCAATGGCCGAGTCTATGCAATACAAGCAAACCCCCCACACTCCTCCCCCCAATTAGTGCAATTATTAGGATAATTGAGTTTCCATCTTCCTCCCTCAAAGACAAATATCACAAAACCTACGTAAGCCATCCCCTTTCTCCCATCGCAATAAAGAAGCTGTTGACCTGGTCTAAGTCCTTAGAATCTAAGGAAAGGGAGACCTTAAAGTGAGGTCTGAGCTAAAACATCCAATAATCTGCAAACTTTCTCCAAGTCTGGCAATCCAAGGGATCCGAGTCGAATTGTTCCCCATCTTTTTTTTTTTTTTTTTTAACATCTCCATTAGTCACTGTATGGGGAAGGAGAATGGGGCTCTATTTGTCAAAAAGGCGACTTCCCAAGACTGTCATCCTGGTAGCCTGGAATCAGATCAAACCCAATAGATCCAATTCAATCCCCGCCTACTCCGGTTCTCCTGGACGTTTCTAAGAACTGAGATCTTTCTCTATTGAACTTCTTGGAAAGCTGGCCGTCCATCTCTCTCTCTCTCTCTCTCTCTCTCTCTCTCTCTCTCTCTCTTTCTCCTCCGTTGTGCATCTTCTGTGTCTATATCAATGCGCAGAAACCAAGCCTTTGATGTCAAGTAGAGATCAAGCGATCGCCTTCAAAATGAGAAAAATAACTTTAAAAAACAAAAACCAAAGACTTAAATATTCGTGATTTGTGGAACCTTGTCCGAGCTCAGGAAAAAGGAGAGTTATTGCTTATAACAGAGAAAACACACATAGTCTCTCCGGTTGCTTCAGTTGTCCCTAATCCAAGACGTAAACTGTGAAGTTTAAAAATGTTTACAAGAAGGAAATTTACATATTAGCTCAGTCTTGGCCCTTCCCTGCACCCTCAACCAGGGAATATCCCAACGTAATGCCATCGGTTTAAATTTCTTATTTGAAGACAAGCAAGATTCTGATAAGAATGAGAAGGGTGGGTCAGTCCTCAACCTTTTGGGGGTGGGGAAGTGAGGAAGGATGGGTGAAAAGCCGCATTTCGCACGTGACAGAGCTCTATCTAGACTTCTAGGAAGGGTCGATTTGGATTCCACTAGAGGGATCCTCGTCGCCACCTCCTTTTCCTAGGTGCATCTGACAGGACAGGGACGGATTGGCAAACAAAATCTGGGGGTTCGAATCCTCGTCGGAGACTGGAATCAGTAGATGGGGGAAGAAATCCAGACCCCAGCAAGGCTGAGGACCTGCTACAGGAAGGGAAATAAACAACGCTCCCAGCAGAGAATTTATTACTCTGAGTTCGTCCAAGCGGACAGCTCCCTAGAATTGAAGACCAGTAATTTCGGAGATTATTATACTCATTTGTAGAAGGGAAAAGAAAGTGTGTGTGTGTGTGTGTGTGTGTGTGTGTGTGTGTGTGTGTGTTCTATCAACGACCAGGGGGAAATCACCTAGCAGGACATAGGCGCTCTACTCCTGGGCTCTGTATCAAAGTCCTACTGGTGTATTGTGTCTCCCTCAATAAAACTAATCCCTTTAAAGGTGTAACCTCTAACAAGAATGCTGCAGTGTTCCAGACTACAAGGGCAAATATGTTTTTCAGATTCCGTTTTTATGGTCGGATTAAAGTTTATTTTCCATAATAGGGCACCTAATAAAACTCATAAAGCTCTGTCAGTCCTCCAGCTGGTGGCCTCATTTAACACTTTCACTTCATAAATCATTTTACAACTTGCCAGGTGTTTCCAAAACTGGAAACAACCAAAAAAAAAAAACCCACCCCCAACCCATCAAAAACCCACCCCCACCAGACCTTAAACCTATTGAAAATCTGTCTATAGCTCCTCAAAACTAACAAGAGACAAAACTTTCAGTGTCCTTCTACCTCCTCTGGGGTTGGGTTTCGTGACAGAAGGGTGGAGCCCTAATGTGGGAGTGATTCTGGGAACGACACCTTGCTAGGCGCGATAACTACTCTCAGAGTCCAATCCTTCCTCCTGGCGGCTGTGTAATAAAAGGCTTTGAGGTGATTAGTGAGGAATCCATTACCGAAAGGAGAAGTAATCGGTTCCCCCTGGTCTAAAAAGCCAGTCAGGTTCCACTCGGTGAGAGGAAAGGGGGATGGGGAGGGTTAAAGGTGACCGGAAAACTAGCCCAGATCTCTCCTCTTTATCTCTCCTGGGGCGAGAAGGCGGAACTGGAGAGGGGCAGGTCCACATCGCCAGAAGGCCCGGGGGTTGGGACTGGTTTACAGCTGGATCTCCAAGAGGGAGAAGTTGGGGTGAGAAGGAGCAGTGACTTGCTGGGGAGAGGAAAGGACCTTGGGGAGGCTGGGATGGGGGTGTCCTCTCTCCTGTTCCTTGGAAGGTATCTGCCCAGTTCCAGCCTGCAGTCTTTCCTCCTCGGCCTCACACCTCAGCTCTCTACGCACCCCCCACCCCCACTCCCACTCACAGCCTCAACCCCATCCCGACTTTAGCCAGGTCCCTCATTCCGCAAGTCCCCAGCACCTGGCTACTCTCCTCTTTCCCGACTAAAATATATACAAGGTGCGAGACAATGCCTCTGTCCTTCTGAGCAAATGTCCCGTCCTGAGGCCGGGGGAGGACAATGGGTGCCCTCTCCTAGGTCGCCTCAGCTGGGGTGTGGGAGGGGAGAGTTAGAAAGGCGTAACTAGAGAGGCGTGGGAGGGGGCTCTGGGAACCGGGGGACAGAGTGTATGTGTATGTTGGGGGGGAGGGAGGGCGGCAAAGGTGGCAATAACTGAGGCCGCTGCCCGTTTACCCAGCTGGGAGCTGGAACAAAGGCTTCTAGGAGGCTTATCTCTTCCCAAGCCGGCCCGGAACAGAGGAGGGGTGGCCAAAGCCCGGGCCCCTGGAACGAATCTATGTCAATTGGGGCGATCCACCTGGGCCGCCGGGGTCAGACGGAGGGCGCGCCGGGAGCACCGCAGGGACCCAGAGGTCACTCCCTTTAGGACGGTGAGTGGGGAGCAGGTTGCAGGAGAGAAAGATGCTGCAGCCACTGCTGGAGAAACAGGACAGTGGGCTAGGTCTTCTTCCAGAGAAGTCAAGTGAGGTGAAGAATGAGGAACAAAAAGCATTCGAGAATAGGTCCCAATTATCCTTGGTCTCAAAAAGTTAAAACATCGGAGTACATAATTATGTACTATTCAGTATTCCTGTATGTGACACACCCTCCCTACTAGACTGTAAACTCCTAGAAGGCAGGGCCCTGGAAAATCTTAACTTTTGATTTTGCCTTGGCCCAAGCACCCTGGTGTGTGTGTGTGTGTGTGTGTGTGTGTGTGTGTGTGTGTGTGTGTGTGTGTGTGTGTGTGTGTGTATCTGTGTGTGTGTGTGTATGTGTGTCTGTGTCTGTGTGAATTTGTTTTTGTTTTGTTTTGTTCAGACTGGTGATTTCATAATTAGAAATTTTCTCCCCTGGTGGAAATCTTCAGACTTCAGCAATTTATAATCTTACAGAATTCCCTAGGTCACTAAGTGCTTAATGGACTAGTCCACAGTAATTCAACTAGGGTGAATCAAAAGGATGTGAAGGCTTTCTAACTATTAAGAGGGGCTTTCTGGTTCTCAAAAAAGTGAGCTAAGGATGGGGGGAGGTCCATAGACTCTTCCAAGGGGTCTGTGAGATAAATTTTCATAATAATACAAAGATATTTTAATTTGTAAACTGGTAAATATGGATAGCTATAACCCACACAAACAAAAGCTCTTGGGGAGGGGAGCTTCTGAATAATTCTTAGGAGTACAAAGCAGAGCTGAGTCCCAAACGTTTGACAATCACAGAACAACCTTTGTTCTCGGTAGGCCCTTAATAAATGTTTCTGATGAGTTGAAAATGGGTGGGAAGTTGTCTTGTTTTGTGCCTCTCCTGCCCTCCCTCTTTCCTTGAATGATTTTTAAATTTTAAATTAAATTAAATTTTTAAATTTCAGATTCTCATTTTCTTCCTCTCCCCCCCCCCCCCATTTCTCTGAGCTCCTCAAAATTCAATATGTTTCCAGATAGAGATGTTCTTTTTTCCTCTTCCTGGGAGGTCAGAGTGATTTTTTTCTCAGCTGCCCCAATTGTCAAGGCCTGGGATCTAGAAGTAGGCTTACTTATCTGAGGACACTTGGAGGCAGCTAGGCCTGGAGTCTGGTAGACTGGACTTCAAGTCTGACATCAGATGCTCACTAGCTGTGTGACATTGGGCAAGTAATCTAATGTCTGTTTGCCTCAGTTCCCTCATCTGCAAAATGACACATGCTAACTAGCTATTATCATTATTCTCTCATGCCCCACCAGGTTTCCTAAGTCATCAAACATTTATTAAATGCTTACCAGGTGCCATGTATTGTGCTAGGGTGCCAGGGATACACAGAAGAGCAGAAACAATTCCCACCCTAAAGGAGCTCACAATCTAATGATAAAGGCAACATGAAAATAGCTGGGCACATTCAAAACGTGAGTAGAATGGAAGGTGGTCTCAGTGGGGAAGCCTCTGGTAGCCCTGCCTTTCTCCCATTGGAAAAGACATCTGAAATGTGACAATGAGCCAACTTGGAGAGGATGACAGATATTGAAGGCTTGACATAAAGGAGGCAATGTGTGTGAAAGGAATATGGGATGGGGGGGGATGGGGACTGAGCTCAGGTTTTATTGCTCTAGGGAACTGTAGATGAGGGAATTCCCTCAGGTGCAGGTGGACATCTTCTCTGAAACTTCAATAGAAGGACAATAATGAGCTGTAAATTAAGAGGAAGAGTCAGACATGGATTCTGTGCTTTGTGACAGAAGAATTTGACTAGAGGTATAAAACATTTCCCCCAGAATAAGTGTATTTTTCTTCTCTCTCCTTCCCCCCCCCCCTTCCCCAGGTAGGTCATCTACTATAACGCTATATTGGAGCAGTAATTTCTTCTTTTTTCGTTTGCTCCTCCACAATCTGTGGGAATTCAGTCCAAAAGTCTGCTCTGTATGAAAGTGTGAACTATCCCTGAATCTTTTTGAGGATTAGCTGACCTGGAAAATGTACAAAACCACCTTTCTGGGTTTTTGTTGTTTTATACCTTGAACCCCTGAAAAGTCCTCCAAAAGTAGGGCTCAAACCATGAAATGCTTGTGGCTCTAGTACTTTCTAACTGAAACTGATTTATATTTTTATAGATAAATTTGCAAATTTATTATAAACCAAAGGCAAATTACATCCACACACACAACTGAATATAAATGATCCTTTATCGTAATCACATTCTCCACTGGATTGGCCAAGGACAGTTAATACTAGGTTGTAGCAGTGAGAAGAATGCTTGAGGGAACATACCAAGGTCATACTAAGGAGCTGAGTGGGGGTGGTCTTTGAGGCATGTTTAAAGATTTATTTGGAGCATTCCTATATTCAATTAAAAACATTTTAAATGACCTTAACCCTTTGGGTAGAGCTAATTTCCAGGATAGGGAGCCATATGCTTTCCCTCCACTAGATAACAGATTTTATGCATGACTTAAGAAAGCTTCAATATATTTTATATATATATGTATATATTTCAACATATACATTAAGTATGCTATATTAAACTTCTCTATAAAGAAAACCAGCTAAAATGAACTGTTTAAAAAGAGCACTAGACCTTTCACCTTTTTTCACAGAGGTAGAGGACTATGGGCATGCAACACTAAATGTGCTGTCAGACTCAGCTGATTCATTGCTTAGCTTTGCTTAATTACGAAAAAATCTCTTTTTCTATTCTTTGTTGCAAAGGCATGGATGGAGGTGATACATGTTATATACAGGAAAGAAGGTGATATAAAAACAAAAGATAATAAAAATACACTTGGAGTCAGAAGGTTTGCTCCAAATATTGGCTCTGTTACTTGCTACCAATGTGAAGAGAGGTAAATTACTTCTGCTTTCTGGGCCTCAGTTTCCTCACTTGTAAGATGAAAGAGTTTGGCTCTCTAAAGACCTTCCCATTTCAAATCCTATAAGTCACTTTGGTAGGAATTTTGCTGAGTGATACAAACAGTGTTTGGCAGTTTTGTTATTGTTCAGTTGTGTCTGATTCTTAGTAACTCTGTGACTGTACATGGGGTTTTCTTGAAAAATACTGGAATGCTTTGTCATTTTCTTCTCCAGCTCATTTTACAGATAAGCAAACTGAGGTAAATGGGGTTAAGTGACTTGCCCAAGGCCACACAGCTATTAAGTGTCTGAGGCCGGATTTGAACTCAGATCTTCCTGACTCTAGGCCCAGAACTCTATCCACCGCAACACCTAACTGCCCCTATATGCCTCAGTTTCCTCATCTGTAAAATGAACTGGACAAGGAAATGACAAATCCCTCCAGTATCTTTGCCAAGAAAACTCCAGATTGAGTCACCAAGAGTCAGACACAACTGAAAAAAATGTCTGAATTCAACTGAACTGAGTACCACTTAAAGTGAACTTTATATGCCCCACTTGAGAATTTGTTAACAGAACAGAACCAAAGTCAGGTGGGAGCAATGTATACTGTTACACCAAGGCCTGTCTTATAGGATCAGAGATTTATAACTGGCAGGAACCTCAAAGGTAATTCAGGCCATTTTATAGATGAAGAAACTAAGGCCGGGAGAGGTTTAACTGATTTGCTTAATCATTCTGGTGATGAGAAGCAGAGCTGGATTTGAACTCAATTGCCTTTTTTTCCCCCCAGATATTTGCCCTCCCTGGAATGTTCACTTTATCTCTTTTCTCCCCAACCTAATTCTCATTTTCCAGATTCAATTCACCTTTCAAGACCCAGCTAGAATCCCACTGCCACCAGGAAGCCTTTCTCCATAATTCTAGCACAGGCAAAGTTATGTTTATTGCCTTTGCCACACATTTTGGCTCTAATTCCATTGCCTTATGTTCCTCTCTAATTTCTAGAACTTGAGCATGTTCTCCACTGCAAGGTTTTTCAAGGCAAGGAACTGCTGGCATATAGATCCTCGCTTTTGCACGAGGCTAGGAATGTGTAAAGCATTCAACAAATGCTTGCTGAACTGAATTGAAATCAGTTAGCTTAAATGAAGTCCCAAGTCCTGCAGGCTCTAGGAAGACACCAGCTGATCCTGAGGGACTAGGCTATGAGCTAGGATGCTACCAGAGGGGAAAGGTCAGCAAGACTGATTCAGGGAGGTACAAGAGGGAAGGAAGATCTAATCAACTGTGTCTTCATGCAATCTCTTGGTAAGATTCAATCTGAAAGCAAAAATTATATTGCCCTGCCCTTCCTGTGTCCCCAGGAAAAGCAAATTATATTCTCTGTACTCCATCAGACACAGTATAATTTCAGCAGGCTAGGATGAAATATTTTATTTGCCACACCCCAGTGAACTGACCCTTATGCTAATGCAAAGCCAAGGTATGGAGAAATTGCAGGCATGGTCAGAAGACTGGGGTTTGATTTCATGCTCTTTGTCCTAATGTCTGTGTAACCCTGGACTCCTCTGCATGTAATGGTTTTGATCTGTCAAATGGGAATAATATTTATATTGCTTACTTCACAGAGTAGTATGATTTTTCTAATCATTTTGCAAAACCTAAAGCAGTACAAAATCAGTTATAACAAGCTCAAAAATGATTGTGCTTAAATAAAAATATTTATTAATAATTAGCCATTGTTAACACATCTAACATAAAGATTACGCCTAGGCAAAACTGTGGGGGGAAAAAAAGTTTAGTTCTTTTCCATTACTTTTTTTAGTCTCCTCTTTCTCCTGAGTGTTGGCATCCTCTCCCTCCAACACACTCACTAGCTACCCAGTACTTTCATGTTGGTTCTGGCTGCTTCCCTTCCCACCCCACCCCTCCAACTCCGTTTAGACTTACTGTCCAGAGCTGTGACAGGAACATTTTCCCCATTCTTACCTTGCCCTACATCAAAACTGCTCTTAGCTCAAACCTTGGAAAATATCCAATAAATTATTTCCTGATGAGGAACTAAAATATGTAACTCTATCTAGGGGTAGCTTTTATAAGAGGCAATCCCTTGATTCAGAGGAATAAATCTCTAAAGGTAAAATTTCAGGCATAATGGGTTGCGGAGGAGTTAAGGCGAGGAAATCTTTTAAGTACTTTTCAAATTTCACCATGAAGAAGGGCTGGTTAAAGAGATGACTTCATGTTCAGTAGTAGAATTTTCTTTTCACTTAAAAAAATTAAATTTATTTTTTCAATGAACAAAAATCTATTTTCTCTTCCTTCTACCTCAACCTTCTCATTTTCCTAAAAAGAAAAACAAAACCTTTATAACAAATATGCATAGTCAAATGAAACAAAATATTTTTTAAAAATCTCAATCTGTATCAGTAGTGTACAATTTCCAAATTCCTTATCTTCATTTCTATACAATATTCATCCAAGGTACTGATGTAGTGGGTAGATTGTTGTTGGTGTTTTTCCTCACCAAAGAAAGGTCAAGATGCTCCTTTAGCCCTGCAGTGCCAGGGTCTATTTAGTCCCATTTGCTGAATTGGAGATTTTAGGGCGTTTTCCAACTCAATGTTGTTGGGAACTGGGAACACTAAACTTGGAGACAAAAAAATCCAAGTTGGATTCCTAGCTCTGCCACTTAATTATCCCTATGATTTTGGGTAAGACACTTCATCTTTCTGGACCTCCATTTCCTCAAATAAAAAATGAGAGTACTGGAATCACTGACCTCAAAGGACCTAGAAGATCCTTTCAATTTCTGCAGGTCTAGGAGCCTAGGTGAACTCTTAGGTTCCTTTCAATGCTAATATTCCTGGATTCTGTTTTTTCCAAACTAGGACAATATGGGTGGCATAGTTGGGGTAATTCCATTTTATTCCAGTTTGGTGTGCGATTGGAGGTCCAAACTCAAAGCAACAATTTGAGAATTGTAACCCTCATTAAGTCATTTTGGGTGCTTTAGAGATAGATGACACCTTCCCTACTCTGGAAATTTGATCAGGTGTGAGGATCCTAAATTATACCAAGGCTCATCAGAAAGGTGCATTCCACATGTGTGGAATCCAGTCCGACTGAGGCCATTAATCAGATATCTTGGTCACTTTGCTATGCATGTTGTAAACTTCTCACAGGGTACACTGCAGGCATTATGGTCAGGTAGTTTCCTTTGAAGGGCCCTATAGTAAGTAAACTCTATTTAAGTTGGTGTTTTTTTTTTGTAAAACCCTATGCCTATTGAGAGACTGAAAATTACAGGGAACAGGGGACATGCTTTACGTGGAAGAGTGATTAACTAATATTCACAATTATTATACAATCATAGAAGCAGAAGGAACCTCACAAGGTTCCTGCCTTAAGAAAGAACAACACCTGAACTCCTCTGAGAATGATTTTAATGCCTGTCTTTAAAACCCTCCAGAGGATATTTTATAAAAGGAACAGTGTCCTGTTATAAGTTAATATAAATTCTATTAAAAGTTACAGAAATGAATTTTTTTGATCCATTGCACTTTGTTTACAAAAAAAAAAACTTCTTAAAGACGTCTTCTTAGGAGGAGTGATTTGAAACTTTCAGATATAATAATGATAATAATAATAATAACAATAATAGCCAGCATTTATTGAGTGCTTACTATATGCTGGACACTTTACAAATATTGTCTCATTTGATCCTCACAATAACCCTGGGAGGTTAGGTGCTATTATTATACCCATTTTACAGATGAGAAAATTGAGGCAGACAGAGTTCACATAACTTGCTCAGAGCCACACAGCTAATAAATAATGTCTGAGGTCAAATTCAAATTCAGGTCTTCCTGACTCCAGGCTCATTGTTCAATCCACCATGGATTGAGAAGGCTAAACTACATTGAGGAGGAGGGAGAAAGTAGTGGTAGTATATAGGTGGGAAGGAATGTAAAAGGGAAATGTCTTCCATGGCTAAATTTTAAATATTTCCCCTTAAAAAAAAAGTTTCTGTCAAATTAAAAATGTAAGATCTAGGCTATTTTTGTTCTTGGTTTTCAGAAATCTTTTTCCTAATTAGTTTAAAAAAGAATTTATTGATAACCTTTTTTTACAAAAGGCAAGTTTAATAAGATCATTAAAAATTTATTTTGTAAATTCTTATAAAGGACTAGTCCAGGGGTGGGGAACCTGCAACCTTGAGGCTACATCTGTGAAGTTTGAATTCAGTTAAAGGGCCACACTTGAGGACCTAGAGGGTCACATATGGCCTTGAGGCTGAAGTTTTCCACCCCTGGACTAGTATTTTAATACATAATAATATAATGGCCAAAGCAAACATTTCTCATTGACATAAATGAAATTATTTTAAATTTCTTAAGCAAGTCACTTTAACCTTTATTGATAACTTTTGTTCCTTGATTAGTTTTAAAAGAAAATTATAACCTGGAATCCCCTCCTATGCCTCAATATTGGCAATTTTCAAGTCAGCATGTCATCTACACCTTAATATGTGAAGGGAAATAGGTTTACTAAGCTTTTCCAAGTAAATCTGAAGGGAATTGTTCATTAATTAGAATCTGCAGTGAACAAACAGCTCCCTGGAGCCTCTCTCAAAAAACTAAAAAAAAAAAATTATTCCCACTGTAGGCGCTCCTTGTTAGTCAATATCACTTTCTCCCTCATGCCTTAGTCCATTATCCATTCATATTTACTTCGTGGAAGCTAAAGACACATCACAGGGCCCACACTAACTGAGCTGAAACACGAAGGCCTTAGAGGTCTTTTCAATTCTATCTTCATAAAACAAAATAATTCCCTTTTAATGACTGTCTTTGTTTTCTTTCCCAGTTCTATTTAACCAGATAAAATGTCTGGGGCATTTTCAACTGGGTTAAACCACTGTGACCTTCATAATCAGGGAACAGAAATAAATTATATTTTCTCGTAAATGTTAATATGTCTCCATTACCCAGCTGCCTCCTAATCACTGATGGTAGTGATAATATTTAGCTCTTATCAGGCCTCTTGCTCAGGGATAACAAAGTACTTTATTATTCTTAGTAAGCAGTTAAGGAGCCCTTTAGATTTGCAAGGTGTTTCACACACAAGTATTATATGACTTGACTGTGAGTGTTATTAGGCACTGGAAAGAATTCCCAAAGGAGGCTGGTATGGGGATTCATGGTAGAGTGGGGGAAAAAAAACCCAAAACATTCAGCTGTCTCTGAGTCTGAATCTAGGTTCTAATCCCGTTTCTCCCATTGACTTATCTGTGTGACTCTGGCCTTACTGGGAGTGGAAGGGGGAGAGGGGAGGAGGGACAAGCCTTAAGGAGATGAAATAATGAAAAATGACACATGGTGAAATAATGATTCTGTCACCTACAATTTCCTGAAATCATACCAATAAAAAAATTATGAGTTCTGGGGAAGGCTTAGACTCATTAAAAAAATCAACTGCAGAAAGATAGCCCTCAGTTGGGGTTAAGTGACTTGCCCAAAGTGCCCTGCTAGTTAGTGTGTCAAGTACCTGAGGCTGGATTTGAACTCAGGCCCTCCTGATTCCAGGGCTGGTGCTCTACTCACTGCACCTCCTAGCTGCCCCCTGATGAACTCTTAACACAACATAGACCAGTGATAGGGAGGCAAGGATCCTTAAATCTGTAAAAATACATATTTATAAACATAAGTAGAAACCTTCCACTTCCTCTGTATTAGGACTTGCACCTTTTTTTTTTCTGGAGACAGCTAGTAGGTGTCTGAGGCCAAATTTGAACTCAGGTCCTCCTGACTCCAGGGCCGGTGCTCTATCCACTTCCCACCTAAGCTGTCTCAACTCCTGATTTTCCCAAAGAATATTCATAATAATAGATAGCATTTACACGGCCCCTACTACATGTCAGACACTGTGCTAAGTGCTTTACAAATATCTCATTTGATTCTCTCAACAAACCTGAGAGATAGGTGTTATTATCATCCCTACTTCCCACTGAGGCAAACAGAGGGTGACTTGTACAAAGTTCTATCTATTGAGTGTCTGAGGCTGGATTTCAGTTCAAATCTTCCTGACCCCAAGCACTCTAGCCACTGTGATACCTACCTGCCTAACCTCTGTGTTGAGCAGTGCTAAGTAATATTAAAAAGCCACAAAAAAACCAAATCAAACACCAGACTCGGACAAAGCAAGGCAATTAGGGATATATCTGTTCTCCTCCACTCCCATTATAACTACCCATCCTTTATATTCAGGCTGAGGAAGCACAGAGACCTGAGAAGCCTGGCAGAAATTTGGGTTTGCTGAGATTCAGGGTTAACATATTGCCAAAGGCATTTGGAATTTGATTTATCTGTCTACATAGTCCACAAAGCTGAAAACCAGACTCTGGGCCTTGGTCATTTTGATTTAGAAAACAGAAAGAGGCTCTGCAAATCTGATTGTCCATTTGAGAAAAAAAAAACCCAACCCCAAAACCAAAACTTAAACAACGCCCCTCCCCAACACACACACACACACACACACACACACACACACACAAACCCCCAACCCAACACAGAGGGATGTTAATAATTTTTTTCAGTTGTGTCTGACTTTTTGTGATCTCATTTGGGGTTTTCTTGGCAAAGACACTGGAGTTGCTTGCAATTTCCTTTCCCAGCTCATTTTTGCAGATGAGAAAACTGAGGTAAACAGTGGCTAAGTGACTTGTCCGGGGTTACACAGCTAAGTACATGTCTGAAATCAGATTTGAACTCATGAAGATAAGTCTTCCTGACTCCAGGTCTGGCACTCTATCTACTGCACCACTGAGCTGCCTTGTTAATAATAACTGTGTGGATTTTATTAGCTAACTTGAGTTCAGACTGAAATATATTTCCTTTTCTGATCAAATATGGTCCTAGTGAGTATAATGCTGGAATGAGAGTCAGGAAGATCTGAATTCAAATCCTGTCTCAGACTTTTGTTAGCTGTACCCTCTTGTCACATAGGTGTAGATTTAGGAGTTTGGCTCTGCCAAATGGCATCATTAACAGCAGAAACCTTGCCTCATAGATAGAGCCTTGATACTTGACAAGTATCTGTTGAGTGCTTAATCTGTGTAGAGAGAGAGAGAAGAAAGTACCATGGCCCTCAACAAACTGAGTGCATAGGGAGAAACTCCAATAGGTCAACTCCAGCTCTACACTCATTCACTGCCACGTGTGACCATGGACAAGATCCAAGTCACTTCGGTCTCAGTTTTTGTTATCTCTAAAATGATGGGGATGTAGCAGATGCTTATTTAGAATCCCTTCCAGCTCTGAAGTGCCCCAAATCCCAAGTTTCCTCATCTGTAAAATGGGATTAGTAATAGTATCTACTTTGTAGGACTGTTGTGAGGATCAAATGAGGTAATATGCTTACAGTTTTTCAAACTTTAAAGTGCTTTATAAATGCTATTGTTATTATATATGAAGGTATAAATAAAATAAATTTCAAATGATAATGCTATTTTATTAACTAAATGGGAACCATTTTCTGCCCTTATTCTCTCACTAAAGTCCTCTTTCATTATGTATTTCTTTATTATGTAATATTTTATAACATTGTTAGATAGTATTTCATTTGTAATAATCATGTAATAATATGTTTTATTGCGGCAGGTGACCCTGGATTCTCTACCATTACTCCAATAAAGCACATTCTTTGGGTAAATTCTTTCAAGCCTTCCGGGCACTGACTACATATCTGTATCTGAGAACCAATCTAGAGAGAAGGTCATCACTAGATTAGGCTCAGCATGATGAATTTTTCAAAAGTAGCAACTCTCCAATATTCTATATGCTGTAGTAGGATCAGCTCTATGAATGACTAGAGGGAATATTTTTCTCCCTTTCACTCTCTGCTCAGTGATGAAAACAACATGGTCTTGGGATTTGGGGCTCTTACTTCAGAGCCGGAAGGGATTCTAGATAGACATCTAGTTCATCCATATCATTTTAAAGATGATGAAATTGAGGCTTAAGAAGCTGATGTGACTTGGACCTTGTCCATGGTAGTAACTAAATGCAGAGCTGGAGTTGACCTACCGGGGTTTCCCTATGCCCTCAGCTTGTTGAGGGCCATGATGCTTTCTTCTATCTCTCTACTCAGATTAAGCACTCAACAGATATTCAAGTACCAAGGCTCTTTCTATGAGGTAGTTTCTACTGTTAATGATGCCATTTGGCAGAGCCAAACTCCTAAATATATACCTATCTTCTGGAGATCAGAGGTTTCAAAATATGCAAAGGGAACAAATGGAATAGATGGCATTAAAAAAAAATTAAGGAAGCCCTGAATTGAGACATTTAAGACTAGACAGGACAAAACATGGAATAATTTGCCTGCCCTGTTGGGAGAGCTTTTAGCATGACAGGATAAGATAACCTCATTTAAATAAATGTGACTTCCATATTTTGAATTTATTTTTCATTAGAATAAAGATCCACAATGACAGAGATAACTATCTGGAGCGTTTGCCAGAGATTAAATACCACAAAAGTGCGGTAAGGTGGAGAAAGTCCATTTTTAAGATTCTCTAGAATGGCACTTCAGTGAGACATATTATATTTTTCTGTTAATCTAGGGATAAATTTTAGGGAAAGGATCAAAAAAATAATCACGATAAATAGAAAGTAGATTAATGGGAAAAACTAACAGGAATTAGGTAAGGGTTGGTGGAGCAACACCTTAAAAAAAGGGCTAGGATTTGGCTTCTTCCTTCCCTCCCTTGTTTCTTTCATAGCACTTCTACTGTCGTTGAAAACAGGATGAAATGAACCATAGAACAGTGCTGCCCAAATCAAACAGGATGAGATCCCTGCAGTCTGCTTATTGACTTAGAAAAACAAAAATTAACATTATCTATGTTGTATTTTATTATTTATTTTGTTAAATATTTCCCAATTATATTTTATTCTGATTTAAGCATCATTTGGGAGACACCACTTTATGGTGAAGAGAAACGGGGCATCTTCTTTGTCCTTTCCTGTCTTCTAGGCAAAGCTTGATATTTCAGTCAAATGTTTTTCAGTCATGTTAGACTCTTTATGCCCCCATTTGGGGTTTTCTTGGCTGGATACTGGAGTGTTTTGCCATTTCTTTCTCCATCTCATTTTATGAGTGAGGAAACTGAGGCAAACAGGGTTAAGTGACTTGTCCAGTGTCACACAGTAAGTGCCTGAGGCCAGAAAGGTAAGTCATTCTGACTCCTGGCCTGGCACTTTACCCACTGCACCACCTAGTGGCCCAAACTTGGTACTACAGGCCAAAAATCTAATCCTGCTTTTATTTTTTACCTCTCTACCATGTGAAGGGAAGGGACTAACTCACTCCACCCCCATCCTCAGTGCCTGGAGATCACTGGTGCCTAGCTTTGGAGAAGAGATCCTATGGGCATTTACAAAGGGAATTTAGGGGGTTGCTGCCACAGTGAATTATCTATCACCTATCATAGCCCAGAACAAAAGATTTGGTATAAGATGAGAGGGAGATTAAAAGTTCCCCAGAACAGGAATTTTTTTTTTTGTCTTTTAAATTTTTATTCCATATTGAAAGGATGGAAGAGTTGTGACTGAATAGGCTGAAGAAAGTCAGTGTTGGGACATTCTTGGCTCAAAGCAGCTCCAGTCTGGCAGCCTGTACCTGTCTGGGATACGTATGAGAAACTGTCAAAGTGAACAAAGCAACCAGTGTTCTAAAGATCACTTCTATATCTTTAGAACATTTAAAACTGACCCTATTTTTTTTTCCAGGAGCAGTTAGGTGGTGTAATGGATAGAGTCAGGAGGATCTGAGTTCAAATATGTCCTCAGACACTTACTAGCTGTGTGACATGACCCTGGGCAAGTCACTTAACACTGTTTGCCTCAGTTTCCTCATCTGTAAAATGAGTTGGAGAGGAAGTAACAAACCACTCCAGTATCTTTGCCAAGAAAACCCCAAATGGGGTCATAAAGAGTCAGACAGGACTGAAAAATGACCGAAGAACAACAAAAAATTTTCCCCTCATCTACCAGTTTGTCATGTAGACATCACCAATTACACCGAGGCCAACATGAATGGCCTCAACCTCTTGGAACAGCCAAGTTTTATCTTGTCTCAATTCCTGCCTCAGCAAATGTGGCATATGATTTAAATCTTGAAAACAAGGAAGGAGAAAGTAAGCCAGGGTGAAGAGCAAAACTGAATTTTTAGACCAACATTATTTACACAAGAAAGTCTGAAATTTGCAGATCATTAATCACATTAATGTCAGTGAGGTGGGGTAATAAAGAGAATGTAGGACTTGGGATACACAAGACCTGAGTTTGAATCTTGCCAAAGATACTTACTAAGTGGTGTGCTCCTGGGCAATTCACTTAACCTTGGTCAACCTTAGTTTCCTCATCTGAAAATGGAAATCATAACAATACCTATCCCATAGGATTGTGAGGAACAAATCTAATAATATATGTAAAGTGTTCTGTAAACCTTTCAAGTGCTATATAAATTTTCGCTTTTGTTATTAATATTAAAAATGTATACATATATGTAACATGTACATATGGTTAGGGCAATTAATGAATGCAGAAGAATCTATCAATCTATCCATCCTCATACTACATCATCATATAATTCCCTCTTAATAAGTGCCTATATTTTCAATCCTACTTCCATTTGACCAGACAGGCAGCATTTTCAACTGGGGTAAATCATTGTGAACTTGCTGATCAGGGAATAGAAATTAGTTTTATTTGCAAAAAAAAAATGCATTAACATGTATGTGTTGAGAAAGAGAGAACACTTCTTGTATGTCCTAAACATCTGAGGTATTTTATCCTCAAAGAAAGTATCTTGATTCAGTGGGAAGAGCACTGGATGTCAGAGAATCCTGGGTCAAAGCTGGTTTTATCAATTCTTCATTGGTAAAATAAGGGGACTGGATTATCACTCAATTAGCAACTATTTATCGAACACCTATTTATTATGTGCCAAGTACCATTATAGGGAATGAAATATGTTAAATGAAAAAAAAATCCCTACTCTTAAAGAACTTGCATTCTAATGGGGGAAGACAAGTAAACATAGAAATACACATGTAATAAATATCAAGAGAATAAATACAACATTTTGAAATACATCCCTCCTGAATCATTGCTTTGCCAAAGCAGAGGGACTTGCATAGCTCTATGAAACTATGTAGGGTTACCCAAGATGACCCGGTCATAATGGAAGGTTCTGACAAAAGATGATGCCCTGAAGAAGGAAATGGCAAACCACTCCAGTATCTTTGCCAAGAAAACCCCATGGACAGAGGTCCATGAAAAGTCACGAAAAGTTGGACACGATTAAAAGACTGAACAAAAATTGAAATACAAGGAAGTTTGGAAGGTAAGGAACTAGCAGTTGTCAGAATTAGAGGAAAGGTTTCATAGAGAATATGGTTCTATGTCTTATGGAAGAAAGAGATTTATGAGGAAGAGGTGAGAAGCAAGTATATTTAAGGCATGGGAGGATGTCATGTGTGAGGCACAGAGAGAAGGCCAGGCTGATTGATCTGAATAATAAAGGAGGGGGAGTAATGTTCAGTAAGGCTGGAAAGACAGGGTGGGGGGCCATGTTGTGAAGGGCTTTAAAAACTAAATAGTTCATATTTTATCCTAGAATAATAGGGAGTCACTGGAGTTGACGGAGTGGAGAAGTAACTCGGTCAGATCTGTATTCAAGAAAAATCACTTTGGTAGGCATGTATGCAATGGCCTGGAGTAATGCAAGTCTCAAAGATGTCAGGAGGCTGGTGAATGGTGATGAGTGACTGAACTAAGGTGATAATTGTGTGAATAGACAGAAAGGATAGGATGTTGTGGAGTTAAAAACAGCAAGATTTTATAGCTGATTAGGAGGAGTCAAGGATAATGTCAAGATCATGGTCCTAGGAGATTGAAAGGATGTTGGTGTCTTTCACAGAAATAGGCAAGTTTGTAAGAGAAAAGGTTTTAGGGGTTCAGTTTTGGAAATGCTGAGTTTGAGATATTTCTAGGACATCCAATTTGAAATGTTCACTAGGTAATTGGTAATGTAAGACTAAATCCCAGGGGAGAGATTGGGACTGGATATCTAGGTCTGGAAAGTCACCTGCATAGAAATAGTAGTTTAATAAACCCATGGGAGCTGATAAGGCTACTGAAGATATAGAAAAGGGCTTAGGAAAGAACCTTGGGGGGAGGTGCCCACAATTAGGGGGCTGATAAAGATGATGAGTCAGCAAATGAGGTATACATAGAACAGTTAGGTAGAAGAACCAGGAAAGAGTGTTCACAAAAACCCAGAGAGGAGAGAGTATTCAGGAGAGGGTGTTCAACAGTTCAAATATGACAGACAGGTAGAGAAGAATGAGGACTGAGAACAGACCACCAGATTTGGCAGCTAAGAGATCTTTGGTAATTTTTGGAGAGAGAAGTTTCAGTTAAAAATTGAGGTCAGAAGCCAGATTGCAAAGAGCTGAAGAGTGAGAAGTGGAGACAATGAGTGGAGACAGCTTTCTTTTGATCATCAACAAAAAAGGGAGAGGTTGAGAACAATAGTGGGAAGGAATATTAGGGACTACAGAAGTTGTTTTTGTTTTTATGGATGTGAGAAGGGAGTAGGGAAAGAACCAGTAAATAGGGAGACTTTGAAAATTCTAGAGAAAGAGGGGACCATTGAGGTTGCAATCTCCTGGGAAAGATGGGAGATAAGATTACACACATATGTAGAGGGATTGATCTTGGCAAGAAGGAGGGCTGCCCCTTTATTGAGAGATTGGGGGAAAGGAGGAAAAAGCTGGGGATGATGTCAAGGTGTCTGAGAAAAAGGGAGAAGAGATATCTTAAGTAAAATATCCTCAATTTTCTCAGTATAGTAAGAGGCAAGGTCCTCAGTTATGTGGGGAGAGAGAGGGAGAGGGAGAAGTGTGGGGGACTTGCGGAGGCAAGCGATTTAGGATGGCTTCTGTGGGCAGACTGGGAGTCAACTAGAGAGGAATAAAAGGACTAACTTGCTGCAGTGAGTGCCCAGCTGAAGTTGGATAATATGATTTTATAAGGACCCTGTCAATACAGCTGTTACTTCCTCCATCTCCAAGGAGGAAGTGGATGGTGGGAACAATCTAGTGATGAGTAGCCAACAGTGAGGGATTTAAGAGCAAAGGATAGTATAGAGGTAAAATGGCTTATGATAGGAAAGAGGAATAGAATAGAAATAGAACATAGATTGGAAAGAGAAAAGTAGAAAAAGAGCAGGATTGATGGTCTGAGAAAACTACCAAGGGATAAAAGTATTGGAGGATTCAGTAGAGACAGAGAATGAGTTTGGGAGGGCTGAGGCATAGGGGGATGTGGAATGATGGTCGGCTATGGTCAGATAGAAGAATATCAGAGTTTCTAAATAAAGAAGTGCAACACTAACAGGTAATGGTGAGATTCAATGTGGGACCATCTTTATGTGTGACTAATTTGGAATGTAGGTCAAGGAGGCTGAGGAAATGGTAGAGAGTTTGGGAAACCATCATCTAAGCCTGAGCAGAGATTGTGGAACTGAATTGACTTTCACCTCCGTCTTCTTTACTGACCTTTCTTCAGTCTTCAATCTCTAGATCTCTCTACGTCAGGCAATGCTGACATTTCCTCCTCTCAATTTTCTTTTCTGCCTTAGCACCAGTGGCATTACATTCTTTCATTTCTCCTGTCTCTTCTGGCTCCTCTCCCTCACGCTAAACCCTAAAAGGCTACTCTATCTGTCTGTCTGTCTGTCTGTCTGTCTATCTATCTATCTATCTCCATTTCTATCTATCTCCATTTCCCCCATTTTAACCTCATTCCTGAACTTCTGAACTTCCAAACTACTTACAACTCCACCTGGGTAGATCTTCCCACCAGGAGTATCAAACCTCTGCATTGGACTTCCAGAGCATATGTTCCTCCCAACACTGGGGGCATTAATCCACTTAACACTTGGACTGTGCCTAGTAGCTGAGCTGTCCTGATTGGGGGGTGAGGTATCTCCTAATTGTACCTAGCTGGCCCCAGACCATGCATCTCTTCCCATTTAGCCCTCTACTGAGACACGATACCAGGGCCCCGAGCAGTGAGGACATCTTACCATCTGCCCTGCTGATGCCTGAATACAACCTTCCCTCTCCCTTCCTTTTCGCTCCTTACTCTGGGGAAAAGAAGTTCCCAGATAAATACTACTCCTCAGTGTTGTTAGAAAGGGTTTGACAATGTCTTTCCCTATGGCACCACTCACAACCTCTCTGTCCAGATCACAACTCCCCTCCTTGCCCACCACTCCCCTCATGTATTGTATGCCTTTTGAGGGCAGAGACCATCTCACTTTTGTGTTTGCATCCTAGTGCCTATTCCACTGCCTAACGCATAGTGGTCACTTTAAATGAAGACTTAATTAATAGAAATCTGCTCCTTTTCATTTCCCAGTTTCTGTTAATAGTACCACTATTCACACAGGCTCAGATGCTCAGTCATTTTCTTTTTAAAAATCTATTTGGTATTTTATTTTCCCCCAGTTACATGCAAAAATGATTTCTTAACACTTGTTTTTAAAACTTCCAAAGCTCCAAATTCTCTCCCTTCCTTCCCCACACCCCCCCATTAAGAAGACAAGCAATTAGATATAGGTTATACATGTGTAGTCATGCAAAACACTTCCGTAATAGTCATGTTATAAAAGAAAACAAAGGAAAAAAACTCAAAAAAAATTAAGTAAAAATTTTTTAAAAGTATGCTTCAATCTGTATTCCAAGACCATCAGTTCTTTCTCTGGGGATGGATAGCATTTTTTGTAAGTCCTTCAGAGCTGTCTTGGATCATTCTCAGTTGTTTTACTTCCCAATAATCAATTAGTCGAGTTCCTTTCCATTATCATTGCCAATATGCTTCTTCAAACCAGTATTACCTCTCATCTAGACTATTCCAAGAGCTTCCTAATGTCTCCCTGATTCCAATGTCTTCCCTCCACTTCATCCAGCATTGCCAGGTTAATTTCCATAAAGCATGCCTCTCTATTCAAAAATCTTTAATGGTGTCTCATTGCCTACCAAATAAAGTCATAGATTTTATTGTATTAAGTCAGAGATTATATAGTTCAACTCCACTTCCCAGATGAAGAAACTGAGGCCTAAACAGGCCTAAATGACTACAAAATAACAAACCCTGGACATAAAACTGTATTTTCCGATTACTTGCCATTCTATCCACCATGACACCATAGCTTGGCATTTAAGGTCTTCTACAATCTGACTCCAAATTACCTTTCCAGTCCTATATTCCAATAATTTCCTACCTTATGATCTGGATAAAGGAGAATAAGCTTTTTTTTTTTTCAGAAAATAAGTTTTCTGAAAACATACCATTATTTCCCCTCTCTATATCATTGCTATTAGCGACTTGTTCTTCTACCTGGAATTTCTTCTCCATCTTTCCCACTTTCAAGTCCTTCCTGATTCCCCCAGAGTTGATGTTCCCCCTTCTAAACCCAAGAGCACTTTTCCTTTTTTTCCTGTATTTATTAAATTCTGTTTTGTATTGTTATGGTTATATGCGTATCTTATCTCCTCAATTAGATGATAAACTGCTTGAGGAAGGACTCTTTCTTATTTATTGTTGTATTCCCCCCAAGTTCCTAGCACAATATCTTGTATACAGTAGGCATTTTATAAATGACTATTATATGCTTTAAATGAAATAAAAAGGTATTTATTAATCCCCTACTATGTGATAAACTACTGGTCTAAGAGCTAAAAGGGCATGTGAAAAAACATAAATTAAGGTCTTTTCCCTCAAGTCACAAAGACTGGTTTTTAATACCTTTAAAAGGTAATTCTGGTAAAAAAAAAAAACCAAAATCTTTTTTTGCAACATAGCTAATGCCTTACATTTTGTAAAGCACATTATGGTTTTCAAAGTGCTTTCTCAAACATCTCATTTACTCTAACAACCTGGGGAGGCAGGGAAACATGGCAGGCAGATCTACAATGGTGTCTGAATGCCAGCCTCTTGGGGTGAGTCACTGTTCTGATTGGCATCACCTGAAACACTATGCCTCAAAGTGTTACTCTTAATGTAATTAAAACCATAAAAAGGCATGAAGCTATTTCTACCAGTAATAAACAATATTCCTCTAAAGCTGTGGCAAAGGATATATTATTTTGTTTACTGTTAGATGTGGGAGCTGGCATTTTTTAAATGTGTTAAATCTTTCTAATTCACACCAGATGCAGCCAAATCCATTTCAGCACAACCCAGAAAGCCAATAATGGTTATTAGTGCAAAAAAGTATATGATTTAAAACAACTGCCAGCTCTTCGATGACTAAGATACTCTTTTTCTTTAATAAGAGATGTTGGCTAATTGGTAAACAGAATCCATTTTTCTGAGTCCTTGGAGCTAGGAATTGGGTTCAAGCTCAGCCTCTGACACATACTGGATAGGCGATCTTGGAAAATTAAGTCTCTTAACTTCTTAATGCAGTAGGAAATTTTTTAAAGCTTTTCTTATTTTTAATTTTTTTAAATTTATGGAATAAAACAAAGCATTTCCATAATGTAGTATAATAAAAAAGATGATTGCACATGAAACTACAAATGAACTATACACAACTTTAAATATACAACAAAATTATCATGTAAATTTTTTCTTCCCTCCCTCAAGAAAGTGACCAGTAGACCCAAATTGGCTCGAGCGTGCGCTCGCTCACACGCGCGTGCACACACACACACACACACACACACTCTCACTCTCTCTCTCTCTCTCTTCCTTTCTCCTTCTCCCCCCCCACCCCCGCAATTCTACAAGACTATACATTGCAGACCTAGAGAGTTTCCTCAACCTTAAATTTCTTCTAACAATGAAATGGGAACAGTTTCCAGTCCCAGTCCCCTAGTTGTTTAGTATAGAACCACTGACCATTTACATGTGAAACAAATACAGTATTTAACTAGTTAAAAAAAAAAGTTCTACTAACATTAAGATGTTAAGAAGCTGGCTCAGGGGATAGAGGCCAAGCCTCAAGTTAAGAAGACCTGAATTTAAATCTGGCCTCAGACACCGATTGGCTGTGTGACCCTGGGCAAGTCATTTAATCCCTTTTGCCTTAGTTTCCTCATCTGAAAAATGAGCTGGAGAAGGAAATGGCAATCCAGTATCTGTCAAGAAAGCCCTAAAATGGGTCAACTGAAAAAAGGCTCAACAATGACAATAAGATAAAAGAGGTTGATTGTAATTCTGGTTTAACTATCTAAAAGTAGTTTCAGGAAAAGATCTAAGATAAGTTAGGCAGACATAAAGGGATCTATCTACCTGCATTCATTACTTCTATCTAGACAGATGTGAAGACCTGTGATTTCATCAGTTTAGGGAACTCCCTCCACCACTCAGGAAGGTACTTAGGGGTTGTGACTTGCCCATAGTCAGTGTTGTAGGGCATAATTTGAACCAGGCTTTCCTAACATGCCCAGCACTACACCCTAAGCTGCCTTCAGTCATCTAGTTATATTTTTTCATTAACAGGCCCTTTTCTGGTCAAAGGATATAAACAGTTTTCAGAAGAAGAAATCAGAGCTACCAATAGTCACATTAAAAAAATGCCCTAAATCAATACTGATTCGAGAAATACAAATAAAAACAATTCTGAGGTACCACCTCACACCTACCAGATTGGCCAACATGACAGAAAAGAAAACCGATAAATGCTGGAGGGGATGTGGAATAGGCACAGTAATGTACCCTTGGGGGAGCTGTGAACTGGCCAACCATTCTGGAGAACAGTTTGGAACTACACCCAAATGACTATAAAACTGCGCATACCCTTTGACCCAACAATACCATTACTAAATCTCGTCCAAAAGAGATATCAGGACCCTATATGTACAAAAGTATTTACAGTCACTTTTTTTGGCAGCTCTTTTTGTTATGGCAAAGAATTGGCTATTGAGGAGTCAGTTCCATCAAGTGGGAAATGGCTGAAGAAGTTGTGGTACATGATTGTGGTGGAATCCTATCATGCTATAAGAAATGATAAACAGAATGGTTTCAGAAAAACCTGTGAAGTCTTATATGAACCGATACAAAGAGAAGAAAGCACACCTAGATCATCATAGACAGTAACCGCACTATCACAATGATACACCTGTGAATGACTTAGCTCCTCTGATCAATACAATGACCCAAGATGATTCCAAAGGACTCATGATGAAAATATTATCTACCTTCAGAGAGAACCGATCAATCACTTTGTTTCATGTTTTTTATTGTTTGCAACTTGGCTAATATTGGAAATGTTTTGCATGTCTTCACCATGTATAATTGATATTATATTGCTTGTCTTTTCAATGAGTGGGAAAGGGGGAGGAGGGAGGGAAAGAATATGGAACTCAAATTTTTTTTTTTGCTTTTTTTGGAGGGCAGAAGGCAGGGCAATTGGGATTAAATGACTTGCCCAAGGTCACACAGCTAGTTAAGTGTCTGAGGCCAGATTTGAACTTAGGTCCATCCTGACTCCAGGGCTAGTGCTCTACTCACTGTGCCACCTAGCCACCCCAGAACTCAATTTTTTTTTTAAAGCAACGCTAAATTAAAAGGTTTTGTTCTTTTTTTTTAATGCTCTTTTCCTATGGTCTGTCTCACTGGCCTTAACTCATAACTCTGGCCCTTGGCATTGAGGGATCTTAGATGAAACTAGAATCTATTAATCAACAAGCATTTATTAAGAAACTATTATACGTTAAGCACTGGAGATACAAAGAATAAGGAGGTCTCTTTTTCCCAGGTCTACAACCTCCACCATTTTTCTTTTAATGCTGGAGTTCCTGTTTTCCTAGCATTGCTCAGTGTCACTTCCACACCATTATTAGGCAGGACAGTGTCGTCAGTGAAAGTTGCTACTTATTTCTGAAAAATTAAGAAAAACTGAAGTTGCATGGTCACCCTCATTTTCCTTTCCACTCCTTGAAAATATGAAATCATTACAATGAAAGCTTTATCCTAAGAGAACTATAATGGAACAAAACATCAGTCAACTAATATTTCTATTTTTTTTTTGGAATGAGTCACCTTTGATGCTTGGGTTGATGTATTGGTTGAGTTTGACACTCCAGTGGCTCACAACTACCTTCAGGATCAAATATAAAATCCTCTAGCTTTTAAAGCCTTTTGTGTCAGGGAAGGGATACAAAGAAAGGCAAAAAACAAACAAATAGGAGGAATTCAGAGAAATGTGGGAAGGATTCCATGAAGTGCCTTGACCAAAGGGGAGGACCAGGCACCCACCAAATCTCTGCCCATCCTTTCCCCTCCACTATGGTCACTGGTCCAGAGTCAAAGACCCTACTGCCCTCCCTCACCTCTATTCTCTTCTCTACCTTGGAGTGTGCCCTGGGGCAGTCACCTTACCCCTCTTTAACTAGCAAGGCCTCAGGTCTTCAGACTCCTCTGGGGACCATCAGAGGCAGGACTATGGACTTGAAATCTGTCTTGCTATGCCAAACTACCTACAGCCCCTCCCCCACACCTCCTTTCCATTCCTTGTTCAGGGATGGATAATCAAACTGACCGTATCATTGCTACAGTGAAGAGGCATCACTCAGAATCCCCAGCTTCCTTCCCTGGTCACTACCCCTCCCTTCTTTTTCTTATACCCATTCATCAGTTCAACACCTCCTGTGTCTCTATCCCACTCTGCCCTACCCTTCCACTGTAGGTCTGGAACCTGTTCCATTATTCACAAACTGTCTATCAGACCTGTGCCTTTCTGTTCATGTATAGTTAGTACTTAAATCTCTATGTGCATGTTTCCTTTCAAAAAAGCGTAAGTTCCATGAAGTTTCCGGTTTGTCTTTGGATTGTTGACACTCCGTATGGCTCCTGGCACGTGGCAGCAGCTTAATACATGCTTACTGAATTGAGGTCAAAACAAGGAAAACCAAGAGAACGATAAATAAAATGAGAAGATAACTAAAACTGAGCTGAACTGAGAAATGGAAAATACAACTGAAGTCCTAGAGAAGATAATGAATCATTTCCCTATCTCCTGTTGGGTTCCATGGACAAAATAAACTGTTTCTGAACCTGATATTTTTACTTAACTGTTTTGTCACAAATGAGGGCTCAGTCTGAAGAGACTGGTGAAAAATGACTGATGTAAAGACAAAAGGTATTAACGGGATGTATTTTTTAGGAAAAATGTCAGAAAAGCCAAACATCTTTACCTTTTTAATTGGCCTGAAAACTCATTTCCCTTCTTCAAGTATTTCTTAATTAAATAAAAATGAAATTAAGTAAAGATGACCAGATATTCACCTAAGCTTGTTTACCAACAAAATATTCCTTCAGGAAAAAAACCACAAAAATAAAAACTAAATATCTAATTTTTTTACGTTTTTAAAATAGAAGACACCTACATCTAGCAGAAAATACGCCCTCTGAAATCAGTCTTCTACGTTACCTGGTGCATCATGCAAACAGGAGCTTAATATAGGCATCCCCTCACTTGGCAGAAAACCTACTCCTAAGGAATTTTGGGCCAAGTCAAAACTTCATTCTAAAGAAAAGCGCAATGCATTTTCAAATGTGTAATGAAAGGCAACTCGAAAATGGGATTCATTAAATGAAATTTAACAGTATTTTTGTGGAACTCATCTATTCTGCTAAGTGGGGGAAACTCATACATATTGCATGATGATGAAATTGGACGGTATTATTCCAGTCACGTGCTGGTTTATTTCTGCTTCTGACAGCTGTGTCTGTGATTCATTTCTTCCAGTCTGTGTTTTACCACTAAAACCACCTAGGAGCTTGGCTAGAGAAGCTTGTAATAAAAGCCTACTTGTGACTGGCAGGGTTTCACTTAATTCACTTCTGACACCTGCAGCCTCCCCTCTTTGTTGTCTAAACCCAGAATCTGACAGACGGGCACACACAAGGTTTTAACATGGCACAGAGTGAAGTGCTTTCTGAGGCTGCCACTGAAGAGAAGCAATCGGCACATAATGGGCACTGGAGAGTTCTGGAATCTGATGGTTTTACATACTCCTCTCTGAATAATCCAAAAAATAAAATGAAATAAAGGCGATAAAAACTGACTTTGTACCCTGAATGTGCAACATTCTGGTTTAGAAAACAGAAGCTAGAGACGTCTAAAAATAGCTGGAGTGGGTGTTAAGTTTACATATCTCATGTCAAAGCTTATTAATAAAACCAATATTTAATACCAGTTATTTATTATGCTGAATGCTTGCTTTACCCAATTTATTTACTATGATATAAAATTCATTGTAAAATGGGTCTTTTTTGAATTTTACTCAAAGGAGGCTGTTTACCAAAAGAGATTCATCATAAAGTGATTCTACAGCAAAATTTGGATTCAGTCAAAACGCTGCACTTAAGGATGTAGAAGGCCGCATGTAGCCCCTGATCTAGTTGGTCAAATCAGAAAAGTTCTAAGGCTACTAATACAATTGCAGCTGTCAGGAATCCTTTGTGCACATTCTTTTACTAACTAGAAAACGTTTAGAAGCAAACTACACATATACTTATCCCCCAAGTAGATGTAGTTTGATCTTGTTGCCTTTTTCAAGGTAAGATTTACTACTCAATTAAGAATTTGAGCTTTTTATATCTTTTTCATTTCCCCCTTTGGTGACTTTATCCTCATATCCTGGGAGGGCAAAGGATTATTTAGATAAATGCAATAAATTTAAAAAGAGAAATTAAAAAAAATTCTATACATGGAAAATCTAATAGTATGGTTTTTTTTTTTAAAAAATCAACACAATAGAAATTACATTTAAATAATTTTATTGAGGGAATTCTTTGTAAAAAACATTCAATCACTAATGACGCTGAATTTTTTTCATGATTATTGCTCCATCTAGTGGTCTACTCTTAATTAGTACCAACGCCTCATTACATCCAGCAATAGAAAACCATTTTCAATATAAAAGCTGTATAAATTATACCCAATATACTTTATACACAGACAACAACGATATATAAAAATAAATAGGTTTTTGTAAAGTATCATTCAGAATTCTCATATCTGGAAACATTGGCTCTACTGTAAGCCTAGAGATTTTCTAGTTTTACCAACTCATTGCAATTATGACCCTTTCCCACTACACTACATTTTTAAGGATGATTTTCCTTGCAAAGATTTTGTTGCAAGATCAGCTCTTTCTTTAAGTGCACTGGCTTCTTCAGCACTTTGGAGGGCCTGTGCATTCCTCAGTAAGAAGTGACTAATAAAAAGCTTCAAACCTTCCCGCAACATTCCCAGCTTTGGGTTGTCAGATACTCTGGGGAAAAAAGTGTAAAAATATGAGAATCAGCAAAACTAGTTTGTTTTATATATCTCCTTTTGCCAAAAATAAACAAATATAAAATAAAAACAATCAAGGATTGAATGTTGCAACAAAATCATTTTCTAACAATAACAATAATACTAAATTTAGAACATTTTATGTACTGACAGTTTAGTATTAAGTTGCTTTGTTTTCCATATCAAGCGCTTTGTGGCAAAATAATTATAAAACCTATTTAAAATGAAGCTTCAAAAATTCCCTCCCACCTTTGCAGGTGGAATCAATTGAACCAAAGAAAAACCAAGCAACATTTCACTCTTCAAGCCATATTCTCCCCATGTCTCATAATCTGATTACATACCTGCCAAAAATTGTGGTAAGTTCTTCAGCTTCTGTTTCCATCAGTAGCATATATAATATTTTCCGTAAAAAGTGGACTCTGGGTTTGTTTAGTTCACTAAATTCAATTACCTAAGATAATATTAATAATAATTTAAAAGAATTTTAAACACAATTAAAAATTTTTTCTAGTGACTTCCAGATATATGTAATTGGAAAAAGAAGAAAAGTAATGATATTCTGAAAGGTTATTATTTTATTTTATAAAATTATGAACCAGATAACAATGTAATACTCCACTGCCATATTTCTAATGAACCACTATTTCTGGTCATGAAATGAGAGGCCAAATCTCCATGTGCTTCTTTACCAAAGAGGAGTGCCAAATCCATTACCACTTCACTACAGACTACATACATGCATACATGGCCTTTGTTTCAATTTCCTTCTTCATTAAAAAATTTAAAGTATAAACTTAAAGCAAATTATAAATTATGAATAAAAATATGTAAAATGAACAAATTAGCAAGCTTATGGGACACTAGAGATAACCTACTCCATACTTGTCATTGTACAGAAAAACAAACTGAGCCCAAGAGGCTGCAATAACTTGCCCCAAGTCACACAAGTGTGACAAATGGAAGAAGCGGGATTTTAACACAACTCCTTTGAATTCAAATCCAGAACATTCTCTACTACTACTACAGCACCATCATAACATAATCCACCACAAGTCCCATAAAACTCTTAACACATTAGGCCAACATCTTAAAGTAAATCCAGAAAAATTAACAAACCAAACAACACAATCGAGATGTGTGTTAGAATGTCAAGATTTAATGTCCAAACTGAAATAAATAACTTTTAAAGAGCCAACCCACAGAGCAAAAATAGGAGTTAAAGTTACCCTGAGTAGACAAGATACTTTAATGAAAAACTGTAGCTTAGCAGCAAACACAGACTATGCACTTCACAGATATTTGATCACACTCATTCAGTACAGGGACTGAGGCAAATCAAAATAACTCTGAGGTACCATATCACACCTATCAGATTACCTAACATGACAAAACAGGAAAATGATAAATACTGGAGAAGATGAGGGAAAATTGAAACACTAATGCATCATTGGTGGAGTTGTGAACTGATCCAACCATTCTGGAGAGCAATTCGGAAGAATGCCCAAACGGCTATAAAACTCTGCATACCCTTTAACCCAACAATACCACTTCTAGGTCTGTATCCCAAACAGATCATACAAATGGGAAAAGGATCCATAGGTACAGAAATATTTATAGCAGCTCTTTTTGTGGTGGCCAAGAATTGGAAATGGAGAGGATGCCCATCAGCTGAGGAATGGCTGAATGAGTTGTGGCATATGAATGTAATGGAATACTATCATGCTATAAGAAATGATGAGCAGGCAGACTTCAGAAAAACCTGGAAAGATTTATATGAACTTATGCTGAGTCTCTGTTTCATTTCAGTCAATATTATCTGCTTAGATTCAGAAAAGTTCCAGTTTGAGTGTTATGGGTGGTTTGTTACTGGGATCCATACAGAGATGAGAGAGAGAAAAGTCATCTCTGATGATGAACGTCAAGGACTCTCTTCTAATACCCCATTTCCAGACCAAATGACAGAATTTCCTAGACACTAACCTACCTCTATAAATGTGGGCACATTCACACTTTCTAAGTTTCCTTATTTTCTCTGAACATTGGTATATATATATTTCCACCATCCCAAGGTGACATGGAGATTATCAACCTGAGAATTTACAATTACAACTAGCATGATAACACTAAATTCAATAATATAAGCACTTACCTAGGCTAGTAAAATATCTTTGAACATGCTTATTGAGTGTACTGGTGCATGGAATAAACTGACTATGGGGTCACTGGCTACGCATATGATGTTTGGTTATTATAAAGAGCTGTAACAAAACAGCAGAAGTCATTTAAAAAAGATTTATGTTTAATCAAGACTATTTTAAAGGTTAACATTAATTCATTAATTACAAACCTTAAAGATGGAAAGTGGAAGTGATTTTTTCTTCAGCAAGTGGGCCACCAACTGCACAAAATTAGAAAATGTAGTAGCTGACAAATTTTCTAAATCCCGAAATTTGTCCCATATGCTGAACTGGAATGTCATCTACTCCAAATAAAAATAAAAGTAAAGTCACAATGCAGCAAACACATAGTTAGAAGCGGTAGGTAACATCATATAATACAATGCCGCTCTATTCCTTTCTCATTAAAATGCTATCATAAAACATAATTTATCATTAAATACAGTATTTGTTGACATTTCAATGAAAAGTGATATGAAAAGCACTTAGGAATGTGACCTTTATCATAACATCATTCTTATAAAATGGAATCTTTTAGTTAATAGTAAGTTAAAGTGTATTTAATATTGTTAAACATGTCAAGGCTTCTGAAGGGAAATATACCAGTTTCTTAGGTAGCTAAGTATTCTTTTAACAATTTCTTTCAAAAACTAATTTACTAATTTAAAGTAGACAATAATACAATGAACTGAAATATATAAAGTACTACTTAAGGAAACTCTTTAGCAGAAGACCTACAAATAGGTGATGAGAACTCAGGTTAAAAACTTGGCTCTGAAATGAGCCTCACCTGTGGTACAATTTATGTCACATCAGGGGTTTGATGCAGAGGTGGAAGAAACAATTGTTGAAAGGAAGGAGAAAAATACATACTGCCAAGGGGTAAATTTAATTTGTACTTATTTAAGTAGTTATAAACATTCAATTTACCTGAAATCTCCTTTCATATTCACAAAATTTGCTAGCCAAATAGGCATAAAAAGGATTATATGTTTTCTCTTGCAGGCAACAATCTACGAGGACGTGAACTATCTCTCTTTCTTGCTGGTCCTTGAGTCCAAGCCTGCAAGTAAAAATAGCAGTAACATACAAATCATTTAACTTCCAAAAGTTTAACTGTTTTAAGACAAGAACTATTTATCTCCATCCAAGTAAAAGAGAATGAAATCTCTTTGAAATAAATTTCAAAAGACAGAAGTTATTGCTGTCTGAATGACCACAGACAAAATCTTTTTCCTTTTCTCAGCCTCAGGGGAGGTTAGAGCAGATGTCTGAGGTCTCACCTAGCTCTAGAATCCAATAATTTCACGCATTAAGTAAGGCCAGATCAACGCTGATGTAAAATCACACGTGAGCATAAGAGTTAGAACGATTTTAAGGCAATTGTTTGGCCATCTAGTATTTTTCATGTTAAGGGGTAAAAATTGTCTGACTACAGAGGTTAAGGTTTCCAGAAATCTTAAAGCCATGGGGCAGAAACTTTTTTCCTGTTTCTTCTCAGTTAAAAAAAAATTAAAGTTTTTCTACCTCTTTTTTTTAGAAGGGAGAAGACAGGGCAATTGGGGTTAAGTGACTTGCCCAAGGTCACATGGCTAGTACGTGTTATAAGTGTCTGAGGCCGGATTTGACCTCAGGTCCTCCTGATTCCAGGGCTGGTGCTCTGTTCACTGCGCCACCTAGCTGCCCCTCTTTTTCTATCTCTACCTGAATAAAATGAACACTAATTATTTTGTGCCAATAGTTTACTTTTTAATATTCAAGGCGACCACAGCCAGTGGTGCAAATGTCCTGCAGGAGAGAAAGGAATTTTTCTAATATTTAAACAAAACCAGAAGACATAAGGATGTTGTGGTTAAATGGAAAGATTAATCATGGAGATATTCTACTGGAGAGGCAAATAAGGAACTGGAAGAATTGGTTTCATATGCTCATAGGCAATATGAAACATCATTTTATGGGACACTTGATTATCTTGTCTTGCAGTATTTATGAACATGGGATCATCACAGATATATAGTTGGAAGAGACCCCAGATACCATCAAGTCTAAGGGAAATCCAAGTCACCCCGGTATTAAGCATCAGAGGTGAGATTTGAGCCCAGAACCTCTGACTCCATAGCCATATTCTACCATGATGCCTCCAACAAGAATAAAGATCACCATGAAAATAACTTGTTTTATATGCTAACATCAGTGGCTGAGGATGAAGATAAATCCTATGAAGAATCTGACAAAATTTTGGAAACAAGCCTTAATCTTTGGTAATTTCAATGCAAAGGTGGATATAGAACAAGACAGTAAGAAATTTGGGAGAAAAAGTAGTTTGGAATAAAGAAACAAAAGTGGCTAAAGTATTATAGACTAATCAGAAGCTTCAAGCTTGTATAGCATTTAATTCTTCAGGAAAAGAGAAAGGAAGGCACTAGCAATGGCAAGCACCAAACATCTCAAGAAAATTAAAAACTATAGACAGAAAATGCATTTTTGGAGCAGTTTTAAAATCAGTTGTCTGTGTGTAGTCAAACTCCACTAATTAGAGCAAAAGTAAAAACGAACACCAAATTAGAGGAGAATATAATGATGAACAGACTCTGTCATCAATTACAACAGCTTTAGCCTGACTTACTCATACCTTGAAAAACAAGAAATGGAAAAAAGAAAGGATACTGATTTAGTTTTACACCATTTCTAACAGAAGTTTAACTGATGTAATGAAGTCACCACAAGGAATAGAAGAGTTCAGAAACAACTTCCACAAATAAGACACCTAATTTCTTTGCTAAGACAAGAGAAAGACACAGCAGCAAAGGGCAGCACTAGCGTAAGGTACAAAATCATTGTTAAAATGTGGAAAGTTAGAAATTTTGCCCCAAGAAACAGGTAGAGACAGTGGAGATGAAAGCAAGTCCTTGGACATTTTGTGCTGACTGCATTAGGCACTAGAATATTACAGGGTCACTCGAGAGCCTGGTTTAACAATACACAAAGGTAAAAAACCAGAGAAACAATGTCTGCTGCCAGATCATGATGTTTAGCTGGCATGGCAGTCCGTCCACCGAGTTATTAGTCTGTCAGTACATATATTGTGGACAGAAGTATAAGTGGACAATAAGCTAAAAACTGTGAAGCATCTACAATGATCACAAGCTGCTTCCACAAAGATACATACACAGGTATATACCCACACATGAGCATAAACATATCTTTCAAATATGAATACTGCCTTGGTAATGCTATATGGCTGAGAGGTAGCTCATTATATCAGATAAAGAGTTGTTAGGTCTAAGACTTGGGCTCCAATTCTGCCTTGGACATTTGCTAGAGATGTGACTGAACATTGGTCATGTGGCAGAGCAAGAAGTGACCAACCAGTAAATGGCTTGTATACAGTATGGGTGTGCTTTTAATGTAGAGAGAAATTGGGGAAGGCCTGCGGCCTACTAGTTGAACTCCTGTAGTGAATATATGGGACATTATAAGCAAGACTCACACAGGATGGGCAGGCAAGAATGGGTTATAAGCTGCATCATTAGATGATATCCCAGATCCACCCAAGTGGGAGTGTAACATTTCGAGTATTACATGGGCATACCAGTTGGCCTCTCTAAGCATCTGTAAAATAAGGACAGAACGCACGACATCTACCTCACAGCATTCCTGGAAGACTCAATGAAACAACATAGACAAAACGTTTTGCCAACTTTCAAGTTCTATGCACAGTTATTATCATTATGGCTCTAAATTAGGGAACATCCTCCAATTTACCAGGACTGCACTGGTATCCTAGAAATGTTAAAAGGCCTAGGAGGGGGGTATATTTGATGATGATGATAATGATAATAGATAGTATTTATACATCACTCTAAGGTTTGCAAAATGCTTTACAATTACCATCTCATTTAAACTTTACAACAGTTCTGGAAGGTAGGTGCTATTACCATTATTCTCATTTTACAGTTGAAGAAACTGAGGCAAACTGATATAAAGTGAGTACTTTCTGTTTTATATAACAGAAAGCACCAGAGCTGAAGTAAGTGTATCTCTAGATAAAAAACTCAAATAGCAGATTTCTTAATTAACTTAAAAGTTTTCTGCTGTACTTCACTGGGAGGAGAAAGACAGTGGCTAGAAAGTAAGCTGAACTGAGGTATTTAGTTTTTATAAAAAGGAGGAAAGGTACTTAGTAGTGCAAAATTTCCAAACTAATGGGTCTGTTCAACCCATTAAACCATCTAGATCAAATTATTACATAATATAATTCATATTCAGAATGATAGGTTTTTACAACAAGCTCATCCTTAATCAAAAATTCAAATATGTTCAGTATATACAGTACCTCTTAAGACAGTAAAGATAACCTTTAACACTTTAACAAATATTTATTCTTTTTCCTGATCATTTCCCCCTCAATTAAAAAAAAAGAACAAGAAAAGGAAAAGAGAAAACCCACATAAATGTTATAGTCAAGCAAAACAAATATCCTCAGCCAACTTTAGAAAGATTTTTAGTCTGAGGATCAGAAAGGACCAATAATTCTTTGATTTAGCTCTAGCTGGAGACAGAAATAGCCAAATTACAAAAGAAACTTGAAAATTCTTATATGTACTTACTTTAGAAGCTTTTCAAATGCATCCAAAAAATCATCACTAATCATCAATGTACAAAAAATATTTCTTCTGATATCAGTGTTCATTCTTTGCTTTCGGGCAAGCTCTAGTATCTTTGAGCTAACCTTGAAAGAAGAAAAAATAAGCCACAGCTAATAAGCATATCTTAACAAAGACTCTTTTTTTTTCTTATGAGACCCTAATGAAAAATCCATAAGTTTATGTATACCTTGGATTATGGAAGCTTCTAAAATTTTTTATTTTATTTTTTTAATATTTTATTTATTTCAGTTTACATCATTCATTTCCATGAGATTTTGAGTTACAAATTTTCTCCCCATCTTTGCCCTACCC
>CM053581.1:515866335-515905961 GCA_028627135.1 Pseudochirops cupreus | reverse complement strand
TCTTCCCCTCTATTGTAACAATTATCTCTTGCCTCTTCCATGAGATGCTCAACCCCATTCTGTCTCTCCCCATCTCCTCTCAATCTAATCCTCTCTCACCTCAGTATTTCACCTTTTAGTATATTTTCCCTTCCTATTCCATTGATCTTATGCCCCCTATGTATTCATATATATACATATTCAGATACGTGGGAAGCTTCTAAAATTAAAGTCTCTAGCAAATAACAACAACAACTCTGTATTTTTTTTTTTTGCATCTTGACCCCAAAATAAAGTATAAGAAGAAATTTGGTGCTAAGTAATAAAATCAAAAGCTGTCAGTGGAAGCATTAAAAAAAAAATCAAACACTTCCACTATCCTTCTGTACAAAGTTTAAAAGTTAACAAATTTTGGGTTACATAGACATAACTAGTACAGCAAGAAAAAAAACCCTAGTACTAGCAGGTACTCAAAATTTTGCAGAACTAAACTGCTTCGACATAAATTATTTAGTCTTATAAGTGAAACCTTTCAATGGGGAAAGGTTTGGTGGTGTTTTAACTGCTGGTGTTTTAAAAATGAGAGGAAAAGACAGAAATAGGAACTTAGAGAAAGCTGTAGGAATAGATGAGTATCATGCCTGAGAAAAGCTTATATGCTAACAGTACAGTTTACAATTTATGTGAATCAAAAAACAATGTTCTACAATCAAGATTTGGAAAACATTTGCATCAATAAAAGATCTCTTTCAAGATTCAAAACTACTTACTTTGATCAGTATTACATTTCTCCCTGTCACCTACTCTAATTTCTTTAATTATAATCACTAAGGTCCCTTCCAACAGTAACCTAATACAATGAAAGCTTGCATATTTATAGGAAGCATATTTCATAATAAAAAAATCAATCACTGTGTGGCTTCCATTTTGGAATCAGAGATTATTTTTTTAGTTTTCAAAATGTGTGTATATTTGCATAATATTATTCATTCAATAATTATTAATGGCTTACTATGTGCAGAAGATAAAAGGTGTACATGTCAGTCATTGTTCTAAAAAGTTTACAGTTTATGCTGGAGAAGATGTGGGAAAACTGGAACACTAATGCATTGCTGGTGGAGTTGTGAACTGATTTAACCATTCTGGAGAGCAATTTGGAACTATGCCCAAAGGGGTATAAAAATGTGCATACCCTTTGATTCAGCAATACCACTTCTAGGGTTGCATCCCAGAGATCATACAAAGAGGAAAAGGATCCTTATGCACAAAAATATTTATAACAGCTCTTTCTGTGGTGGCAAAGAATTGGAAGTCAAGGGCACACCCATCAGCTGGGGAATGGCTGAACAAGTTGTGGTATATGAATGTAACGAAATACTACGGTGCTATAAGAAATGAGGAGCAGATGGATTTCATAATAACCTGGAGAGACTTATATAAACTGATGCTGAGTGAGAGGAGCAGAACCAGGAGAACATTGTACACAACTATAGACACATCATCTGTGATGACTGACTCTGATAGACTGGGCTCCTCTCAGCAATGCAAGGTTATAAAACAACTCCAAAGGACTCATGATGGAAAAGGCTATCCACATCCAGAGAAAGATTTACGGAGACTGAATGCAGACTGATGCAAACTACTTGATCTCTCTTTTTTGTTTTGTTTTGTTCCTTTTTTCTCGTTGTTCATTCCATTGCTTATAATCCTCCTTTACAAGCTGACTAATATTTAATGTGAAGGTATTTGTAGAACCTATATCAGATTGCATGCTGCCATGGGGGTGAGAGGGAGAAAAATTTGGAACTCAAAAGCTTGTGGAACTGAATGTTGTAAATTAAAAGTAATTAAGCAAATAAATAAAACAAACAAATAAATGCAATTTTGAAAATGTTTGCCTTTTAGAGGAAATATAAATAGAATAGCATAATAAGAATGAAACTCAAATAAGAACCCTTTAGATTACCGTTTCTTTAAGTTGTTTCTGCTGGTTATGACTGCTACTGTCGATCATTGGGGCTCCACTCCATGATGACCCTACAATCCACCACCTGCCAACCTGCTCTGCATTCAAAAGGCTTTCCCAGGAGACTCGAAGTTGAGTTTCTTTACCAGAACCACTGTTTCGAATCTATTTTTAAAAAGAAACAATTTTCATTGCAGTTTTTCTACTTGGTTTATATTCTATACTAACATCTCCCTATAGCTAGTTCATGGACATTTAAAAATCATAGCATTTGGGGGACCAATTAACTACATTTAATTTAATCATGGAAGTGAACATATGTGTACAGACTACATTTATTCTATTTGGAGTATCTATTTTAATTTGATGGCTTTAGTCTACTCTGCTAGAACTTTTTAGTAGTTTATTTATATATTTTTAACTTAATTCTCATGGATGAATTCAAGAACATACCATTAACTCAAACACAGAAGTCAGTCTTACCAAGGCATCTACCCTTCCCACTAGTAATCAGATTTCCATTTCCAACTTCTCTAGTTATGCCAGAGTTCATGCTCCGTACCCCATGTTTCCTCTTTTAACAGGTTAAGGTTATAAAATCGAGTTCCTCTGAGGTCCCCCTAACAAGGGGAAACCTCAAATCCAGTGATACTATATGAATGTGAATGTGATTGTCTGTATTCATGCAGGGTTGGTTTATAGCAGGGGCTCTAAAACGTTTTTTGTGTTACGTATACCTTTGGCAGTCTGGGGAAGCCTTCGCAGAATATTTTTTAAATGCATTAACACCCCCCCCCCCCCCCCCCCGGCACAGGATTACAAAGGAAACAGATTATACTAAAATACAGTTATAAAAATATTAAAATAAAAAGTTCACAAACACCAGGGTAAGAAAAGTCAGTGTTAGATTTCAGTACAGACATTCTCTGCCTTTCCAGTCTCTGCTTTTCAAAATTTTAAGAAGATCATAGCAAGGAAGGTTTGAAGTTTGGCCTCAAGGTCCCCTTTGGAGCTACTAATTAAGAGTGAGGAGTAGAAGTAGTGCCTGAAGGAGTTCTTAGATCACTGGAAAGTCAGCATGGTGTAGTGGTATAAAGGCATTACCTTTAGAGTCAAAGGATCTGGGTTCAAATCTGGCCTTTGTTACTTACTGCTTGTGTGATCTTTAAAAAGTCACTTCATTTTTCTGGGCTTTGATTTTCTTATTTGTAAAATGAGAAGTCTGGACTCTGACCTTTTCAGGCCTTATTCTGTGATCCTATTACTGTCTAGTGTTCATGTTCTAGAGAAAATTAGTTATAGTAAATCATGTGAGGATACTGGTTATTAGCAAAACAGTACAGTTTGCTCCCCACTCCCCAATTCTGTCTTTATAATTTGTAATTTGATGGGGAGACAATGCAAATGGAAACTGTTTATCTTATGCAAAGGGATGTTGGATTCATTTTTTACATGGAAAGGCAAATATCAACAAAGTAGAACATTAGCCTACTCTTGCAAAGCATATCATGGGCTAGTTTGAGACTATGCCTCCAGAGGTGGTAAGAACACAAAAGTGTAACATTTTCTTTTAAACCTTAACAGTCTTATTCAAAGATGACTTTACTTTAAATTGCCTGAAAAGCAGAATAAGAAGACCTGAATTATGAATCTGCCAATTTGTCTTCAGATATAGACACATAGAAGGCAGTTTCTCCAGCAGTATGCTTGATTATATCAGCTTATTCTTTGTGTTTAAAAAAGAAGTTTAGCTAGTGTATGATAATGCATGGTAACATCCCTATGTCTACAATCCACTGAGTGATAGTTCCTAACACCTTGAGACAAAACAAACATACATTTCCTCAAGATGACAACAGGTCCTCAGAAGGGAGGAGATCCTAGTCGTTTTAAGACAGAAATAAAATACTGAGACCTGTTGTTGGTTGTTAGGTGAAAAGATATGAGGCAGAAGGGGTTCAAATACTGTTATTGTCAAATGAATAAATGGGTATGAATTAACTCTGACTGGTGGCTAGGCTGCCTAATTAATCAGTACAAAAACAACACATTTGATATACCAAGCATAGATCACATATATTTATTAAAGACTCGTTACATAAAAATAAATGTCAAAACTCTTTTTTCTATTAAGATTTAAGTTTTAGAGGCTTTCTTGCCTAAATATTCATATGAATACTCATTTAATTAGACCTGAGAGCTATATTAACAATAGTGGAAACTATTTTATAATAGCCAATTTATATTTTTCAGTGTTGTCTGATGTTCTGAATAAGGGATTCTTAACCTAGAATCTGTGAATTTATTTTTTGAACAATTTGATAACTATTTCAATAAAGCTGGTTTCCTTTATAAAATCCTATGTAATTTATTTTATGCATTTAAAGACATTATTTGGAGAAGAGGTTCCCCAGGCTTTACCAGACTGCTAAGGTGGTACATGTCACAAAAAATGTTAAGAATCTCTGCTCTAAATAATTTAGAGATTTCTGAAATAGTTAAGAAACTAAGTAGTCCCAGATGATGACAATTCTTAGTGAATTTAACTTTTAAGGTTTTTGGTTAGAATTTGACTACCCTATGTTTGACTCAACTGTTAGTTCACTGATATTTGTGTTAACTGTGTTTGTATTAGTAATATTATAGTAGTAAAAATACATAAATAGGGGTGGCTAGGTGGTGCAGTGAATAGAGCACTGGCCCTGGAGTCAGGAGGACCCCAGTTCAAATCTGACCTCAGACACTTCACACAAAACTAGCTGTGTGACCTTGGGCAAGCCACTTAACCCCATTGCCCTGCATTCCCCGCTCCAAAAAAAATAAACAATTAAAAAAAAAAACCAAACAAATATTTGAAAGATCTGTAGGGAATTCGCTTATAATCGTTCTTTTTATCAATGAAGATCACAGCTTGTCAATAACTTAGCAGATTAAGACCTAGTGATTTGCCTGAGGCACAGAGATATTAAGTAATTTGCTATAGTCATAAAGCTATTAAGTGTCAAAGGCAAGATTTGAAGCTATCTTCTTGACTCCAAGACTAGTGCTCTCATGCACTAAGCCACACTTTCCCCATAAATAAATAATTTTTCTTAATGCGCAAAAAGGCTTTTGTCATTATTAAGGGTACAAGAAGTAATATGACATGGTGGAGAAGTATCCTCCAAGTAAGGAAGACATACTGAATCTCTGCCTTTGACACAGACTCTGAGTGAGTCACTAAACCACTTAGAGTACCTCCAGGCAATAACTGAAAATCTAAGGTTTGTACTGGTAGAAGAAACTGTCTCTCCTGGAGTTTCCTTGCCAATTAAACCATAAGTCTGGTTAAAAACATGGATTCTTAAATTATGGAAATTCTTTAATGAGTTAGTTTCTTCTTTTGAAAGTAAAATGCAAAACTCCTATAATATATATTCCATGTATAATGCATGCTCTTTAGTGAAATGTAGTGCTTTTAGACATCAATTAAATTATTGAGTAAAATTTTTAGACTTAAAAGCAGAATAAAATCCTGAAGGTAGAAAGCACAATTTAAGAGTTTTCTAGTCTTTCACCAGATTACCAATGTTATCATTTCAAAAATGAGCAAAATTATAGTGTCTGCTAAATAAAGAACAAAAATAGAAAAGAGCAAGGGTATAGGTAAGTTTATATAGCTTTGTTTTTACTTAATATTTGTCACCATTATCCTAAAGGACATTGACAATAATAACAGCAGACAATTCATGAAGCTCACACTCACATATTTCAGAATAAGGAAAAGAGTGAAAAAGCCAAAGAGATTGTCAACGCAGTTCTAAAGAACCATCATTATCTTATATTTCACAAATTGTATAGCAGAGCTCAAGGCTAAAACCAAGTCTAAGGCATGACTGGAAAACTTAGTCTTTTTGTTGTCCTTTTGCTATTCTTCTCCCCAAATGTATGAAAACAAAGTCTCAAAATAGGGAATAGATTTGTCTGTTGCTCAATTACCTTCTTAATTAAAAAATAAGGTTGTGAAAGAAGCTTTCTAACAAGCAATAATACTGCATATTTGTTAACTCCTATAATCTCAATAATCATATTAAATGTGGTCAATAAAAACAAGCAGCACCATTTTGTTGAAGTTTAATTAAACTTCGCTTAAAAAAAATACAAAAAACCAAACTTGCCAAAGAAAGATATTAGGGAATAACGACTTATTACTACAAAAGACCCTTTTATAATGAGAATTCCTCTACTGCAATTAAAATGGACTTATAAAAATTTATTTATATTGAATTACCTACAAAATTCAATTAAAATTGGCAATGTTATTTAAGTGATATTAACCTAAATGATTATAAGGGATTGGCTTGTTTAAAGTGGTAGACCAAAACTGGCTCTTCTCACTTAGACCACACTGTAAAGTGATAGCCAAGTCTCCAATATTAGTTCACCAAAGATTTTCTTAATATATGATTTTTAGATTAATTATTGCCGCAAATAGTATCAAAACGGATTGATGAGACCATCAGACTAGTCACTATGACTAGAAGTCTGCAGTAGTCACAATTATGATTTCAACAATAACTCTTACTTCTACCCTGTGAAATTTGGGTCAAAATAAAATGATTACTTTTCTATTGCCCGACTTCTGAATCTAGAATTTTGAGTATATAACCAACATACTGCAATATTTTAAGCGTATCTAACTCCTTCACTGAGAATTACCTCACCCAATGCAGAAAACTTCTTCAGCTTAATGGACTTGTCTTTTACTTTCACTAAAACAAAAAAATACATCACGATGAACAATCTAATCTGGTGGAAATTATTCCTCACATTAGCAAACTGATCTTCAGACCACTGACCCACATTCCCTTCAGGCAGAGCCTTTGCAGCTTAATAGGACCTGAAATGGAAGAGTTGCAAAGACACGGAGTCGCCTCCATGCCTAAATGAAGCATCGGAGTAGGACTTTAGTGTGGAGGTAACCGGCACAGTAATCTAAAATATAAATTAACATTAAACATTCTTTTTTTTTTTTTTACCAATGTTCTCTGTAGTTTTCTTAGTTTCTCCACAGGCTCAGGGTCATAGCCTGGAATTTTGCGCATGTCATTATTCTTTAGTGCCAACATAGTCTCAAGCATGAATCGAATCTTTAAAAAAAAAAGAGAGAAACACTTAAAACTATTGTAAATAGTGCATTACTTAAATGGACAGAAAACATACCCCTGTATGAACATATATATTGTGACTCATTACATTAATTCTTTTCTTTAGGTAGGATGTAAGGAATTTGCATTATCATAACCACTTATAATTTTTTTGAACTAGATTTCAAAATTCAAGTCAACATGATTAAATGTTAATAGGGTACAAAAAGACTTTCATTATGTAAAAAAAGAAGGTTGTTGATCATGTTCCTTTATAGTCAGATTTAAAACTTCAGATTCATATTTATCTGCAGTCTGACAATTTTAGGGAGTTTAGTCTCCACATGTTAAACCTAATTTATAAAATTAGCTGAAGAGTTACATGAATTACCCATAGGCAACTATATCTAATAGTTCACCAAATGTTGCTTTTTTTTTGCTAATTCTCATCAGGTGTACTTCTTATGTTGTTCAGTTATGTAATCATACCCTAGTTTGATCTTGGAACTTCTTGCCTATTCCACTGGCTTTGATCTGGGCTTCACTGATCAGTTCCTTCAGGGACAAAGCATCATCTTTTCTCAAGGAAAAACCAACATTTTTCAGCATTAGGAGAATCAATTCAATGTCCTTTTCTGTGAAAGTTCCAATAAGCCTTTTTAGAATGTCAAAGATGAGTAGAGACTGTACCACGTGGAAGTTATACAGATGGGCAATTATGGCAAAGAGGTTGTCGCATTCTTTTCCTTCACTACCAGTTTTATGTATTTCATCAAATTTCTTCACCACAGCTTCCAAAAAGTGAGCACCAACCTGAAAACAGACAGTTAAGGAGAAAAAAATACATTAAAAAAAATAAGAGTAAAGTTTTCCAGGGTCCTCTTTGTTCACCAAATTTAAAATAATACTTCTCATGAACATACATAAAATATATAGCATAGAATGTAAGCTTCAACAGAGTACCTTAATCTCTAGTGTTAAGTACAATGCCTTGTACAACAGATATATAATAACAAAAGATAATTTCTCAGTAAATCTGAAACAGTAAAATTCAATCTGAAACAGTAAAAATACATGCAGAACATTTTCCTAAGATTCAGTTTTCTTTTAAAAGACTGTATTATTTCCTAAAAACTAGTACTGAATATTAAACAAAAAATTTCTCAAAATAATTTTCACATACTGGTTTTAATTTCAGGTTAATTTTTATACAAAATGAAATTTATCAAACACTTATTCAGTACCTATTGTGGGCAGAGTACTATGCAAATGTTCTAGAAGCTTATCATATCATTATATTTTATTGCTCCTGCCCTCATCAAGCTTATTAATCAAGTAAGGAAGACATAAATGTAAATAACCCTAATACACAAGATCATATAAGTGACCAAGAGATGTACAAAACAAAGCTGTTTAAGTAAAGTCTAAGGGAAATGACTGTTATCAATATTGGGGAAAAGAGGAAGAACAGAATTATGGGAAATTCATGGTCAATTTGTTTTTGCTTTACTATGCATATTTATTACAAAGATTCTGTTTTTCTTTTTTCCACCCCAATAGTGAGAGAGGGGAAAAGATATGGATTTTTCTTAATTAGAAAAAAAATTTTTAAAAGAAAGTTTGTGATGTATTCATGTGACAATCTAATTTGACTGTTGTTCATTCAGTCATGTCTGACTCTTCATGACCCCATGTATTATATATAGTAAGTCAATAATGTCTGTGGGGTTTTCTTGGCAAAGACACAAGAGTGGTTTGTCATTTCCTTCTCCAATGGATTAAATCAAACAGTGGTTAAGTGACTTTCCCAGGGTCACACAGCTAAGCAAGTGTCTGAGGCCAAATTTGAACTTCTGTCTTCCTGACTTTATTAAAAGGATTTGCTCTGTAAAATTTGGATTCAGTAAAAAAGCCTGCCCTTAAGGATTTAGAAGGCTACATGTAACCTTAAGGCTGCAGATTACCCACCCCTGGTTTATACTCTAATATGAGATGATACATGTAGCCCCTTGGAGATTTATTATCATCAAGGGTCACAGAGAGAGAACATGGGGCTTGGAGTTTTGTTATATTTTGATGATTTAAAAAGAACAGAAAGGGAATGGAAAAGTAACACACTAGGTGGAGAAAAGGGAGAGAGAGAGGGCAGGGGAAATTAGCTCATATAATCAGAGCATGTAAGCAGAAAAAGGGGTGACCCTCACTCTCATGTGAACTTGTTATACAAAGGAATATAAACACACACCCAGAACTGGATATAGAAATAGAGTTTGTTCAACAGTGAAACTGGAGAGAAAAGGGAGATAGGAGGTAGGGGACAAGGGGGGTTAAAACAGTAAGTAAAGAATCAGTCCTGAGTAAAACAGAGTCTGACTAAGAAGGGTGGATCTTGAAGATGGGTTTAAAAGAAAGGAAAAAAATCCATGAGTAAGCCCTGGGTGAGGGAAAGAGAAGAGGGGCAGAGGAGCAGAAGCAGGTGACATCAAATCAAGGATACTGGTGTTCAGCATAGTGCTTCTCTCTCTCACTATCCTCTTAATATTTTACAGAGGAGGCAAGAAACAAATAGAAAGAAAAAAACATAAGAAGATGAAAGAAAATACACAAAGAAACTCACCCATATATGGAAGAGAATGGCAGAATGGATCAGAAAGCGGAATCTAACAATAGGATGTTTACCAGAAACACGCTTGAAACGTAAAGATTCACATGGAGTTAAAATAAAGAGATGATTGGAGAAGAAAAAGGTCATAAGATCACAAAGCTGAGTGGCTGAGAGAGGTTTTTGTCATTTTCAGAAAGAGAAAAGTGGATCTGGGGTAAGGGGAGAAGGGATTATGAACACACTGTCACAAAAGCCAAGAGAACGGAAGTATCAAGAAAGTAGGAGTCATAGGAAGGTCAAGAGGATTATGGAAAGGAGGCCATTAGATTTAGCAATGGGTGTCATCATTCCCCTTGGGAAGAGCTGTTCTAGCCGGTAGGGTTATAGAAGCTTACAAGCAAAGAGAAAGAGGACAAATATAATCGTTAGGGGAGATCAAAGAATGAGAGGGAGACTTTTATAGGTGAGGGGAGATCTATATTGCTTATAGGCTTGTGGGGAAGGAGCCAGAAGAGAGAATAGAAGCTGTCGGAAAGAACATGATGGGGAAAGATTACAGAACATAGAATGAGATGATCAAGGATACTAGTGGAGGGGTCAGTTTAGGCAAGTTAGAGGGTTATCTCTTCTGTGAGAATGCAGGGGGAAAAGGAAAAGGTGGCTAAGGACATTGAGGCCATTTGAAGTTAACTCAATCTTTTAGCAAACAAAATACACAGAAGGAAAAGCAGAATTATGTAGACACAAAGAAAACAGTGATATATGCACTTTCTGGTTTTGAATGGATTTAAATACGCTGCAAAATTTTAAAGCTTTATTTTAAGCCTGTTTTAAAATTATACATTAGAAATAAAATCTGAAAAGGAAATATAATTTTATAGCCTCAGTGTCCTTAGTTACCATTTCCTTTCCCCCCTCATTCTCACAGAGGAAAAGGTAGCCCTCTAATTTGCCTCAAGTGACCCCTCCACTTGTATGCTTGATCATCTTGTTCTATGTTCTGTAACCTTGCCCCATTAGCAAATACAAATATATGAAGAACAGCAATATTACTACATGAATAATTAAAAGAATTAAAGTTTATTTGACTTCACACATTATTTAATATGGGGAATTTAAGAAAGTTTATATCCATCCGAAATTTAATTTTGATTCAGAGAAGACCAATAAAAAAATATTTCATCAAATGACAGACAACATGGTCTTTAGGACACTTTTGTATGGGTTCCTGTGAGGATGTTTCTGCCATTATAGAATTAAAAGAAAGTTTAATGGAACTAGCATCCTGAAATAGCTCATTATACCTTGGCAAAAGCTTCAGTGGATGTCATTAGCCCAGCTGCAGTAATGACTTCCCCTTTGGAACAAGTAATTTCAACTGTCTTTCATGCTATTAGCTAAGGTACAAACGATAAGTATGACTAATCATCTCATGTTTTCAGACAAAGTAAATCCTCGACAAGCTGTGAATGGTCATTGTCCATAGTTATCATAACTCACCGAAATGCTAAGCTATCAGTGGTAAAACCTGATAGTAACTTTGCTAAAAAGTGTAACAATGTGATTTAGGAAGACCTAAGCAAGTCCAGAAATGGCCATATAATGGCACTGTATGATTGCAATCAAAAGTTACTAAGAATGGCATTCAGGTGTTTCATTACATTTCATAATGGACAGGAAGAACTAGCTTACAACATTAAAGTACAGAAGAAAAGAGTATACCTCCTGGAAATGAAAGATAATTTAAAATGCAGAGTTAATTACCAATCATTTATGTGCAGATTATTCACAACAGAAATTTCTTATGTGCTTTGATTTGTTTTTCACTCTCACATTCACTCACTAACCACTTGTTAAACATTTAACACAGAAAATATTGTGTTAGGTGCTGAGGAGAAATAAAGATAATTAAAACATGACTCCAACTTCATGGTGTTCAGATTGTAACAGGGGAGGTATGACACAGCCCCAGTATGAAATATTATATAATAAAAATACAACTGCTACGTACAAGAGAATATGTGATTGGTACAAATTGCTACATGAAGTCAAAGGAAAAAATAATTCTGAGGAGGGAGCTCAGAGAGGGCTTCATGTAAAAGGCAAAATTGGAGGAGCATTTTGAAGAATGAGTAGAATTTCTAACAGGTGGAAAGGGGGTGAAAGACATTCTATTCTAGCTGTACCAACTGTTTTTATTACAGTACCTCAGGAAATGCCCATTTTTAAAGTTAAGTGTGGCTGTCTAATTGGTAAACTGATAATCAGTAGGAGCACACACTAGTGGGGGCTTTTGAGTTATAGAGCACTGGCCCTGAAGTCAGGAGGACCCTAGTTCAAATCCGGCCTCAGACACTTAACACTTACTAGCTGTGTAACCTTGGGCAAGTCACTTAACCCCAATTGCCCTGCCTTTCCCTCTCCAAAAAAAAAAAAAAAAAGAAGAAGACTGAGGCTCAAGGCAATGTGGTACAATTTGGCCAGAGTAGAGAGTATGTGGCAGGGAGGTGACAGAATAAGGTTTGGCTCCTTATTGCCTAATAAAGTAAGCCATCTCCCATGCCTGGAATACATTCCATCTTCATCTCTACCTCAGCCCTTAAAGACTCAGTTTGGGTGCCACCTACTCCATGCAGCTTTCCCAGATTCTCCTAACTTTTTTTGGGTATCATAATTGCTTTCTGTAAATGCTGTATTCCCTCTAGTAGAATCTAAGCTCCTTGAAGACAGAACTACTTTGTTTTTTTAATCTTTGTATCTTTAGTGTATAGTGTCAGTAACTGTCTATGGAGTTGAACTGAACTGAAACTATTGGGTGCTTCCAGATTATACAGAACCCTGAATGCCACCCTAATGGTTTAAGATTTTATTTAGTAGGTAACAGAAAAATCATTAAAGAGTACTGAGTAGAGGAGGAACATGATTAGATATATGCATACGTAAGATTAATATCTATCTGCCTAGGGGTGAAGGATGGATTAGAGAGGGGCAGGCATGAAGGGTGGGGAAGTTGGTTATCAAGGAGGCTTTTAAAATATAATCCAGTCAGGAAGTTCTGAACATTTGTATTTCAGTGCAGAGCAGGAAAAAAATAAAGAAGTAGATGTGAGAAATTATGAAAGAATACAGAAAGAACATGGCACCTTACTAGACTTGGTAAGAAAGAGAAGAATCAAAGATAACACTAAGGTTTTGAGAATGGATGACTAGATAACTGGTAACAGCAAAATTATACAGATGACTACCAGAACACTTAAATCAATTAAAATACTAAAATAATATGGACATAAACAGAATGGACAAAAATACAGAAAAGTCAAAGCAATTACAAGTTAAGGAGTCAGTAAGAAGGGGAGCTTGGCAGCGTCCAAAAGTTCTGTCCTTTGCCCTAATATAAAAAATTATCAGTGACCTAAAAGTATAGATAGCATATTTATCAAATTTAGAAATGAAACAAAGCTAGGAGGGAAAACAACTCACTAGATGGGAGAACCCAGAATCCAAAAAAGATTATGATGAACTGTAGTAATGTGCTGAATCCAAGGTCTTGCTTGTATTGGGGATCTGCTTATCTGAGTAACACCCTATTCTGTTTCAATACACTGTCAATTCCTTGAGTACTTTCACTCTTGCCTTTGTCTTTCAAATGCTTAGTATATCTGTCACAAAGTAAATACTTAATAAATGCCTGTTTAAGATTAAATGTAGTAAGGATAGCTATGTCCTATACTTGGGTTAAAAAAAACTCCACTCTCCAAATACAGGAGGGAAGTGACAGTTCTTGTGGAAGAAAAAAAACAAACCACTTTACCAGTGAGTTTGGGTTAATTAAAATATTAAATGAGTGTAAAAATGTAAGAAAAGCTAAAGTGCTTTTATGCTGTAGTAACAGAAACCTAGTATCTAGAATGAAGGAAGTGATATTCTCATTATTATGTCCTAGGTCACACCATATCTGAAATTCAGTTTGGAGTGACACATTTAGGAAGGACTTTAATAAGCTTGAGCATATTCAAGTAAGAACAACTATGATAGTTGAAGGAACTGGAAACCATACCATATGAAATTCAAACGAAGGAATGGAAGATACCTAACTTGCATAAAATAAGCCTTAAGGAGGAATAATTATCTTCAAACATTTGAAGGGCTGTCTTATGGAAAAGGAATTGGACTCGTTCTACGTGAATTCTGAAGGCTGAACTAGGACCAAAGTATGGAAGTTACAGGTAGACAGATTTCAGCTTGATATAAACAAAAATTTCCCAACAATTTTTGTTGCTCAGTTGTGTTTGACTCTTCATGAACACATATGGGGTTTTCTAGGCAAAGATACCAGTGGTTTGCCACAATCAGAACTGTTCAAAAGTAGAACAGCCATCTCAGAATATTAAGGAAAGTGTCCAAGCAAAAAGCAGATGACCAGCTTGTCATGAGTATTTAGAAGAGGTTCTCACTTCATGTAAGGGGTTGGATTAGAAAAGCTTTGAGGTCCCTTTCAAGTAAGGAAATTATAAAATCTTAGAGTAATATATCAAGAAGAATTAGAAAGGATAAAATGGAAAATTGGGAAGAGTTGATCAGTAACTACTATTTGAATAATTGATCTGAACATCTACTATGTGTTTTGGACTCTTTGCTGTTCCCGAGTCCTTTGTCATGTCTGATTCTTTGTGAGTCCATTGAGATTTTCTTGGCAAAAGGCATTGGAGTGGTTTTCCACTTCCTTCTCCAGTTCAATTTATAGATGAAGAAACTGAGGCAAACAGGGTTAAGTGACTTGCCCAGAGTCATAAGCTAGTAAGTGTTAGAGGTCAGATTTGAACTCAGGCTTTCCAGATTCTAGGCCTGGAACTCTCTCCACCACACCACCCAGCTCCCCTGCTTTTGGACTATCGGGAGACAATTATAAAATATGGTTCCTACCTTAATATTTTATAGGCTAGTTACAAAGGTAAGCTCAAATAAGATTCTACACTTGAATCCATCCTTGACACATACTATGTCCTTTGGTAAGTCATTTAAATCTCCAGAAGCCTGGGAAATTCTTGAAACCTCTAACACTCTGCTGTAGAGAAATTATCAACTGGTATTGGTAAAGGAAGGCGGCTCCTTACTGGGAGCTCCCTTATACCTAAAATGATTGGGCTAATACAAAAAGAGCAACTGTGAAGTACAGGCAGAATAAAGAGCTAAATTGGATATTATGAATTATAAGTGCTAGAATGAAAATTATGAAATTTAAAACATTCTCAACAGGAAATATAAACAATGAATTGATATAACTTCAATGCAGTGAAGACATATGAAGAAAATGAGAAAGCTAAAAACTTCTCACCTCAATTCCTACGGTGTGGTGAAGAATGCTAACCAAAAGGACATGCTCCATCATCAGTCTGGCAGGCATCACAGCTTCAGTTACACAAGCATTCATAAGAACAACTGTCAAAGTATCATTCATGTCCTTTCTACTGTTTGCCATGTATAACTCTTCCAGCTGTCCACTTATAGAAGCCATATTAGGTTCACTCAACCTATGGTAAAAATTGTAGGTTTTTTCAAAAATTTATTTCAGATTAAGTTATAAAATCTGTTACTCTCAAGACTATTAATCTTATTTTTTGTACTTAGAGCTTCAAATTCTATTTTCTGTTTAAAAAGTTCCTGAATGCAAGTTAAAAAAAGTAACAAAACATCACAATCTTTTAATTCTAAGTATTTTTTCCATTTAGAATACTTTTATTCTGAAAAAGGTTACTATGAACATATACTAAACAATTCAACTAAACTAACTTTTATTTTTATTTAAGAAATACTTATTAAACCCTTACTCTGTGTAAGGCACCAAGGAAAGAAAGATAAAATTCCCTCCCTCAAGGACTTTCTATTTCACTGGCAGAATTTTTAACATATTGAATTATTATTCAAAGAAAATAAATGTATTATTCAAAATAATGTACTCGTTACAGTTCATGTTACCAGAATGCTATACTAAGGCTAGCACAATGGGATCATTCACTGTCCCTCTCCCGTTGTTCCTTCTGTTGAACATAATGTCCTTAGAAGAAAAAGATCCCTATGTAGTCCTCTTTTATCATTATGTCTTCAGTGCTGCAAAGGAGATTCCAAGAATAGGGTCTTTCAGCCTTTTTACCTTTGAGATGCAGAAAGACCTCTCTAGGTCCAGAGTTAACTTTTTTTGTGTCATGAATCTCTTTGAGAGATTGATGAACCCTATGGACCTCTTCTCAGAATGTTTTTAGATGCATAAATAAAATATATATGATTACAAAGGGATCCAATTATAATGAAATAGTTATCAGAATCTTTTTTTAAAAAACAAGGTCATGGACACTAGGTTAAGAATTCCTGCTCCAGAACTTAAAATGAGGAGACAGGTTAAGCTGATTTATTTATTAAAAACAGGAGGCCAACAAGGACCTTATGTCAATTATCTTACTGATCATATTAAGCTCTAGAAGAGAGTAATATATAAAACAAAACCTTGTAGTTTTTTTAAAGTTACCCAGAAAAAAGCCCATATAAACAATGTTCATCAACATAAACAATGTTCATCTACTTCTCCCCAACCAGTGTTCTACCCTGTCAATAAGATATACAATAGCCTTTTTTTAATGTGTTAACCACAGAGGGAAGAATCACTTCTTTTCCACTAGGCCTATGAGTAGCGTGGATTTCAGAGAAACCATATCCTCTTTGCCCAGGTCTCCTCATATAAACTTTATTTCTTAAAATCTTTGTGGATAGGGAATCTAAAGTAGAAAGAAGCCTAATTAATATTATTCCATTCTTGTTCTTTCAATGATGCCATCAATAACAAAAATAAAGGGAATTCCACGTACCTTAGGGTCTCTTATACACGACAGCCTAAAAACCGGACAAAGAGCAAAACATTTGGTGGGGAGCTGAGAGAAGAGCAGGAATGCTGGTGCTCACGGAATCTGGACCGAACTATCATCGCTGTAGAGAGTGTACTTAGTTCCTCTACTTCTTCACCAAAAGGAGACTTGTAGAATGGAAAGACCTGCATTTATTCTTGCCTCTGACCCTAGCTCTGAGATCACAGGCAAGTCTCTTAACTTCTTGGGCAATTCTGTAATGCCACTTACTTAACTAGGGACGATTTGAAACCGTTTTCTTATTTCCTCCCAGAAGGGGACAAGGCCACCTTCTATCTACCCCTTCCAAAGCAGGTTGAGGATGATTTGTAATATATGATCTGCTTTAGGCTTTTTTTGGATTAGAATAAAGAAAGAGAGCAGAGATGGAGGTCTAAGAGAGGAGGAAGCAGAGAAGAGGAAGAGGATTCACTGGATGAACAAAATTTTAGAACTCATGGCTTAGAATATGCTGCTTCCCCTGCAGAAAGTATTCAATAATAATCTAATCTTTTTTCCTGTCTGCTGTTTAAAATTTAATTCACTTAAAAATAATGTTCTATATCTCTATGGAGGATGAACGATTTGGCTAATTTCAAGACACAATACTGTCCTCAAGAATTGAGATATATTACCTGTTAATTAGACCTTTCACATTTTTCTTTAACCTTTCTAGTTCTTCCTTCTTCTTGGCATCCACTGTTTCCTCACATCTTCTCACATGAGGTGGGATATACTTTGCACTTTTACATAGAACCTAATTAAAAGAATAGAAATAAATTAGTGAGATAAATTTTCTATTAGAAAAAAATTCAGAATTCATTTGCAAATTGCCTTTTGTCATAATCCCATTAAAGTATTAAAAAGCTAAAAATTAATGGGAAATGTTATAAGGACTCACATTTATGTAGTGCCTTAAGGTTTATAATGGACAACCCCCACAAAAACTCTGTGAGGTAGGTAGTACAAGTATTATTGTTTCCATTTTACTAAGGAAATTGAAGATCAGAGAGATGAAATGATTTCCCCAGGGTCACAGAATAAAGCATCAAAACTGGGATTCAAACCAAATTTTGACTTTTCCTGGCTGCAAGTTCCAGATCTATCTACTGCACAGAGGCATAAAAACAAAGATTCACTTAGGACTTTAAAGTTTATGAATCATTTTCCTATAAACTAAATGTTAATAATTATTACTGACAATTAACAAAACATAAAGAATTTATAGAGTGATATCTAGTTCTTGACAGTAGCTTGTTTCATACTAATGTACATGTTAATATCCTCTATTGTCCCAGCTTGAGCTTACTGAGTTTATCTGAGTTATCATAGCACAAATGAAGACAATGCTAAACCAGATTAAATGGTACATAGGAGAAATTCTTCCATGTTAAGAACATGTTAAATTTACTGTATGCACAGCAGTGTTTCTAGAGAGCACCTTCAATTCACTAACAGTTCTAGAGCAAAAATAGCTTGAAATAATTTAATATTTGTCCAAAACACCAAGACACAGGAAACAAAAATCTGTCTCTTGCTCAATAAATTCCCAGATCCCCTGTAGAAATACAACCTGGCAACTGCTTCCAGTAGGTGCACAGGCCCTACTCCATCAGAAACAAAAATCCGGAAGAGAAAATTGTCCTTGGTTATATGCAATGGTTCAACATGAGAAAATGGTATAATTTTGTAAATAAAAATGACTCTCATGAAGGTGCACCTATCTTGCTGTTCTACATGAACTGCAGCAGAAACTTCCTATACTGGCACATCTAGGTAGTTCAGTGTACAGAGCACTGGGTCTGGAGTTAGGAAGTTCAGAATCCAGCCTCAGACACTTAGTAGATATGTGATTCTGGGCAAGTTACTGTTTGTCTCAGTTTTCTCCTCTGTAGAAAGAACATAATAATAGCACCCACCTCCCGGGTTGTTGCAGGGATCAAACAAAATTGTAAAGCGCTTAGCACACATTAAGTGCTACATGATTTTTATGATGATGTGATCTTTGTCTTTATCAGAATGTGAGCTTCTGGAAAGGATAGTCTGCCTTACTTTCCCCTTCCCCAGAACTCTGCACAGTGCTTTCCATACAATAGAGGTTTTTTCCTTCGTTTATTCATCATAATGAATAATATAATAATCATAATAACAAGTGTACTTTCTAGGAGGGAGGCACCTCTATAAAACAGGATCCTCGCCTCCAGCAGGTCTGCAAGGGAGGTAGGATTATAACATCTCCAGCTCCTCTTGACATTAAACTACACTTACTTACTCGGACACAACTTGTACCACTCGGACCCACTGGAAAGTAAGCCTCCAGTGGGCTGGCAAAGTTCGGGCTTTATCCTGGCATCATTCCCAGGGGATGGGATCAATGGGGAAAATTTCCCATTCACTTTTAGCTCTTTAACAGTCCAATGGGAATATGATAAAAGTCAATTTGCAAATGAATTTAGATTTTTTTTTCCTCCTAGAAAATTTATCTCATTAATTTATTTTTATCCTTTTAATTAAGTTCTGTGTAAACGCCCAATATCCGAGAGACCCTTAACAAATGCTAAATAGATTTAATACCGTAATATGCAGGCCATCTCCCAAAAAGGTTTTTATTAGTACAGCAAGGTGCTTAAAAAAAAAAAAGTAAAAGTTTTCCCGAACAAGAAGCTAACTTTTTTTCACTTTACCTCATCTGCGCTGCTCTCATCCTCGGAAGAGTAATCTCCACTATCCTCATCTGCAAAGCGCACCCTCTTCCTTTCCTCCTTCTTTTCCTTTTCGGCCTCTAGCTGCGTGTCTGCCTCCTCCTCCTCTTCTGATTCTTGGAGACCCTCTTCCAGAACAGCCTTCTCCTCCTCCTCGTCGCTGTCCTCGTCGCCGTCGTCACTGTCAGCTCCTGAGTCCAGGCTGCCACCTCGGGGCAGAGGCGCCCCCTCCCCGTCATCCCCGTTCTCGTACAAGGCGGAGCCGCCGCCCGCCTCCAGTGCCCCGAGGATGTAGTCCAGGCCATCGCGGACGAAGCTGGATGGCAAGGCCGCTACCGCGGAGCCGGAGTCGCCGTCGCCCTTGCCCTTGTCCTTCTTCTTATGCCGACGCTTGCTCAGCCCCAGGAGACGCTCCAGCTTGCGGATCTCCCGGTCCTCTTCGTCGTTGGCCGCCAGAAGCGCCCGTTTCCGAGCCGCGGTGGCGGCGGCGCCGGGTCCCCGGGGCTGGGCCTGACTGGGCCCGCGGAGGGGCCTGTCCTCGGCCGGCGGCTGCGGCGGACTCAGCTGCTGCTGCTGCTGCGGCTGCTGCGGCTGCTGTGGCTTCTGCGGCTTTGCGGGGACCGAGGCCGAAGCTGCAGCCGCGCCCGCCTGCTTCTTGTTCTCCCCAAGCTGTTCCCGGGCGGCTCCCGGGGCCCTGACCGGACCCCCGGTCCGCTGCAGCCGGCGGGCTTTCCTCAGGTGTCGCTTCTGCTTCTTCAGCTCTTTGCGGCGCTTCTTCCCACCGGGACGCGGGGCCGCCCGCTGTGGACCCGCGTGGCCCGCGCCCTCCGTGATGCCGGAGGTCTTGTCCCCCGCGGCCGCATGGACGAACTCCTGCACCGCCAGCCGCAGCCGCCTCATCGCGCCGCCGTGGCGGCCCGGGCCGGCCTTGCGCTTCATAGCTTCTCTTCGCGGCAACCGGCCCTGGCCCTGACCGGCCTCTACCATATGCAGGTGGGCGCCGCCATCTTCCTGGGGTCGCGAGGTTCCCGTCGGGCGGAAGAAGACCGACAGGTAGCCGACCATCCGGCGTGGGAGGTAGGGCGGCAGGGTGTCACGGCGCCACCTCCTGGCGGGAAGGCGAGTGACCCGAGGAGAAGAAGCTGCGGTGAGCATCCTGGAGCCCGCCTCGGAGAAGGGCCTGCTTCACTGACAGAGGCTTCTTCTGGTCCACGGCGAAATTTGGTGTGGTAAATGGGAAATAGAGAAGTCTCTGCCCCTCTAAACACAGTAATTATCGCGGGGGGTGAGGAGAAGGCTCGGGAAGAAGGAAAGCAAGCGACGGCTGATTATCAATTTGAGCTTGGTAGGCGCTGCGCCTCGAGAGGGAGTAGGCCCTGCCCTCCAGGGGCTTATAGTCTGGGGCATAAACTAGGCGTGAGGACGGACCTGCGATTTCCTGGAGGGTGGGGAACTCCTGTTACCGACACCTGTAGGCATTTTCTCTGCAGTTTATTATCCGGGAGGGGAGGAAGAGAAGAAAGAAAGGAGGGAGGAAAGGAAAAAGAAGGGAGAGGAGGAAGGGAGAGAAGAAGGGAAGAAAGGGAGAGAAGAAAAAGGGAAGAAGGAAAGAAGAGAAAAGGAAGAAAAAAGAAGGGAGCAAAGGAGAGAGAAAGAAAGAAGAGAGGGAGAGAAGGGAAGAAAGGGAGAGAGGAGAGAAGGAAGGGAGGAAAGAAGGGTAAGAATAGGGGAAGGAGGGAAGAAGGAAGAGGAGAGAAAGAAGGAAGAGAGGGAGGGAAGGGAGAGAAGAAAAAGGGAAGAAGGAAGGAAAGAAGAAAGAAGAAGAGAAATGAGAAGGAAGAAAAGAATAAAGGAAGGGGAGAAGAGACAGGGAAGGAAGAGAGAAAAGAGAGGAAGAGGAGAAAGAAGGGAGAGTAACAAGAAAGGAGAAGGAAGAAAGAAAGGAAGGTAAAGAAGGGAAAAGGAAGGGAGAGAGGGAGGAAGGAAAGAAGAAAAAGGAAGGAAGGAAACCACCATTTATTAAATGACTGAGACGTGCCAGCCATTATGCTAAGCCCTTTACAAATACTATCTCATGTAATCCTTAAAATAACTCTGGGAAGTCTGTGCTATTATTATCCCCATTTTACAGGTCAGGAAACTGACGCAGGGTGAAGCATCTTGTCCAGCTAGTGTCTGCATGTGGTTCTGAACTCAAGTCTTCATCTTGAAGCAGGAGTTCTTCATCTTTTCCATGTGTGTCGTAGACCCCTTTGGCATTCTGGTGAAGCCTGTAGACCCTTCTCAGCATAATGTTTTTAAGAATATAAAATAAAACAGTTAAAATTGAAAGGGAAACAAAAATGTAATGAACCAATTTTATTGAAATAGTTATCAAAATATTTTAAAACAAAGACAAATTTACAGATGCCAGATTAAGAACCCTTGTCTTAGGGAGTTGCTTAGAGCACCAAGGAATTAAATTAATGACAAGGATTACACTCAGTATGTAGGTGGCAGAGGCAAGAATTGAACCCCAATATTCTTGCTTCCAAGAAAGATTGCAAACCACTCTTTAGTGCTTCGTTCCACATAATATAATCAGATGATCACTTGTATGATCACAGCTGACAGCAGATAACAGAGAATTTAAGGGCCTGCTATACGCCAGGCACTATACCAAGCGGTAGGAATGTAAAAGCAAGTAAGCAAGACAGTCCCAGACCTACAGGAGCTTACATTGTAATAGAGAAGGACAGATAATGAGGAGGTAGGAAAAGGTGGAGATGGGGAATGGCCATGTAGTATGAGGTGGCCAGGCAAAATCCCACCTTTCAGAACCCACAGTTCCTTGGCAATGCATAGAACACCAGACTTGGAGGTAGGAAGACTTGAGTTAAATCCTTCCCCAGGCATTTAGCTCTGTGTTCCAGGGCAAATCACTTAATATCTCTCACCTTCAGTTTTCCAATCTGTAAAATGGGAATAATTATAGCACCTACCTCATGGAGTTGTTCTGAGGATCGAATGAGTGCTTTGCAAGCTTTGGTTTGCTAGGTAAATGCTAGCTATTACCAGTAAATTTATTTACTCAGTGCCATAACAAGTAAAATTCCAAAGGCTTACCTATACTCCTGGAAGAATAATAACAAAATTCATCTGAATGAATAAAGGGTCAAAAATCTTAAGGAAAATAATTTCTTAAAAAGTGGGAAGGGGGCCTACCAATAGCAGACTGTCACTATAGCCCACTGTACTGATGCACTACAAAGCCTATAGTGTAGTATAGCACACTGTACTGATGCACTACAAAGCCGTAATCATCAAACCTCTTTGGTGCAGATATGGTCATAAACAGCGCCCTAAACATTAAAAATAATATTAAGGGTTGCTTTTCCCTAAGATCTTCTTCCCCTAATTTCCCATCCTAGTATCCTAGTTCCTGTCTGTTCACCCACTCTCTCTGCCTGAGTGAGGAACCCAGTGACACCAAGGTTGATTTTCTCGGCTCACCACCCACATCCTGCTCTGGCTTCTACATCACTGCAGAGGGGGGCAGCTGGGCCTCTTCCAGCAGCTTTAGCACATCCCCATCATGCTTATCCAACCTGCTTATGGAGACTGAGGGGCTGGACTCTGCTGAGAATGGAGACTTCTCTCTCCTCTGCTCCAATGAGGAAGGCGGTCAAGAGAGTCCCCTTGGTGGGGCCTCTGACTTGGATGACACGGAACTGCTGCCTGCGAGGCCTCGGGACCATCTCTCCTCAGAGTCGAGCCTGTCTAGGGACAGCGGCTCCTCCTGGAGCCCAGGGAGAAGGGGGGATGCCTTCCCGGATGTTGGCTTTTCCTGGTGGCAGCGATCCCATGATCCCAGCCAGCCTGCTACCTTTCAGAGGCAGTCTGATCTTCGAGGCCGACGCTGTGGAGATCATTCTGTTGCCCCAGGAGGAAGCTCAGAGCAGAGACAGTGAAGGTGAGGATGACAGCACCTCGGCCTCCTTCCTGCAGTCCCTGTCAGAGACGTCCATCAACGAGGGTGAGGACGAGGCCTTCACCTTTCAAGATGACACCTCAGCTGCCTCTTCAGACTCTGACTCGGTTTCCTATGCCGGAGAGGAGGATGAGAGGCTCTATAGTGAAGAGCCCCGTGCCCAGCCTCCACTCCCCCTCTGGCTGCGTTCCCCAGAGTCTGGAGATAGCATAGCTGAGGAAAAGGAAGTCGCATCTGCACAGCTCCCAGCCTGGTGCACAGGGCTCAGCTTGAAGGTGTAGCCTGCTGCCATGGCATCACACCCTCCATCCCTACAAGAAACAGGTCTAGAGTCTACTGTGGTGCCAGCGTCCCAGACCATACAAGAAGTAGTAGACCTAGAAGAATGCATTGCTGTGTCAGTGATGCCTCAGACCCTACAAGAAGCAGCAGGCCTAGAACCCATTTCCATGAAGATGTCTCAGGCCATACCTGAAGCAGCAGATCGAGAACTCATTGCCACAAAGATATCCCAGACTCTACAAGAAGTGGCAGATCTAGAACCCATTGCTGAGTCAGTGTCCCCTCAGAACCTACAAGAAACAACAAACCTAGAACCCACTGCTACAAAGACATCCCAAGTCCTACAAGCAGCGGCAGACCTAGAATCCATTGCCATGGAGACATCTCGGACCCTACAACACACAGCAGGCTTAGAACCCATTTCCATGAAGACATCGCAGCCCCTACAAGAAGTGGCAGATCTATAACCCATCGCCATGAGGACATCCCAGACCCTACAAGAAGCAGATCTAGAACCCATTGCCACGAAGACATCCCAGACCCTACAAGATGCAGCAGGCCTAGAACCCATTGCCATGGAGACATTGCAGACCCTACAAGAAGTGGCAGATCTAGAACCCACCGCCACAAAGACATCTCAGGCCCTACAAGAAGCAGGGGATCTAGAACCCATTGCTATGAAGACATTGCAGACCCTACAAGAAAGAGTGGGCGTAGAACCCATTGCCATAATGACATCTCAGACGATACAAGAAGCAATAGGTCTAGAACCCATTACCCTGAAATCTCAGTATGAGAAGCAGACTTAGGCCCCATTGCTATGGCAGTGATCCCTCAGATCCTACAAGAAGTAAATCTAGAACCCAATGCTGTGATGTCTCAGCCATTATAAGAAGAAAACCTAGAAAGTATTATTGCAGTAGTGACCTCCCAGACTCCACAAGAAGAAGTGGGCTTCACACTAGGCCTGACACCTATTACCATGGAGATGTTTCAGGCTGACAGGACTCAGGTAACACCAGAGACCCTCCCTGCCAGGGGGCAGGAGAAGGAAGAGAAACAAGAGTGCCCCCAGGATGAAGGAGAGCCATCTCCAGCTGAAGGGCTGGACTTATGGGAGGGCCTTGTGGCCTGTTTGAATACAGATGAGGAAGATGAACCATTGTCCCTCCAGACAGAAGCTCTGCCGGAGGCTTGAGAGTTGGCAGATAACCAAGATGTTGAGAGGCAGGAGGGGCTAGCTGGTGAGGATGAAGGCTTGAACCATCTGGCTGAGCAAAGTTATGTAGTCACTTCCAGAAGCTCTGAGAATGCTCTGTCAAGGGATGTCCATGGGGAAGGGTGCCCCCCTGTCTCACTGGAGCGTTCCCTTGAGTGGCCTCCATGCCATCTGGAAGAGGAACCAGATTTGAAAAACGAGGGCCCTGTTGGTGAGAACGAGAGCTCAGAACAGCATTCGGTCTCTCCCACAAAGACGGACCTCGTGTCAGGGTCACTGGATGCTATCCAATCCTCTAAGGAGAATGAAACTCCAGGGCCCAGTTCTGGACCTAGTCTGGAACAAACAGATGTCCTGGGGAAGGAGTTACCAGGAGAGGTTGAATTTAATCTGGAGGAAAAGTGCCCAGAGGAGCCAGCTCAGAAGCCTTTACCCAGTGATGAAATCCCAGAACCCAGTGAAGCCCTTGAGCCTGTGCTCAGAGCAAAGGAAGGTTTCCCAGGGTCCCCAGTGTTGCCTGAGGACCCCCAGATAAAGGCTAACTTGAGGTGGGACACTGAACAGGTGTCCTTCCTCAGGCCAGAAGAGGAGGTGCCCAGTTCCTAATAATTTTCAATGCAATTTTATATGTAAAATATTTAATCTAATTTTTGAAACTTATCTCATTAGAAATATTTGGAGGCCAATTATATACATTTTAATATTCTAGTTCTTAGAGAAAACAGTCTGATCCTATTTTCTCAAAGTTTACTGCTCCAGTTGAAAAAAACCTTTTACATCTTTGTCTTATTAGATTTTTGCATCTTTATGATTCTTCCCTTAGGAAGATGTCATCCCTATGTCATAACCACTAGTGAGGGGGTGGCAAACACAAGAACTCATTTACTTAGCTGCTTAGGATATAAAATTGCCGCCCAGTTAATATTGAAAACAGTAAGACCTTTCCTACTTGCCATCCTATTATAGTAGTGCAGAGGTGTTGTGGCAATAACAGCAATAAAAAAGTTTATTAGGCTTTTAAAAAAAATCACTTTTCTTCTTTTTTTTCTCCAGTGTAAACTCAATTAAAAAATCAATATAAAAATTGTATAAAAATCTATCATTTTCTTTCCAGAATTGCTAATCATCTCTTAGTTGCCAAATCCAATGGCCTTTTCTTAATCCTCATTCTCCTTGTCCTCTCTGTACTGTTAATCACTTTCTCCTCCCTGATCTTTTCTTCTCTAGGTTCTCTCCTGATTCCTCCTACCTCACTGACCATTCCTCTGTCTCCCTTGCTGGATCCAGTGCTCCAGATCACTCTCTCTAACTATAGGTGTCCGTAAGGGTTTGGTCCTGGGTCTTCTTCTCTTGTCACTCTATACTTCTTTACTTGGTGAGCTCTTCAGCTCCCATGGATTTAATTACCATCTTTATACTGCTGATTCTCAGATCTTCCTTTCTTCTACCAATCTCTTTGCTGATCCCCTATCTCTCATCTCTAACTGCCTTTCAGATACCTGGAACTGGATGTCTAGTAGACTTCTTAAACTCAACATGTCCACAACCGAACTCCCTTTCTTATTTCCCTATTATTATAGAGGGTAACACCATCCCCCCAGTTTCTCAGGCTCACAACTTAGGTGTCCTCCTCAACTCCTCACCATCTGTCACTTAACGCCCTTATTCAGTCTGTTGCCCAGGCCTCCTTTGCAATATCTCTTAAATGCACCTCCCCTCCTCTGACCTTGCCACCACTCTGGTGCAGGCCCTCATCATTTCACGCCTGGATTATTCTGGATTATTGCAACAGCCTGCTAGTGGGTCTGCCTGCCTCCCATTTCTCCCAGTTCCCTGTTCCGTTCAGTCACTAAAGTGATTTTCCTAAAATGTGAATCTAATCATGTCACCCCTCTATTCAATAAACCGTAGTGGCTCCCTGTCCCCTCTAGCCTCAAATACAGAATAACCTATTTGGCGTGCAACACCCTTCCTAACCTAACCCCCTCCTACCTTCCTAGTCTTCTCATACCCTACTCCTCAATTTGTACTCTTCATTTCAGTGACACTGGCCTCTTGGCCACAAATAAGACGCTTTATTTCTTTATTTCTTGGCTCTGAGCATTCTCTCTGGGTATTTCCTATGTCTGAAATGCCCTCCTTCCTCATCTCCACCTACTGGCTTCCTTTAAGTCCCACCTAAAATCCTATCTTCTACAGAAGCCTTTCACAACCCTTATTCATTCTAATGCCTTCCCACTTTGAAGTCTTAATTTCCTATTTTTCCACATATAGTTTATTTGTACATATTTGCTTATTTGTTTTCTCCCCCGTTAGACTTTGAGCTGTGAGCTCTTTAAGGGCAGGGACTGTCTTTTGACTCATTTTGTGTCCCCAGTGCTTAGCCTAGTGTCTAGAACATAGTAGGTGCTTAATAAATCTTTATTCACTGACTGACTACTCAATAAAAAAAAAATCAGTGGTTGGAGAGATGAGACCTCATCTCTCATCAAGTGGGGAAATGTGAGAGGAGGCAGAAAGTTGTTACCATTGACTGAAACTTCCTTGGAGGTGAGAACCTCAGACCATTCAGAAAAGCCTTTTTACTCAGCCCAGGCTCCACAACCAGGGACCTCAACTTTGACCAGCCATCAAATGAGAACAAATATGTAGAATGCTTCCCAAACCTAGATGTACTAATTAAATATCAGTTATTACTATTACACCATGGAAGCAAGTCTATATATACTGTGGGCCACAGACCTCAAAACTACTTTTAAAATAAACTGAAGAGAGCTGATTCAGAGGGCTTCAAGGAGGCCACTATGTACTCATTCTTCTTAGTCCCATTTAGAATTTATATACCCATTTAGAATTCTCCCTATATTATTGTTGAAGTGTTTTTTTCTTTTTAAATATTATAATCTCCATTAAGTCAGATGGGAAGATCCAATAGATTTTATCCTGACATCTTCCCGAGGGTTTGAGCCTTACATAATACTAAATATAGTAATATGGTACTATCATAATAATATATCATAATATAATAAATTTATTGTTATAATAAAATACACAAAACCCTTCTACCATCTTAGTCTGTCCCCCAGTGACCTTACATATCTAAACACACCTTAAAATCAGAAAAAAGGGAGGGAAAACTCCTTTGAAGAAGTGCCATTTAAAGCAATTCTCAGATTCCTTCTCACATCTATTGGAAAAGATGACAAAAGATGAAAATAGCCAATGTTGGGAAGGCTATGAGAAGACTGATACACTAATGCACCATTAGTAGACCCTTAAATTGGTCCCGTTCTTCTGCAAAACAACTCAGACTTACAGTAAAATCACTAAATGATACATTCTCTTTGACCTAGCAATACAACTAGGAGATCAAAATGCTAGGGAAAGATCCCATAATTCCATACATATTTATACCACTCCCTTTTGTAGTAACAAAAAACTGGAAGTGAATTCCCATTAACTGGTAAATGGCAGAACAAATTGTAGTATGTGAATATAATGGAATATTACTGCACTATAAGAACAGACAAATCTAAAGTATTCAGAAACTTGGAAAGATATAAATTGGTGCTGATTGAATTTAAGAAGAATGAGGGGGACATTTTACACACTGACAACAGCAGTGTAAAGAAAAAAAATGGAAAGGGACTCATAGTCTTATGACAGAAAAAACTTGGAAATTCTAATCAATACAATGATTAACTTTGACTTAAGAGAGCTGAAAATAAAGCAGCTCCATCCTACTTCTAAAGACTCTGAAGGTCAAGAGTTCTTTACCTGTTTTGTGTCATGGACCTCTTTAGCCATTAGGTGAAGCCTAGGGAGCCTTTCTCTGACATTTTTATATGTATAAAATAAAATACATAGAATTAGAAAGGAAACCAATTCTGTTGAAACAAAATGATCTAAATATCTTTTAAAAGTTCATGGACCCTTGCAGTCTAGACAGAAAAACAACAATATATGGGTTTGGAATGAGGTATACATTTTCAGACATGGCCAACATTATGATTTGTTTTTTTAAGTGAACTTAGGTGACATGAGATGGTGAGGAGGAATGATTTTTTAAAAAGGATCAGTAAAAACGTTTTAAAAAATAACTCAGAACAGCGATTAACTGCAGTGTCTTACCATAGTACCTCCAACAATTATCATTTTCTTTTTTTTGGTCAGTTTTGGTTTTTTTGAGGATTTTGCCCCTCTTATCAAGGCACTATCATTTAAGCACAAACTCATGAGTACCCAAATAGAATTCAGATTTTATAAGATAAAAGTGTGACAAGAAATGTCAGATTGCTGTGAAATAATGTTTAAGGGGCAAAAATTGTGCTTCATTTTTCTTCCAACTGGGCATGAAAACATAATGAGTGTACATACATTAAATATATTCTTACAGATGTCCAAGTCAAATATACCAGATAAAACTCTTAATGTGTAGGCTTTGCATTTTGAGAATTAGTCATTAAGACATTAACATGAGTAGAAAGTTGTTGGCTCTAATAAATTTGAGATCTGTTAAAATTACTTGCTACATGTTTGTCCTTCTGAAGGATGTGGCAACTTCATATTTTCTTTGGACATCATTAGACTGCATTAGTGCTTGAAGTCTAACTTAAGTGCTATAAGAATTTTTCCATTTTTCCATCACTTGTCTTCTCTTAACGTATCCCTTATTCCACTGGAATTATTTGTTCCATTCATATTATTTTTTGTTATAAGACTAGCTTTGGGAGGTGCTTAGGAATGCCACATTCAACTTACAGATTGTACATTCTATTTTCATAATTTGTCCTTAACGTGCCTGTCCCCCTACTAAGTATTATATCTTCATTATCTTCAAGTCCCTTGCCAACCTTACCTTGACCTACTTCTTTATGGCCTCCTTCAAATTCTTCTAATGAGTGGAACTTTAACTCCCTTAGAGACTGCCGTCTTCAGCAGTCCTGAACTTTCCTTTTTGTCATCTTGTAATGCAGATGGGAATTCGAAGATCTTTCCTGCCCCTTAATAGGCCTAGGGGGAATTTGAAGACCTCCCCTGCTTTGAAAGAAAACTCCCGCCCCCTAATAGACTGAATGTAATCACATGGAGCCTGTGGTGGGAGGAGTTTGCTAAAGGGTAGCACAGAGCCCACAGGAAGCTGGGAGTCAGAGCTAGACTAGATGACTGGGGGAGAGGATACTCAGCCAAGGGGTCAAAGAGGCACATGAGTAAATATTGATCTAATAATTGGTTTGTGGAAAGGCTAAAGGATGCTGTGGCTTTCTGTGTTGTTATAAACTATTAACTTCTTTACTATTTTGATGGAATTGGTTTACTGGTTTTGGGATTTGGTTTTCTGGTGTCTAAATAAATGCTTTGCTTCTGTCCTCTATATGGAGAATTTGTTGTATTTTGTGATCAAGCACCATGCGGGAATATTTATAGTCACAGTCTTTATCGTGGTCACAGGTGCTGTAAATATTGCATTGGCACTACACATCTTTACCAATCTTTGGGGAATGAGGTGCAATGTGAGAGTTGTCTTAATTTGCATTTTTAAGTGATTTGGAGCATTTTTTCATATGACTCTTGGTAGCTTAGATTTTTTTCCTTTGAGAACTGCCTGTTCTTGTTCTTTAATAATTTTTGTATTGGGATGTCTCTTGTTGTTATATATTTGAGTCATTTTCCTATATAACTTGGATGTCAGATCTTTCTCTGAGAAATTTGCTGCAAAGATTTTCCCCAATTAATTTTTAATTGTAATTACAATTATAATTAATTTGTAAATTATAATTTGTAACATTATTATACTGGCATTACCTAACTAGGAGGAATTAATATTAGATCTATATTTCTATAAAGAGTGTTTTGTAGTAGTCATATGTGTATCTTGGTAGGTAGATTCCCACACATTCTGTAGTTATTTCAAATTGAATTTCGACTTTGACATTTAGTTGGAGTTTTTTGATTTGCTGTTTTTCAAGATTTTTTTTAGTTGCATGTCTAATTTATTGATCAGTTCTTTACCTTTTTTGTTGATGAAATCAGTTAAAGATACTGATTTTACCCTAAGTATTCCTTTGTCTGTGTCTTAGAAGTCTTGGTATTTTGTCTCATTGTTGTCATTATCTTTGAAGAAATTGCCCATTGTTACTGTGATTTGTTCTTTGAACAAGTTTAGAATTAACTTATTTATCTCCATTTAAATTTCAGTTATTTCTTCAAAGGACCTTTGATATTACAATTTTCATTGTATTATAGTCAATAAAGCATGTGTTTAATATTTCTGCTTTTCTGCATTTGTTTATGAAGCTTTTATGTCCCAGAAAATGTTCAACTTTTGTAAAGGTGTCATGCACAGATGAGTGATATATATTCTACTTTTTGTTCCTGTTTGGTATTCTCCAGATATATGTTTAACTTTTCCGTAATTGTCTTCATTTCTTTGACTTATTTCTTGCTTATCTTTTTATTAGTTGTGAAGTTGTACATTGAAATCTCCCTATTTCAGTTTCTTATAATTTAATTAACTTTTTCCTTTATGTAATGAGGTGCTATGCCATGTGGTGCATATGTTTTAAAGAGTGATATTAATTAATTGTCTATGGTACCTGTGATCATAATCTTATTTCCCTGTTAATCTCTCTTAATCAAACCTATTTGTGCTCTTCCCTTGCCTGACATAATGACTGGTACCCTTGCTTTTTTAAAAACTCTTTTTCCTTGTTCATCTCAGACATAGTAGACTTTACTCTAGTCCTTTAACTCTTTGTAAATTTTTATGTTTCAAGTATGTTTTTTGTGAAAAAAAAATTGTTGGATTCTGCTTTTTAATTCATTCTGCTGCCCTTTTCTGTTTTTTTTTGAGTTATTTCATACCATTCGCATTCACAGGTATGATAATTGTATATATCCCTTCATCATATTCCCTTATACTTTTTCCTTTCTTTAACCTATCTCATTACAAAGAGGAAGAAAGGGGTGGAAAATGGAATAGTCTTCCTCTTCTCCAATACGCCTCTTTCCTTCCCCTTGCCCAGATCTACATCATAGGTTCTTAGCTCTCTTTCTTTTCTTTGTACTTCTTTTTCATGATTCACTCTTTGAAGTTGGAGTTTGTTTTACTTTAGACTGTTCCTTCTATGGGTCTGCCATCCTTCTTAACTCCCCTTTTCCTGATTCATGGATGTTTCCCTGTTGAGTTTAATGTATTTTTACACCAAACTGGTGTGTGTGTGTGTGTGTGTGTGTGTGTGTGTATGTGTGTGTAAAACCTTCCTTTGTCCACTTCAGATTAGAGTAGACTTTACTTGATGCTTGCTCCCTTTTTCCATGTGGGGAGACCCCTCTTCCTGTATACCTTCATCATGAAGGATTTAAATTCCGCTACTTTCTTTTGCTTTTCTTCTTTAGTCTATTTTTCCCTCTCTTTCTTATGACCATCAAAACTTTTAAGTGATTTAAGTGAACAAAACCACCTCAGACTTCTTCTGTTTGTCATATTTAACTCCTTCTATTGCCCTTGAACACATGAGAGTTCTGAAGGGACCCTCCTTTCTTCTTCCCCAATAGAATATAAGCATTTTGTCATCAGCTCGTGGTACATTGGATAGAGTGCTGGATCTGAAGTCAAAAAGAACTGAGTTCAAATTCAACCTTAGACATTTATTGGCTGTGTGGCCCTGGCCAAGTCACTTACTCACAGTTTGCCTCAATCTCCCCAACTGTAAAATGGCAATAATAACAGCTGTGTGAGGATCAAATGAGACATTTGTAAACTGCTTAGTTAGCATAGTGCTAGTTCATAGTAGGTGCTGTATAAATACTTATTCCCTTCCCTTCCCCTCACTTAAATCCTTCCAGTTGCTTTTATCTATTTACTTTTCCCAGTTTCTCTTGACTTTGCATTTCGAAGTTTCTACTCAGTTGTGGGTTTTTCATAAGGGCTTCTAGAAAGTCTTCTATTCTGTGAGAGCTCTTTTTTCACCCCTCTAGGATTGTATTCAGTCTTGCCAAGTGAGTTCTTCTTCGTTTTAAGCCATTATCTTTTGCCTTTTGGAATGGCAGCTCCTGAGATCTCTTCTTTATAGTAGTACATGCCCAGTCTTCTGTGATCCTTACTGTATGTAGTTTCTTGTTCTTGGAATTTGAACTCTTTCTTTTTGGCTGCCTGTAGTATTTTTTTTTCCTTTGACCTAGAAGCCCAGGATTTTGGCTGTGACCTTCCTTGCAGTTCTCATTTTTAGGATTTCCAAGTGGAAATGTCTAGTTAGATTTTCCTTTTGATTTCTCGTTTTAATTGATGTGGGAAGTCTTTAGTTCTGATTATTTTTTAAGTATTCAGGTGGGGTTTTTTGCTTTGTTTTGTTCTTATTCATGGTTTTCAGAAAGTCTGCTGGATGATTCTTAAATTTATGTCCTCAATTTGTTTTCCAGGTTAATTATTTTTGATAGTGGATGGAATGAAATCTGGAATAAGATTCTCTTTTTTATAGAAGTAGGCTAGCACTAAGTAGCAGTGTGTTACTTAACTCTTACATCAGAAAAACATTTTCATGAACAGTGTATGTAATAAAACCTTGGCCTGAACTTGCAGCAAAGGGTCTTAGCTCCTCTGCTTAATAGAAGTTGAATGGAGGGTCTACTTGTCATTTCACACCATCCAGCATTTGGGAAAGGACATATCTCTTGACCACAGATCTATGTTCACAACCCTTGTATAAGACAGAAAGGGAAATATGATAACTAATTGCACATTGTATATTCAGTATTTTCTTTCTAAAAGCCAAATCACATTTCATACCAACAAGCAGCCTGACTTGCACAAATTTTTTTTAAAAATAGCAGGCTTCCGTAAGCCTCCAGCTGAGGCTATGATCTTTAAATTAGATTTGTCTATGTCATTGATCCCAACATTATTAATGTCATGGCTCTCTTTATGGTTATCCATCTCAGTCACTATTACCAAAGTCCAAGCAAAGTCTTTGTCCCCAGGCTCAGATCCCACTTCTGTCAGCTCTTGTCCAGTTGAGTACAGTGGAGTTATATCTGACTTTGGCTGAAACTCAGATGTATCATTAATTTTCATAAGATATTTCATGTTCCATCTAGACACTTTTCCATTTTCACGATGACACCCTCTGCCAGGGGTTACAGGATTCTTATGCTCTTGTTCCAGGTACATTTCACCTTTTTGAGCTAAATCGTGGTTTTTTCTTCTAGTCGTATGAGACTTAATTTGACTTTGCATTTCGTGGGTTGTATTTTTATGGCCTGTTTTAATGCCATGTATGATTGTGGGCCCGGTTTTTATTCATAGTGGGCTCTTTATTTGCATATATTTCTATCTATGTAGTTTATTTCCCACGAGCAGTTTTTCAGGAGTACATTCAGTGCATCCTAATGGTACTATGCTATAAGCCACTTTAGCATGCTCTAGAATCAAAGGATTATATAACATTTTAGAGGCAGACGGGATCTTGGAGATTATCTACTCCAGCTGTGGAAAATGAGACTGAGAGAGGCTGTGTGACTTACTAGTTAATGCTAGTTAGACAGGTAGTTAGTGCAGGTGCTCCAAGTCTGCAACCACAACACTTACATTACATTTTTGCCTACCTTCTCTGGACATATGATTTCAGGGCAGTCTTTTTAAAAAAATAATATTTAATTTTCCCCCAATTACATGTAAAAACAATTTTTAACACTCATTTTTTTAAAATTCTGAGGTCCAAATTCTCTTTCTTCCTCCTTCCTCATTCCTGCACCACCTTAAGCAGTTTGGCATAGGTTATACATGTGCAATCATGCAAAACATATTCCCATGTTAGTCATGTTGTAAAAGAAGACATAGATCAAAAGAAAAAAAAAACTACCATGAAAAAAAGAAAGTGAGAAATACCATGCTTCAATTTGCATTCAGACTCTATCAGTTCTTTCTCTGGATACAGAAAGTATTTTCCACCACGAATCCCTTGGATTTGTCTCAGATCATTGTATTGCTGAGACTAGCTAAGTCATTTGCAGTTGATCATTATGCAGTATTGCTGTTACTGTGTATAGTGTTCTGCTTCTGCTCACTTTGCATCAGTTCTTCTAGGTCTTTACAAGTTTTTCTGAAACCATCCTGCTCATCATTTCTTATAAACCAATACTATTCCATTAAAATCATATACTATATATAACTTGTTTGGCCATTCCCCAATTGATGGGCATCCCTTCTATTTCCAATTTCTTTGTCATTACAAAAAGAGCCGCTGTAGATATTTTTGTACATGTAGATTCTTTTCCTCTTTTTTTTTTTAAAATCTCTTTACGATACAAACCTACTAGTGGTATTACTGGAGTGTACAGAGTTTCCTTTAGGCATAGTTCCAAATTGCAACAATGCATTAGCATTTCAATTTTCCTATATTCCTCCAATATTTATCATTTTCCTTTTCTGTCATATTAGCCAGTCTGATAGGTGTGAGGTAGTACTCCAGAGTTGTTTCAATTTGCATTTCTCCAATCAGTAATGATTTAGAGCACTTTTTCATATGACTGTAGATAGCTTTGATTACTTTGCCTGAGAACTGCCTGTTCATATTCTTTGACCATTTATCAGTTGGGGGCGGGGGAGAAAGAATGACTTGTATTCTTAGAAATTTGACCCAGTTCTAAGAGAAACGAGGCCTTTGTCAGAGATACTTGCTGTAAAAATTGTTTCCCAGCTTTTGATTTCAGGGTATTATTGAGTACAATTTATTCTGTAGGAACTGAGGGTTCATCAGATTACTTATTACTTGATAGACATTTGCCATTCATGACCTATGATGTACTTTTTGAATCATATAGATTGTGTGTCTGCTGCATTTTGCTACTTGTTATGAGCATTGCCTCATCCATACTGCCTGTTAATGGCAATACAAAAACCCCTTTGGAATTGGAGTAAGTTTAAGACTAGGTTGAGCATTTGTGCTCTGGTGCTTTGAATTATAAACTTTGACTTAGTATTGGTGAAATGCTGTGGTCCTTTTCTGTGCATGTGAGATCTCATGCTTTTGAGTTACATACCTTGCTTAATGATTCACATAGACATATTTAAAATGTTTGGGGGAAAATTTAGCAGCCCTTAATTTATATGTATGCAGAAAGGGAATTAAGTTGAAACTTAAGAACTATTTGTGGTATAATGGATATAGTGCTAGGTTTTCTGCCAGGAAGACCTGAGTTCAAATTTTACCGTTGACACTAAATAGCTGTGTGCTTCTGGGTAAGTCAGAGAATCCCTATATGCCTCTGGCAGTTCTCTAAGATTTGTTTATTAATTCATAGACAATTGTGATTTGCATCATAATTGAGATCTTCCAAGGGAGAGTGGGAGTTTCCCTAGTGGATGAAAACATATTTGCATAAGTAAATAGAAAACATCCATTTGTTAATAACAATGAAATATCTGTTTCTGTTGAATGAAAGTTAAAGAACATCCTCAAGAATAATGGAAAACAATCTAGAAGCCGGTACATAAAAAACAACCTCAGAATATTTACCACCTGACCAGTCACTTTATTAGTTGTTCAACCTTTGACCTGGACACTGAAAATATGTAGTCAGAATAATTTTCTTGTTAGCATAAGAGTAAATCTTAGGCAATAATCAAGCGTTGCCTAAATCCTAGCTTTTAAATTAGTTCTGTTTTAAATAGCCTTGGTTTAAAAATACGAAACAATAAATCAGGAAAGTATCATTAATCAATGTCTTGCATTATGGAACTTTGCATTTCCTTTGTGTAATTTATACAATTAATCTATCTATTGCCAAGTAAAGTAATTCTTCCTGTTTGTGAGATTCAGCACGGAGATGAAAGTTGCCCTCACCTTGGGAACACTTACTGGTATTGGGTCTGATCCTGCTGTCCATTTGCCTTCTTATGGACTGCAGTAGCTGGCCCATTACTTTGTCATTTATAGTGCAATTTTCATTAGTGCTCACGCAGTAACCATTTAACAAGGTGAATTTACTTTGCTTTCTGTCCTCTCCTTGTTTGACAGATGATAATTGCTAGATTGTGCCATGCTAAAGTTATTCCCTTACTTATAACTGCAGGGATATAACTTGACTTTGCTGATACCTAGGTTTTACCCTGATAATTCTAGAATGAGGATCTTAATAGTATACATTTGGGAGGACTGGAAAAAACACTCCTTAGTAAAAATAGGGCAAGGCCAGAGATTGCTGTGAAGATCTGAATTCTGGAAAATAAACCAAGTCAGAAATCAAAGAATTTGGAGCTAGCAGGGATTTCAAAGATCATGTAGTGTAACTCTTTCCTTTTACAAATGAGGAAACTGAGGCCTAGAGAAAAGGTAAATGGTGTTACCAAGACCCAGCAGATTGTAGTCTGCACAGCCAGGATTTGAACCTTAATTTCTTGATTATTTTTCTGTTGAAAATAATACCAGTTTTACTCAAGTAAATATTTATACAACCATTCTGAATTTATGTATCTATTTCAGTGGTTCATTTAAGGCACAATTCCACCATTTGCATGTGTCAGATCGCTTTGTGCTAGCTTGTCCCAGTCAGTGCCTAGCAGAGTATCTGACACATAGTAAGTACTTCCTAAATGCTTGTTTGGATTGAATTTAAATTACAGGCTTAAAGATTACAATATAAAGTAAGTTGTGTAATAAGTTTAATTACCTCAAAGTAATCCAGTGTAAAACAAGCTTATTTTTCATATAAAGTGGCAAAAAAAAAGATAAAAGATCTAGAACCACTGAGACTAAAAGACTAAGATACGACAGGTAAGATTGTTAGTCTAAGCATGGTAGCCAGCTGTTCTTTATCTCCGCTGGGTCAGCAGCAAGAAGAAATAGACTTACCCTGCAATAAGAGAGACTTGGGGCAGATTTAAGAAAGAATTCCTGACAGTGAGGGTTTTGAAGAAGCCTTTGGAATCTTCCTCTCTGTAGCAATCTGAAGATAGTGTGAAGTTTCTCACGTGGGATCTATGTGGTGTAGTGCTGCTGAAAGCAGCGGGGCTGAATGAGTGTGTCCTCTTCCAAGTCCTGTCTAGTTGGAGGATTCCTTGATTCTACTAAGATTGTGAAACTTGCTTTGATTCAGAGGAATAAACCAGATCACCCCTTCAGGCTAGCCAGTTAGCTGACAGATATTTATTTATTAGTCCCTCATTTGGTACTATTTGAGAGGCCATGTCGTTTATTGGACAGAATGTTAGACTTGGAGTAAGGAAGGCCTGGGTCCACATCCCTCTTCTCACACTCACTTTGAGACGCAGGCGAATGACCGTCCCTTATGGTCAGTTTTCTTAACTATAAAATGGAAATAGTAACATCCTCGGAACCTGCCTCATAGGATTGTTGTAAGCTTCAGAGGAGAAAGTTCTATATAAGGTGTATAAATGTTGATTATTATTTATTGGGCATAGTAAAGGGAGTACCCACCTTTGCAGAGTTTACTATCTAGTTAATGTGATTAACTGTAGACTTTACAATTTCATGATTTCCTGCTGCTTGCCTAGAATGTAGAGTTTAAAAAGAAACAACAATAACAACCAGAAAATCTAGGATGTTTAACTTCCAAAGCTCTATATGCTTGCTACCTAGCCTACGACAACTGGCACTTAACAGCCTTATTGCAGAGGAAAATGTTTAAGATTAATATGAATTCTGTGCCAGGTGCTACCAAGTACTACTACCTCCACATAGCACATTGCCAATATATTGAAGCCACCAGAGAATGCCACCAGAAAACCCTCTCTACTTCCACTAATGAAGAGATGTGAGGTGTTCTCATGACATTAACTCCAAAACCTTCTTTGGCCATAGGTTAATATATTAATGAGTACTGTGATTGTTCTCTTATATTAAGTAAATGCCTATGAATGATTGGGTGAGAAATCTCTGCCTTATTTTCTCCCATAGAGTTAATTAAGATTATTGAGAATAGATTACCGACTCCAAAATATTACAAACTCTTATTCGTCTGCAGCTTGGATGAGTGCACATCCATTTCTGTGCTCCTATACAGAAACTCTTAAAATGATTCTGGACTAAAAAACACATTAAATCATCAATTTAATTACATTGAAACTGCACACTAGGCTTCTGTCACTAATCTAGTTTAGTTTAATCTTGGCATCTCAGTCTCATCCATTATTTTACTTATACAGAGGCTTTTTTAGTCAATTGGATATAATCTGTAATATTTAAGGCATATGTATATTTTCTGTAGAGCCCCTAAGACCATGACCGAAGAGAAAGAATTATGATGATGCCTCAGTTAATGTGCATTTCACCATTACATACAAATGTAATTTTTTCATATTGAATGATTTGATTTCACTTTCTTGGCACATTTGGGTCCTTTCACTTTAACTAAAGTGTTTGAATGAGACCATTATTTTGGATTTTATTATGAATCTTAAATCCCTTTGTTTAGACTTTTTTTTTTTAATAAAAAAATATACATTGAATTCCTATTCCTACTAAAGTTCCAAGTGTTGTGCTCAGCACTGGGTGAATGATAGCTACAGAAAGACAGTTTATGGTTAAGTTTACAATAGTTAATTTGTTGGGTAAATGAAAAGACTTTTAAAAGTTCTAAGTCCTAAAAGTCATAAGAATGCACCAGAGGGGCAGATTGCATGGCCCAGTCAGACATCTTTAGATTGTCAGAAGGCCAGATGATATTGGGATACTGTAGTGTATATAAGCAGGGCAAATGGTAAAACCAGCAATTCCTTCAAAAGCAGTGTCAGGGCAGATGGCAAGGTTTGTTTCACAGTCTATTTTATTTTATTTTAAAATTAATTTATTTTTAGTTTTCAACATTCATTTCCACAAGATTTTGAGTTACAATTTTTTCTCCCCGTCCTTCCCCTACCCCC
>CM053581.1:515844715-515865835 GCA_028627135.1 Pseudochirops cupreus | reverse complement strand
TGATTCTTGGTTTTAATCCAAGCTCCCTTGATCTCCAGAATATCATATTTCAGGCCCTTGGATCCCTTAATGTAGAAGCTGCTAGATCCTGGGTTATCCTAATTGTGTTTCCACAATATTCAAATTGTTTCTTCCTGGCAGCTTGCAATGGCCTCAGACACTTAACACTTACTATCCATATGGTCTTGGGCAAGTCACTTAACCTCAATTGCCCTGCCCTCCCCCCTCCAAAAAAAATTGTTTTTTACATGCAACTGGGAAATAAGATATGCAGGCACTGGGGTATAGAAATCCATCTTGCCCTACTAGAAGTTTAGAGGGGGCAATGGGGAGGATATAAGAACAGAAGGGGTATTCAGTAGACTGTCTATTTTGGGGTGGGGGTAGGGGAAAGATGGGGAGAAAATTTGTAACTCAAAATCTTGTGGAAGTGAATGTTGAAAACTAAAAAACAAAACAAAACAAAACAAAAAACCAAGGTAAGCAGATTGGCAACTGCTTTCCAAATGCCACAAAAAAAAAATCATACATGAGGGAAAAGTAGGAACTATTATCATAGCTAACTCCTATATGAATATATCCTCTATTTTCTTTAGGTGAGGAGGCTGGAAGGGGAAACGGGCGTAGAAAGGTAAGCGAATTTTCAACCACAGAAGAGAGAAAAAAGGCAGACAATCCTAGAAGTCTTGAACTTCCTGAAATAAGGAATTTGGGATGGCACCCTATTTAGCATTGTTAACATAACAAGGCTTAATAATAAGTAAGGATGTGGATTTTTCAAGTAGCTTTTTCAAGTAGTCCTGATGGGATTCTAGGAAATGTGAGCATGATTGTCCCTTTACGTGAGATGAAGAATCATCTCTCAAATTCAATGAGGTATATTTGAGCCAAATGAAGGTATCTCCCCATGGATAAGTATGTACTTTCAGCATTACTGCACCTCTGCTCCTACTTGAAAGCCTGCCGGGTATTATCAGGGCTTATAGTTCTGCTTTCAAGCTCTGCTTGCTGATTAGCACGTGGCAGAATTGTCCTTACCTTGTTTGGGGGAACAGAAGATCTCCTCTTTGCAAAGGGCTGTGAAGGCAGCTAGCTCATTCTTGGAGCTCATTCTTCCCTTGTCTAACCACTAGCTTAGCCAAAGAGATAATAACTCTAGGAGGGTTGAAGGATGGAAGGTTTTCTCTCCTAGTTTTAGAGCCATTTTTTTGTAATGAGGCAAAAGATGAAGATCTAAATATTTCAGATGCTGGCCATCAGGCTTTATAAGTCACCCAGTATAATTGTTGACAAGCTTCAAGCATATTAAGGTTTCCCAAAACTACATTTATTTTCTTAATGTCTCTGGGAGGCATTAAACACGTTTGATTTTGATTTTAACAGAACATCTCTGATTTCAGAATAAATTCTGCCCTTGTTAATTGTGAAAATTAACCTGATTTATTTCCTTAAGATTTTCTAATGCTTCTAGAAAAAGTCTCAGAAAATATGTAGCCTATGGCTTCTTATCAATACTTTAATTGAACAAAGTGATTATGTAAACTCCAGTAGAGAAAAATAATTCCTAATTTAATTTTGGATCTCTGTGAAGTCAGAACATTTCATCATGTGTTGGCTGACATGATAATCATTTAGCTAATGAACTGAATTCTTTCCTCCAATAACTGATATGAGCCGAGCTCCTGGGGAATCACTACCAGCAAAGGTGAAATCACAGGGAATCACAAAATCTCAAGAGTAGGAAGTGATCTCAGAGGCCATTCAGTCTAAGCCACTCTTGAATAAGAATCCTCTCTATAACATTCCCAACAAATTATCATCCACTGGTTTAACACAGTGTAGTTGAGATATTTGCCAGTTTTAATGGTGGAGGATTAGGAACACTGATCACTGTCAGAGATATATAACTCTAGGATTAGAATTGGGAGAGAGAAATTCATAGGCCATTGAATCCCACTCCCTCATTTTGCAGATGAGCAGATGGAGGTCGGGAGCAGGAAAGGGACTTGTCCAGGGTAACACAGTCGGTAACTGGCCAAGGCACAGTTCCATTTCAGGTCCGATGTACTATCCTTTGTGGTGACCTCACTTTTGCCATCTGTTGAGATCTTCAGGAAAAGAATAGGTTACATCCTGATCCAGATAGAATATGAAGGCAGGGGACTGGATAATTTTTCGACATGTCTTTCAGCTCTATGATTCTGTGACCCTAGAACTAGGCAGCAAGCAAGCCAAGGTATGCCCTACAAGGTACAAAAAGCCCTCTCCCCTTTTATGTCCCTTTGACAGGTATGAACTCCCCTCATCCCCTGTTATTGCCCCACTGAGGACACCTTTGTGCTGGCAGGTTTATGTTGCCCACTACTTACATACATGGGCTAGTCCTTGGGATTGGCCTAGCAAAGGGAGGTCAGATACTATTGTAGGCCAGAAAAAAAAAACAACTCTAGCCTTCTGGTCTTTGGGTATCATGGTATGGGCTATCTCTGCTCTAGACGCTGCCTCTGACTTAGAGGCAACAAGATGGCACAGGGGATAGAGCACTGAGTCTGGAGCCAGGAAAACCTGAGTTCAGATAAAACCTCAGATGCTTACTAGCACTGTGTGCTCCTGGGCAGTCCCTTAATCTCTGTTTTACTCAACTGCAAAGTGGGGATAATAACAGGATTGTTGTAAGAATCAAATGAGATAATATTTGGCACACAGGAGACACTGTATAAATGCTTATTTCCTTCCCTCCCAACCCCTTCCTGCAGGGTGGCAGTATCAAGCAGGAGTGTTTTCTCTGGATCACTTTCCTAGTGCCCCCCCCCCTCCCCCCCACCCCCGCCTCCATATCTTCCTTGCTGGAAAGTAAGGACAGGCTCTCATTATTGGGAAGTTTTTCATAAACATCAAATCTCTCCTTTTGCAACTTCTACTTACTGCTCCTGGTTTTGTCCTCTAGGTGAGAAAGCCCAGCCCTGTTCCCCCATCCTTAGGGTCACAGAGTCTCAACTCTTCACTTTACAAATAACAAAACTGAAGCCTAATTATCTAGCCTCTTCAGAGCATGTGTACAAACTACTACATACTTCCCCCATCAAGCACCCATCCCATCAATTCCACAGGGTGAACAGCAGCTTTCTTCTTATGGGCAGCCCTCTCAGTAACCCCTGAACAATTTTACCTACTGGAAACCAGGGCCCAGGATTTGGCCATCCCCTTAGCACTCTTTTTCTTTTAGTAACACTTTTCTTCACTTAAAAAAAAAGCAATTTAACCACAAGGCCATGATAAAAGAGCCACAATGGCCTTGCCAAATGTTCTAGGCCAGGCCTAACCTGGGCCACACCAGTGATTCAGGCTCCAAGTTTAAAAGGAAATGAGGTACTCATGAGCAGAAGAAGGGAGTAAAACAGACTTTAACTAAGAAAGGATTAAAAGAACATAACTAGGAAATTAAAAGGCTATAAAAGTCTGTTCACCTTAGACTCCATAATCTCCAGGTCAGAACCTCTAGAAGGTAACCTGCAGGCAGTTGGAGTTTAGGAATAACCTGAGATACAATTGTGCACCCTCCACGAATAGCTCATAGAGATGGGATATGATTCACACATCCGCAACTACCCATCCATGTGCCTATCTGTCATATATAGGAAATCTACATGAGAATGGTCTAAGCACATGTTGAGAGTTATCCTTGACAAACATATGAGAGGAGAACAGGTAGGTTTTCAGAGATGACTTTCCTTGACAAACCACCTCTTCAGTTACACAAATGATTCAGAGTAATAGACTACAAGATACCCTTATGTTAATGGTTGATTGGTTACCAGAAACGGTTGGATGTGATAGATTAATGTGCAGGGTTTTTTTGTTTATTTCTATTTTGGCCTTTCGGAGGGGAGAAGGTAGGACAATTGGGGTTAAGTGACTTGCTCAAGGTCACACAGCTAGTAAGTGTTAAGTGTCTGAGGCCAGATTTCAACTCAGGTCCTCCTGACTCCAGATGTGACCTGGAATGTAATCTAAGTGTGACCACTTTGGTGAAAACTATGTGGCCATTCTAATGTTAAGCTGCTGTGAACACTATATTGTGATTTTCTGTGATAAGATGTAATGTTGTGAATATTATACTGTGATTTATTGTGAATGTTTGCCTTGATTTGTAATGGAATAAATGGAGTGTTCACTGTAATGTGCAATCAGAACCTTAAAAGCTGTTCACAGTAGCATTCTTTTGGGAAGCTGCTTGAGCATGGCTTTACACTGACTCCAGGGCCGGTGCCCTATTCACTGTACCACCTAGCCGCCCCTGATGTGAGGTTTTAAAGGCTCTCTACCTTGTTTATTTAATTTTTTAAAAAAATATTTATTTATTTATTTGCTTTTTGGAGGGGGTAAGGTAGAGCAGTTGGGATTAAGTGACTTGCTCAAGGTCACACGGGTAGTTGTGTGTGTGTGTGTGTGTGTGTGTGTGTGTGTGTGTGTGTGTGTGTGTGTGTGTTGAGTGTCTGAAGCTGGATTTGAACTCAGGTCTTCCTGACTCCAGAGTCAGTGCTGTGTTCACTGTGCCACCTTGCTGCCCCTACCTTGTTTATTTTAAATAAGAAATACCCTTCCCTAGTCATGAATCCCAAGTGGGGGTAATACTGCATTGCTTTTACTGGACCTGCGATTTCATAGCTATAGGGAACCCTGGTGAGAAATTTCCTCTACTAATGCTGCTGGGCAAATGATAGTCTTGAGAAGTTGCCTGGGGACACCGAGAAGTTCAGGGGATGTAACAGTGTGTGGGAGGGTCATCTTGACTGCAAGGCCAGGTCTCTATCCATTAAGGCCATACCATCCATAAGGAAGAGTCTTTCTCCTTGTGTTGGGATCTCTCATTTGTCTATGGATGCTGTGGGTTTCATAACTGGTTCCCTTCTTTGCTTTGAATTACTGGGCCTTGTGACTATAAGAATGATGGCAGTAGTTAACAGGAACTAGTTATATATGAATTATCATATAACAGTGCCTGACACATAGTAGGCCATTAACAAATGTTTGCCCCCTGTGCCTGGAATTCCCCCCCACCCCACCTCACCTCTGCCAGAGGTGTGCTCGAATGCTAAAATTTCAATGTGAGCATTTAAACCTTTGAAATCAGCAAATACTACAAATAAGGGCTTGATTTATTGTTTTGTTGATTGTGTAGAATTAAGAAAATGATGAGGAAAATGTCAGATAAAACTTTTAAATGTGTCAGGCCTCACCTTCCCTCCCCCCACCCAAGCTGGTTGTTAAACATATACAACCACAACTCTACCTCTGCTTCGAAGAATTCTTAGCTTCCTTCAAGGGCTCAATGCAAGGGCTCCTTACTGTGACTAAGGAAGCTTTAACTGATTTCCTCCTCCTCCTACCCCAGTTCTCTGGTATGTATATTTTATATTTACTTATTTCTGTGTATGTGTTGTTTTCCTAAAATAGAATATAAGCTTCTTGAGGGTAGGTGCTATTTTGTTTTTTTATTCCCAGTGCTTACACAATGATGAGTGTATAGTAAGTACTTATTGCTAAATTAAACTAAATTTCATTTAATTAAATCAGTAGTTCTCAAACATTTTGGTCTCAGGACCCCTTTACATTGTTAAAAATTATTGAAGATCGTGATATGTTTTTGTTTATGTAGATTATATCTACCATGATTTACCATTTTAGAAATTTAAAATGATATGTTAAAATGTATTTATTCATTTAAAATAACAATAATAAATACATTACATAACATAAATAACATGATTTTATGAAAAATATTTTTCTGTTTTGTATGACTACGTATGTATAATCAATATATAATTGCTGTCTCAGGGAGGGGGAGGAAAAGGAGGGAGGAAAAGAATTTGGAATGCAAAATTTTTAAAAATGAAAGTTAAGAATGTTTTTACATGTAATTTGAAAAAATAAAATATAGATTGCCAGAGAAAAGAGAAAAATATGTTTTCCAAAACAAAATAACTAGTGAGCTTTAGTAGCATTTAGTAGCCTTAGTAGCATTGTTTTACATATTTTTTAAAAAATCTCTTTAATATCTGGTTAAATAGAAAGACAGTTGAATTCTTATATCTGCTTCTTTTTTCAATGTATTATGATATGTTGTTTTGGTTGGTATGTAAAGAAGACCTAACCGTACACAGATATGTAGATGAAAAAGTGAGGAGTATTTTAATAGGCAAATAATCTTAGTATTATTATGAGAATAATGATCTCATGGACTCCCTGAAAGAGTCTCAGGGACCTCCAGGGGTCTGCGGATCACACTTTGAGAACTGCTGAATTAAATAGAGCTAAATCGGGTGACTTCTGCAGGTGGATATGTAAATATAGTCCCATGAGTAATAAGCATGGGACGCAGGTTTAAAAGGAGAATTGCAGAAAAGATTATCTGGATGTCAGCATCATTTGCAGTGAACATTCATCTAAATAGCCAACTAATATAAAAACACACCAAAATTTATTTGGTGCACTGAAACACGTCCTGGAAATGTCCTGAATCAATAAATTATGAGACAGATGTTTTTACACATACTGGCCTAATATAATTCACATAGATATTATTCTGTGCCCTAAGAGCACTCTTTGCACTGTACATTATAGAAAATGTCATGCTGGATTTATATGAAGCTAGATTTCTGCAGGTGGCATTATTGATGGTGAAGAGAAGATTCCCCAGACACTGGAAATCGGAAGCACCTCTGAAAAACACTTTTTCACTTGAAAGGGCTATAAATCTAAAAACAACCTTGAATTCACATGAAATCCTTTTATGCAATATGTTGATAGTAAGTGTATTACTGAGGAGAAGAGACAAATAATTACCTTGGGACAACTGCTATGAAAAACGAATGTTGAATTTTAAAAGTATGCTCAATGCTGGAACAAAAGCAGGTGTTTTTTTAGAAAAAAGATATATCTTAAAAATTTTCCTGAATATTTTACTGTGAATTTCACTGTACAGTGTATGATGCCATCTAGTGTTATATATTTATGCTTTAACTATGTCTTAGTTCCAAATTACCTGAAGTGTATATATAGAAACCTTAACCCTCTCTGATTTCCCACTTCATCCCCCGTTCTCTTCTTTGCTGTCGTTTCTGAGAACAGGGGTCCCTACTTCTTGCCAAGGCTAACTCATCCACTTGTGTCCTTGATCCTGTGCCTTGCTCTTTTCTTCCAGAAGTTTGCCCCTTTCTTTGGTCATCTACTTACTTTCTATCATTTTCAATCTCTCCTTGCCTATTGACTCATCTCACATTCATCTCACACCTCTTTTTTCTCTTTCAGAGCCAAACTCCTAGAAAAATCCTCTCTTTTCCTCCATTTCCTTGTATCTCATTCACAGGCTTCTGATCCCATCATCTGGCTAAAACCAATGTCTCAGTGGTATGGAGGAGGCTTTGAGTTTCTCCAAGACTCTTCAAAGTTACCAATCATCTCAAACCATTTTAAAAAGACTGGTCTCTCAGTCTTTATCCTTCTTGACTTCTCTCCAGCTTTTGGCCATATTGATGACTTCTTCCTTCTGTGTACACCTACTTTGGCTTTCATGACACTGTTCTCTCCTGATTCTCTTCTCGTTTAATTGTTTCTAAGTCTCTTTTGTTAGATCATCATCCAGGTCCCACCCCCTGAAAGGGCACTGTTATCGGCCCTCTCCAGTCCAATAAACATTGATTAAGTGGCTACTGTGTGCCAGGCACAGTGCTGAGCACTGGGGATACAATTAATAAAAAAGAGAGTCCCTACCCTCAAGTAGCTTACAGTCTAAAAGAGAAGACAGGGATGGTTAAGTGACACAATGAATAGAGCACTGGCCCTGGAGTCAGGAGGACCTGAGTTGAAATCCAACCTCTGACACTTAACACTTACTAGCCGTGTGACCGTGAGCAAGTCACTTAACCCCAATTATCCTGCCTTTCCTCCTCTAAAAAGCAAAAGAGAGAGAGAGAAGATGATACACAAAAAGAGTCAGGGGATAGGGTATAGCACACCCTGTGATATCTTATTCTGTGGAGTTGAAACCAGGTGGGACAGTAGATGTAAAGTGGAGTGATCTGAGTCCAGTTTCTGCTTTCTATAAAGGAAGATATTGGAAGGAGTTTGGTGCTCTGCCCTCTGGCTCTCCAATTAGAGGGGAGAGGAGGCTGAGGGATGTCAATATAGACTTGAATTATTAGCATGGGGGGGGGTGAGTTTAGAAGCAATGAGTTTATCAGATACAAGAGTAACCTCTGAATATCCTCTCACAGTGATCTCATTAGCTCCCATGGATTCAGTTAAAATCTCAAGGCAAATGACTCCCAAATCTAAATTGCTCAAATATCAGATAGATCTGTGATCTCATCCTCCACCAATGAAAATCATAACCTATCCATGCCTGCCCACCCTGTGTGGGCCTTTGTTCATGTCCTCCCACGTAGGAAATCCACCAAGTATCCTAGAAGTCTTCCTTGCTTTCTCCTATCTTCTTGGAGATTCCAGAGGAGCATTCTGGCTGCCCACCTGTCATCCTTCAGTACAACCATTACATCTTCTCTTCCTGTCACATATTTCCTTAATGACATCTTTTACTGCAGTTCTTCTTTGTAGTTCTCATTGGCTATAGGTTGCCACCTGGTTATGTTCTGTACCTCTCTATTGCCCTTCGTGTGATACTCATTTTTAATTTTTCAGAGACTCTTGTGTTCTATGTACAGACCTTATTCCCCATTCCAACTGGCCACTCCCTTGGGCAACCCTATCCTTATCCATGTTCCATTCCAGATCTGCCAGGTCCTTCCACTAGACTCTCTGAACAGAGCACAGACAAGCAGTAACAATGGTAGAATGTTGGTATTAAAAACATGGGCCTTTGCTTCCACGAAAAGCTTGGGGTCATTAAAGGATCTTTGCAAATTAACCCTCTCTTCTCCTCCTCCTCTTCAACTCTGGCCCAACTAATTGTTCATCCATAACGACTTTCCTAACTATACATCCTCAAAGACAAGCTGTATAGAGTGTCTACTCAAATGCATGTCCTAATCAGACATTCTCTATCCATTTGGTCTTTGTTTCAGGCCAAATTCTTTTGAATGGTTATAAATCTCTTCCATGAAGTTCTGCAGTATTCAGAGGACTGATAAAATCAGCATAACGTCTTCTATAAACAGCAGGATCTGTAGGATGGCATGGCTTCCACTTGAACCCAGCCCTAGGCACAGCACTTGGCACCTAGCAGGCACTTAATAAATGTCTATCGACTAACTGACTTGGTGCTGGATCTCCTTCGTCACAGTGCAAACACCTTTGACAAGTCTACATCTCCCCAATTTGTGCCTTGCCTCATATTTATCATCAGAGGGTTCTTAATCAGGGTTATTTGTTTTATCTTTCAAGGAATCTTGAATGCTTTTGATAGATAGATAGAGGACACCTTGTTGGAAAAGGTGATGATTTGCTCTGTTTAAATCCCTGTGTCCTGCCCATTTCTCCCAAGTTCTATTCCTGTATCAGTCAGTCAGCCAACTGACATTCATTAAGTGCTTACCAGGTGCCAAGCATTGTGCTATGCATTGGCTATATAAAGAAAGGCAAAAACAATCTCTGCCCTCAAAAAGAGCTTACATTTGAATAGATGTAGATGTAACACGTGGGTATAACATGAAAGGAGCATGGGAGTCTCTTTCTCAAAGATTGCCTGGTACAGTTACCCATGTGAAAGAGGTCCAGTGACGAGAGTCCATTTGTTGTTTTGTTTTTTGTTGTAATCTTCTCTGCCTCTGTTCAGCTGAGCGCTGTTCAGAAGGTCTAGTGGAAGGACCTGGCACATCGGGAATGGAACATGGGGTAAGGATAGGGTTGCCTAAGGGAGTAGCCTGTTGGGATAGGGAATAAGGTCTGTACAGCAGAAGCAATGGCATGAGGTGAATGAAAGGGGATGGGAGTATGCTAATCATTCAGCAGTGGATCCAGATTACTGATGGTTGGAGAAAAGTTTATTGAAGGAGGCATGTTATTAGAGATTCAGACTTTCTATACCCTCTGGAATACATGCTCCATAATTAACAAATTTCTTTCATCTTAAACTTCCTTTCTCAGTCCTCCCATCTGACACTGAAACCTGACTCCCCTCTAATGACATTATCCCTTTGTCATTCTTCCCACTACCAGCTTTCTCTGGCATGTAGTGACATTGTACCTTTGAAGCCCTTCTCGAAGGGGGAAAGAGTATCTTTAAAATAGGAATCTTTTGATAGCATTTGACACTTGTCTCTCCTTTTATTCTTTACTCCCTTGAAGTTCCAAACACCATACTTAGTTCTCCTACAACTTCTTTAATTATTTCTTCTATTTTTCTTATGCTGGCTTCTCTTCTTTCAATTTAGGCATTTTTAAAACTGTATCTTCAACCCTTTTCTATCCTTTCTCTGTTCTCTCTTCTTGGTCATCTCATCCAGTCTCCTGACTTCAAGTATAATCTTTATATGGATGACTCCCAAATCTATTTTTTCTGTTCTGACATCTCTTCTGAACTCCTGACTTGCTTTTCCAACTGGGGGTGTGGTAGGGTGGGAATAGAATAAGCATTTATATAGTAGGTACTATTTGCCTGGCATTGTGCTAAGCACTTTAGAAATAGTTTATCTGATCTAAAGTACTTAGTGGATGGGGTGTAGGATGTGTTCAGGGAAGACTAGTATCTCCGGTGTAAAGACTGCTGAGCCTTTTTCAGGGCTGTTTTCCCTTTTGGTGTCCACCTGATTCGCCCAACTCTCACTTGTGGCTCCAAGAAGCTGTAGCATGTTCAATAGTCACACCCCAGTAAACCATTTTGGCATATAGGCTAAACCAGGTTGAGAGTAACCAAGTGGTCTCAAACCCATTGGTGAGTTAGGAGAATTTCTACCCCAAGCATGTGAAGATGTCTCCTGGTGGAATGGGTGGATGAGAACGATTTGTTCCAACAATCATGAAGCAGGTGCTGTGAAGTGCTTAGAGCTTGATTAGACATTGAAGACCTCAACGTCATCCACTGCATCTCAAGCCATCACCAGTTGTCTTGTCTTTATCTTGCTAGTAGACTCTGAAAACTCTGGAAGAGAGAGTGAGGCCAATGACTTTATGCAACTCTGCTTTACAAATCCCATTTATGTGCAAATCAAAAGACATTAGTCATATCATTTTATCATTTTTACCTACCTCAAAGTCCTGTGGCAATGGGCAAGTGATGAAGCAGCAGGTTTGGATACACTGGGATCTGTAGTCAGAATCCTGCATGCAGACAGCCCAAGCCATAGGATCATCTCGCTGAACTGAAGCAGCAGTGGGATTTGGCAGCCCCCTGGGTGTCCAAGCAGCTTTTTTTAAAGGACCATACTGCTCACTTCCTGGTGTAATGAAGGGGCTAGGAAAAGTGTCCTGAAAATCGTCTGCTTCATCCAACCCTGGCTGGTCCTACTCTGCCATTGAAACACAAAAAGATATATAGAAACTTTTGGGAAGATAATTCCACTTACTCTCAGTAAATGGAATGTACAAACACTTATGGACAACATAAAATCCAGTAGACCTGAAAAACAAACAGCTCTTATTGCAAGAGAATTCAGCAGGTATCACATCCAAATAGAAGCCCTAAGTAAAACAAGGCTGGCAAATGAAGGCCAGCTTAATGAAGTTGGAGCTGGATACACTTTATTCTGGAGTGGCCCAAGTGAAGAGGAGAGTCATGAAGCTGGTATAGGTTTTGCAATCAAAACTACCAAAAGTTTACCAAGAGGAGTAAATGACAGACTCTTGACAATGTAATTGCCACTTGTATGAAAGCACCAGCCACCATCATCAGTGTGTATGCTCCTGTCATGATGAAGCCTGATAAGGTCAAAGAAAAATTTTTGACAACCTAGAGACTTTCATCATCAATGTGTTTAAAAAAAAAGACAAGCTTATAATTATGGGTGACTTTAATGCAAGACTATGTACAGACTATCAGACATGGCAGGGAGTCCTTGAGAGAAATGGAGATGGAAATAGCAATGTCCCAGTTACTTACTACTGAACACTTGTGCATCTCATGACCTCACTACCAGCTCTGTCTTCTGTTTACCCAAATGCAATAAAACTTCATGGATGCACCCTTGCAGCAAACATTGACATTTAATAGACTGCATCATCATAAGCAGAAGAAGCAGATGGATGTGAGAGTGAAGAAGGCAATGTGTGGCACAGAGTGCTGGACTAATCATAGACTTATCCTCACCAAGCTAAATATTTACAGTCAACAAAAGAAGCAGTCCCAAGGCAAGATGACTATCAGAAGATTTAATGTCAACAGATTAGAGCTTTATCTTTATCTTAGAGGGAACAGTTACTTCCTGATTTGGGAATGAAGCTGAGCCAACACATGGTTGGAACAGAAAGAGTGGGCAGCACTCATACTCAAAACTTTGGTGTTGTCTTTCACTCCTTTACTTTCCCTCTCTTTCATCAAATCCTGTTGATTCTACATTTGGAATATTTCTTTTCTCTGTCCCCACAATTCTACTGTCACTTCCTAGTTCAGGGCTTCATATCTCGACTGTTGTCCATGATCTCCTAACCAGTTTTCCCACTTTTAATCTCTACCCCTCTACCCTCAGTGGATTGGTGTCAGTTAGGTGGTACATTGGATAGAGTGATGGGTCTGGAGTCAGGAAAACCTGAGTTCAAATTTAGCTTCAAATACTTATAAACTGTGTGACCCTGGACAAGTCACTTAACCTCTGTTTGCCTCAATTTCCTCAACTGTAAAAAGGGAGTAATAACAGCACCTACCTTCCAGGGTTATCTTAAGGATCAAATGAGATAATATTTGTAAAGGGCTTAGCACAGTGCCCGGCAAATAGTAGACTCTATATTAACACTTACTCCCTCCCTCCTTCTTCCAATATAGCCTACAAATTACCGACAAATACAACACCTTGGTGATGTAACACATTAAAGACTCAATCTGATCCCACTGTTCCATTGCTGAGAACCTTCAATGGCTTTTCTCACCCCTCTTAATAAAGTCAAAGAACTCGGCCTAATCCAGTCTCTCCACGATTTGTCTCCTACTTACCTCTGCAGCTTTATCTCTCATTGTTCCCCTTCACACACTCTTGTTCTTAGCCAAATTAGCCTGCCCACAATCTTTTTTTAAATTGCAAAGTAAAACATTTATTTATAACTGTTTATACACAAAGAAGGTTAAAAAAACAGACCCAAATTAATCTCTATCTTGATGCCCCAGCAAGAATATTCACAACAAATGTGTGGGATTTTCTTCTTGACCAATAGAATGAATTATTGGCCTGGAGAACCAGTTTCTCATCATAAACTCTTTAGCAAGCTCCAGCATATTTTTATAGGACTGAAAAGAACACTCATTCCCCAACCAATAAGAGGGTACCAAATATTACAGGCATCTCAGAAAAGAAGAAAGCCTCTTTGTTTACTGGTGAAGGAAGAAGGAAACTTTCGAGCAGAGACCTCCAAGGATTGTTTCGTAGGAGTGATTCTTTTATGTGATCAGGTTAATTGTGGATTAATGTTCTCTACCATATAATCTCTTAAGATTCTTGGCAATTCCCCATGAGTATCAACAAGAATTCCAGTTTCACTGGATAAAATCTGGTAGATGAGCATTGGACTAGGATCTGCTAAAAATGAGCTCAACATGATTTGCTTTAAATTGTGAAACATCCTTCACAAGGAAGCCGATAAAATGGAATGTGACAGATACTTTACTGGAACCAGATTTTTCCTGAACTTGGAAAAAAGCCATCTGCAACAACTGTCAATGGTGCATCAAGTTCCTTGATTTCTCAAGTTTCTTTATCTCTATAGAACTCTTATTAGGACATCATCTTCCTAGTTATTTCAACATAATCCCTTCATTGTACTTCCTGTTGGGTTCTGCTATAGCTGCCTTTTGGAGACTCATCATGAAACTTTCATGATGAAATGTTTGGCCACTGTGCACCTGACTGTTTGCTGAACCTGGCTACAGAACTTCAGTTTCCACAGTGCACTCTTGGTCATGGATTACATAGTCATTTACAATATGAGTATGGCCGCCTTCCACTGTACTTTCAAGACCCAGATCCTTAAGAGCACGAACCCCTCCTTGGCTGTAGCAGTTCTCCAAGTATCCTGTCAGGCTCTTTTAAATCTCTCAATTATTGTCACCTTTTTTCCATGTCTGGCAGCCAAAGTAGATCCAAGTACACCTGATCTCCCAATAACAACTTCTGGGTCATACTCAGAAGTCCCAGTAGGGTTGTCTCTGGGACTTTTCCTTTTTGTGCTTCCTGGATTTTAGTTGCTCCTTGTGCTGCCTGGGATGACGATTTTGTCCAGAAAAAGCCAACAAATAGCAAAGATGAAAGAAGGTCAGAAAAACCATAAACTGAGCCTTTTTTTTTTTGCTACTTTCTATGGAATCCTTCATTCTGATAATGGTATCAGTAATGTAATGGCCAGAAAACAGTTAAGTGATACTTTATGAAATTAGAAACCAGCCAAGTAGAAACTTCATGGATTTTAGAGTCGAGAAATTGGCCTAGAGTAATTGTGCCCCTCCCTGCTTACCATACCTACAGATGTAATCACAAACCACCCCCCTTGCCTTAGTAACAGCATGTTTGCATCTATATGGTAACTTGCTTAGTAACCAAATTGTGTTTGTTAGATACGTAAACCAAGAAAACTGTATAAAAGGATCTTCACCCCCCGAACTCTGGGCTGCTCCCTCTTTGAATTGGCATGGAGTAGCCCCAGCTGGTAAATTAAAGCTCCTTAAAACTTTTAATTCAGACTCTGTGGTCACTTTGTTAAGACTCCCCATTTCAGTAAGACAGCACCACACCCAAAGAAACACCAGCACATGAGAACGACTCAGCTGGCATGTTACAAATGTTCAGTGCCTATTTCTCATAAAAACAGGAGAAAGTGGCAATCTCCAGTTGCTTGGGGGTCGTCCTGTTAAACTTCTTTTCTACCTACCAACAGCTTTGTCTGCTCATTCAATTGCCTCTAGAAACAAACAGGGCTTCCAAAGGAGGCCCAGGCCTAGTGGCCTAATAATACGCGGGCCACAAACTCCCCCCAACAACGTTACCGTTTAGAAAAAAGATAAAGGCTTTAAAAGGTTCGGACCTAATAAAAGTTCCTCCGGAGAAGCTGGGGGAGAGCTCCGCGGCCCTTGGGATCAGCAGCATCTCCTCGGGAATGGTCGCAGGGCCCTAGAGCACTCGAGTGGGCGCGCTCTTCCGCCTACCGGGACGCAGGGACAGCAGCCTTAGCTCACCATTTTGGCCGCACACCTGGAGGCCTGGGGCTCCAAAGAATCCCCTTGGGCGGGGCTCTGCTCGGGACCCGCCCACGTTGGACCTTTCGGGTCTGGCCCAAGCCGGGCTGGCGCGGTCGGGAGGGGACGAGCCACCTGCTTCTTCCCAAGAACCACGGACTCTATGGGACTAGTCGACGGCAGCGTGGGGCTTGTGACCTGTCGACTTTTCCATCCGTGCGGGCTCCTTCGGCGGAGCCCCGGGAACTCTGCCCGTAATCTTTCAATGTCCTGTATAATCCTATCTTTGTATCTTTGCTCATGTTCGTTCTCTTCAGTGCCTGGAATGCTACTCCCCATTCTACCTCTCAGCGTCTTTGCCTATTCAATCTACCCAGCTTTCAAGACTTACTTCAGATGCCTCTTCTTTGTTGAAGCCTCTCACTTAATAAACTCCAGTAGTTCCCAATTACCTCCAGGATCCAATATAAAATTCGGCATTTAAGGCCCTGGCCTTTTCCTACCTTTCCAGTCTTCTTACTTTGTACTCTCCTCTGTGAACCAGCTACCGGCTTCCTTGCTGTTCCTTACATATAATCCCACCTCGTGATTCTGCCTTTGTCCTGGCTGGCCCTCAAACCTGGAAACCTCTCTCCCATTTTATTTCTGCCTCTTGGTTTCTGTGCTTTCTTTCAAGACAGCTCAAATGCCACTTTCTTCAGATCTGTCCCAGTCCAACGCCCAACTCTTAAGCTGTCCTTTAAAACCTGTAATAATAACGTATTAATATATTAATAATAATATAGTAACCTTATATACATATATTCTACACAAGGCAATATAATTAGTTCTAAGTAAAAGTTTATCATTTATTAAAAAAGGGTAAGTTAAAGGAGTGGCAAAAAAAAAGAGACTGTAATGGAGTCTGGAGACCTTGGCCATTACCTTAATCTCTCTGCCTCTGTTTCACCCTTTTTAAAAATAAGGGGCTAGGTAAACTAGAATCAGGGATTCTTAACAAAATTTAAAAAATATTTTTATACCTGTATTTTAATATATTTGGTTTCCTTTATAATCCTGTGTATTTTATTTTATGCTTTTAAAAATGTTATTCAGAAAACAGGTCCGTAGATTTCACCAGACTTTCAAAGAAATCCATGACACAAAAAAAGTTAAGAGCTCCTACACAACCCCAAATTCTGATCTCAAAGGGGAGGAATGACAGAATCCAAACTGTGCCTGTGGCTCTGGATGTAACACTGCTGCCCTCTAGCCTTAGCCAGAGCTCACATTGCTGTTCTTCAGTGCTAAAAACCATAACAAAATTGAATTTTGCTTAACTCCTTTGCCAATCAGAAGAGGAGGATACTGAATTTAGATACACTGAACTTAGAGAGCAAACACAGTGTGAACTTAAGACATCAGCAATGATGACTGATGTGGAGCTTCAGTAGAAAAAAACCCTTAATTTTCCATGAAACATTTCTTAACATGCATGCTCAGGCTCCTAGCACAGATCAGTTGTGCATTTTTAGAGAGGCCACTGAGATCTTCAAAGTATTTTTCATTAGCTACAATTTCCTGGTAACTGTGTGAAAGGCAATGGAGCTATGTCAGTACTTTAGTTGTTTGGGATTTTTTTTGGTCTGGATATGTAATTTGTTTGGTGCAGACTTGTTGGGTAAGGCACAGTATATATTGGAGGCCAAACTTGAATTATCTTCCTGACTCTAATGTTAGCCCCTCTGTATGCTTTGTGCTTTTCTCCCACTCAGCATGTACTTAAGGAGACAGTTTATGCTTTCTGAAGCTTTGTTGAATAGGTGAACAGCCTGTCTTTAACCATACTGACTAAGCCCCTGCAGGGTTTTTATACCCCACATGGTGCTAGGGATAGAAAGGGCTCCCTCAAGGAGCCAGACATCTAGTCAGGGAGATGAGATGTATCTATTAAAATTGTTTAAAATTGAAAAATGTTTATTTTGGATGCTGGGAACAAAAAAAAGGAGACTGACTTTAACTCTTTTTACTAAGTAAGAGTAAAAGGCAGTTGGAAACTCCCTCTAAATTGAAATTCCTATTTATTAAACAATCCACTAAACACTTAGAAAACCCAGGACACCACCAAGTTCTCAGGGACAAATAAACATTTTTGTCTAGGCAAGAGAACCCTCCCAAGAAGATAAACTCTTTGCTGGCTATATGACGTATATTATATATGCACTGTATGTACTTACACATGTTTGCCTGCTAATAGAATATAAGCTCCAGAGGGAAAGTGACCATTTTTATGGTCTTTGTATCTCCCTTGCCGAGAACAGTGCCTGAAACATTGTAACTGGGTAATAAATGCTTACTGACTGATTGGTTTGGTTAGTTAATAAGCTAGTGAGTCCTTCATAGATTGAAGCCTTAGCTCCCCAGGATCAGATGTGACAGATGGTACAAAATCCCAAAGATGAGCTCCAGCTCTAGTGGTTAAGCACCCTTTCCTTGTCCTGGGTCCCGATATGAACACCTGAGTGATCTCTCAATGTTTTGATGGAGCACAAAGTCAAGAAGAGTTAGAATATCCCCACATCCCCTTGAATCTCTCTTTTAACTCTATATCATAGAGTTTACTGGGTCTCTGATTTCCTGTATCTGAGTGATTTTATGAGACTTACTTAAAATTGGCCCTAAAATGCTGTAAAAGAGGAGAATTAGCAGCAGGGTATTTGGGAACACAAAAGTCCAAGGTCAGGTAAAGGTGCCCATATAATGGTTTTTATTAGTTATCTAAGTGAGCCTTTCCAATTTCCTAAGCAGTACTTGGCAGTGGGACTTGGTTCATGCCTGTTAGGTTTACAGGCAACAGATGGGAACAGCTTCTGCTGCTGAGGCTTACTGATGTCATAGTGAACCTGCTTGCTATAAATATACAAGGTTGCATAAAATTAAAAGGTGCTCGGAGAGCCTGAGTCTGCCCTCTGTCTAAGCCTAAGGGAAGAGAGATGTAATCCAATTCAATTCAACAAACATTTATCAGGAATGTGATCTGGCCCCCTGTTAAGTGCTGGGGACTCAAAGACAAAAAATTAAAGAGTCTCTATCCTCAAGAAACTTATATTCTACTGGGAGTGGGGAGAAATACAACACATAGATAAGTATATAAAGAGTAATTTTAGTAGAAAGAGGACACTTAAGAACTAGAGAAGATTAAGAAAGCATTCAGGGGGTGGCTAGGTGGCATGGTGAATAGAGCATTGGCCCTGCAGTCAGGAAGGACCTGAGGTCAAATATGGCCTCAGACACTTAACACTTACTAGCCATATGACCTCGTGCAAGTCACTTAACCCCAACTGCCCTACCATCCCCACTGCAAAAAAAAGAAAAAGAAAGCATTCAGGTGGGAGCTGGAATCTGGGCTGAATAAAATTAAATAAAGCTAGGGATTTTTAAAAGGCAGAGAGGAGGAGGAAGGAATGCATTTTAGGCATGGGGGTCAGGGTACAAAGGTACAGAGAAAGGAGTTGTGTCCAACTTGGAGATCATTATGAGTCCTTCCACCTCAAAGTAGTTTTTGGAGGATTTCTGCCTTGGATTGTGTATGAGCTTGGCCTCTAACCTGGGTTTAGAAAATTAGGCTGAATAAAACCAATAATAAGAGAGAGAAACTGATTACATTTCCTCTTAATCATTCTAAGGAGTACTCCTGAGGGGTTGAAGTGTCTTTCTCTAATGCTATCTGTCTGAGCCCTCATCCCAATATCTTCTTGCCACTGTTTGCCACCAGTAATTAATATCCCAGTTTCACTTAACCTATTAACAGCTTTTACAAAGGAATATTCACTACAGATACAGCAAGAACAGCAGTGTTAACCTTTCCCCCCCAAACCTGGGGGCACATTCTCACTTACACTACCTTAGTCTTTGGGGGGAGTAGGCTCAGACTTAATGTAGTTCTTCCATGGCATTTGCCCTGCCAAGTTCACTTCCAAATTCATATGATTGATGGATGTAAGAGTCTACATCTATACTTCTGAATAGTGCTAGGCAGATCACTTACTGTCTTACTTCTGTCAAATTATGACATGAGTTCCAGCTCCCAGATTCTGATGGCTCTCTCTCCTGACCTTTCAAAAGTCATAGACTTCTTCAATATCCTTCACCCACAACAGGAAAGAATAGGTGAGAAAAGGTAAAGAACAGAGACCAAACGTCAGCCTTTGATTGAGAGGCCTCTTCACAGCAGTGCCTCTCACTGGAATGTAACCCAGCAAGTAGGAAAGAGACTGACCAGGCCCTGACTGATGAGTGCATTTTGAATGAATCCCAATTCCAGCCTTGTGTCAGTCAATATTACAGCTCTTCATCATGTAGTTGGTAGACCAGAACCAGTCACAGAATCATGTGTCAGAAGCCACTTCCATTCTATGTCATCATGCCTTTTCAGAAGTAGGCTGTTCAGGATTGCTTTAGTCCTTCATCTCATTATAATTAAAAATAGAGACCTTCTATTAGTATTATTGAGTAATTTCAGTTGTGTTTGACCCTTTGTGACCCCATTTTGGGGTTTCCTTGGCAAAGGTACTAGAGTGGTTTACCATTTCCTTCTCCAGTTCATTTTACAGATGAGGAAACTGAGCAAACAGGCTTAGGTGACTTGCCCATGGGCACACAGCTAGTACACACCAAAGGCCAGATTTGAACTCAGGAAGATGAGTCTTTCTAGCTCTATCCACTGTACCTCCTAGTTGTCCTGGAGACCTTGTATATACATATAAAAATAGTTTTTTTTCTTAAGCTAAGTCCTTAGAGAGTTATTTTTTGTCTTTGGGCCTCAGCTTTCTCTTGTATAAAATGGTTACACTGGATGATCCCTTTCAGCACTGACATTCTATGTCTCTAAGATTCTAACTGGTGATAAGAGATGACATTTGGCTTTTCCTACAGGCATATAGCTTTTTGAGATCTAGATGAGTATCCTATTGTTGGTCAATCAGTCAGTAAACAACTGCTAAACACTCATGTGTCAGGCACTATGTTAAGTTCTAGGGATATGTAATGGTAATTAATTTAAATTCGAAGACCCCTTTTTGTTATGTCAAGTAAACAGGTACTTAGCCCTTAGTAACTAATCAAACCTTTGTGGCTAAGAGGCAGAGGTTGTGAACTCTGTCTTCTATTGCTGACATAAGCCAATGTGTATGTGTTTATGAGAAGAACCCCAGAGAGAGGCACTCAGAATTAGAATTTTGCTCCTGGCAGGCTCCTGGTAGAGGAAGCAAAATTTTCACAGCATCTGGAAGCTGGGCTGCTACTTGCTGTACTGAGAACTGAATTGAGACCTGAATCTGGTGAAGGCTGAAGCTGCCACTGAAAAGGCTGCCTGGAAGTCTGAGATTTCTTCTGGGTCCTAGGGCCAGCTGAACTGCTGGAGAACTGAAGAAGCATGACCGGGATAAGACTTTGTTTGTTTGTGGCTTGGTTGATCCTTGAGTTCCCAGCAACAGAAGTTGTGAAGGTTTTGAGATGTGCTGGACCCTGTGAACTTCCGTGTGTAGCAGGAACTGCCTGGAGGACTGGACAAGAACCTGGGAGCTGTCTGCCTCTGAATCCAGGTAACTGTTTGGTGGATTCAGGTAGGAGCTGGGACCATAGAAGGGGATCCAGGGAATCTGAGAGACCACCCCGAGTCAAGATGAAGAAAAGGCCTCTCCTTGGATATTGAATGCATGATGAAATTGAAGTTTACTAGACACTGAGGGGTGGAGGGTTTGTATAATTTTCTAATGATTCTGTTTAGTGATTAATGATTAGTGACTGAT
>CM053581.1:515813950-515844615 GCA_028627135.1 Pseudochirops cupreus | reverse complement strand
GAAACCAGACAATTGTTCTTTTGTTCTTTGTTCTAAATACTATGACCACTTTGGTGAAAACTATGTGGCCATTTTACTGTTAAGCTGTTGTGAACACTATATTGTGATTTTCTGTGATAAGATGTGATGTTGTGAATATTATACTGTGATTTGTTGTGAATGTTTGCCTCGATTTGTTATGGAATAAATGGAGTGTTCACTATACTGTGTAATTATAACTTTAAAAGTTGTTCACAGTAGCATTCTGTAGGGAAGCTGCTCTTGCATGGCATTATAGGATACAAGAAAAAAGGACAAAAGACAGTTATTATGGGGAGACAAGTAAACAATCTAATGAGGAAAACAAGTAAATATGTACAAACAAGCTATACACCAGTTAAGTATGAAATAATTAAGAGAGGGAAGGTACTAGAATTAAGAGGATTTGGATAAGTCTTCTAGTAGAAGGTGGGATTTTAGTTAGGACTTAAAAGAAGCCAGGGAAGATGGAGATGAGGAGGAAGAGCATTCTGTTCATTGGGGATAGCCAGAGAAAATGCCTGGGGCTGAGAGATGGGCTGAGAGATGAAGTATCTTGTTTCTCTTGTTATGTTTTTCTTTTCTAGAGGTTTGTGGCAGCCCACAGGTGTATGGAAAAAGCCAGAATTTAGAACTAGGATGTGTAGTTTGTAGAGTAGCCAATAGCTTCACAGTGGCTTCACCAACCTTTCTCTTTTGGCTTTCTCCCAACCACTTATTTGTATGGCAAATCTGTAAAGTCTTAGAGGCTAAGGGAATAGCTGGTGGCTCTGACCTACACAGCATGTTGCAGTTTGTTAGAATACAGTCTCCTGAAAAGTTTGAGGCAAGGCTGTAGATTGACAATCAATAATTTATTGGAGTTACAGGAGACTTTCTAATTCTAAGTTAGAAGGTTAGGAAAGGTAGCAAAAGGAAGTCATTTCAAAAGGCAAGACTAAATGCCTGCTGCTTCTACTAGTGGCAGCTGAGGACTTACTCATAGGCAGAATAATATCTGCAAGCAGACAAACTTGATAATACTTTGGTGCTTTATTTATGACATTTGGTTCGTTCTTGGTGATAAATCCATAAGCAAGAAGTGCTGATAAATTGATGATAGCTCAACATTCATTTTTAAAATCTTTTGTCGTCATTGTGCATAACTATGATGTCCTTGACTGGAAAGACCCAGAAAGACCAGGGTTTAATTCACAATATTTTCTTAATTATCTATATTTGTATAACAGAGCAAGCACCGAAGACTAAAAAAACTTTAACTGAGGAAAAATTGTTCCCGTTCAGATATCTTTCAAAGACTTAGATCAGTATTGTCTTGGGAAGAGGTTTACGAAATCTTCCTTTCCTTAGGAGTTGAGTAAAGTTTGATTTTCTAGCAGTTATGATTTATTATAGAGGAAAAAAAGTTATGGGAACCTACAATTATTAAAATCCAAAAGCATTCTATAGAAATTCAAATCATGATTATACAGGGAAGGACTGATTGTTCTCAACTATTTGTTTTCTTCGGTTAGCATTAAATTTTTGGTGACCTAATTCTTTGAACCTTCACTACAACCTGGTGTTCAGGGACAGACAATAAAACTTGTGGGTTTTTTTTCCCATCATTAAGGCTGTGGTTAAATGTTTGGTGCAACTAGAGACTAAAACTAAAATAGGTGGCTTTCTTAGCTTAGCACTTATCACAGTGCCTGGCACATAGTAGGTATCTGATAAATGTTATTGATTGATTCTTTTATTTAATCATGTTTTAATTCCATACTTACACAAGAGAGCATTTCCACATACACAGCAGAATACTGAAAGAAGAATTTATATGAAAATGTGAATATCTATTTCTTGCCACTTCTTTTTAAAAATACATAATAAATTCCAGTATTATGTTCAAAACTGTTTTTCTTTTAAATTCCTTGTGAACTTTCTTCTGTTTTCTTCTGTGCTTTTAAAATGTTTCAATGGCTCACTTTTTGGGACAATACTATAGCTAATTTGCTCTCTCCTTCCCAAGTCCTCCAATTAAAAGACCTTCAGAAAGGGGAAAAACAAAAACAAAAAAACTTCTTTTAACAAATAATTATGATTAAGTAAAATGAATCCACCCAATGACCATGTCCAAAACGCACACATTATCTATCTATCTAATCTATTTTTTTTTTGTCCATCACCTTGCTGTCAGGAGGTAGATAACATATATCTTCTGGAGACAGAGTTGGTTTATCATTTGATGAGTTCTTTCACAAGTTGGTTTTCTTTGCAGTGTTGTTCTGGTATAAATTGTTCTAACTTTGCTCTTTTCACTGTGTGATATTACCTAGTATTTTCTGTAATTATCTCCTTTTGTCAATTCTTAAAAGTATAATAATATCGCATTCCCTCCATATATTACAATTTGTTGAGCTATTACCCAAATGATTTGCATACCCTTGGCTTCAAGTTCTTTTAATCTTTTTTTTTCAGGATCAGGAAGTTTATTTTTCTTAGGATTTCTTAGGATTATTTCCTCCTTAGTATTATTCCCTCTCTTCACCTTCCTCTACAGACATCCTGCTTGTTTTCCTTCTGAATTTGATGTATTTTTATCCCAAACTCTTTGTGTATGTGTATTCAACGATTCTTTGTCCAGTTCAGAGAAGAGTTAGATTCATTTGATACCTATTCATCTGACCCCTTTGTTACTGTTTGTTACTTTTCTTCTCATACACTTCAACTGTGGCAAATTGGAGGTTACACTGCCTTCTTCCTTTCTCTAAGTATATTCTTTTGACTCATCTTTATCTTTCCTCTCTTGCTTCTTTTTGTATTTCCAGCACTTAGGACAGTACCTGGCACATAGTAGATGCTTAATAAATATTGATTGATTGATTTTAATTCCCTTAGAACAAAACCAATCAACCCCAAGGATGTGTTTTTCTTCTCTAACTCCCTTTGAAGGCAGAGACAGCTAGGTGGAGAAGGGGATAGAATATTGGGTCTGGAATCAGGCAATTGTAAGTTCAAAATCATCCTCAGATTCTAGCTGGGTGACCATGGGCAAGTCACTTAACTTCTGTCTGCCTCAGTTTCCTCTATAATAAACTGGGGATAATAATAGAAACTACTTCAAAGGGTTGTTTTGAGGATCAAATGAGAAAATATTTGTAAAAAGCACAGTTCCTGGCATATAGTAGGAGCTATCTGAATTCTTATTCCCTTATTAAGGACACTTAACTCCTTTTCTCTCATCAGAATGCTAAGACTACATCCTCATATAGCCCCTCTCAATTAATTTTTTAAAAAACCTTTCTAGGTTAATTTTCCTCTTGTGTTTACATTTTAAAGGTATGACTCAGCTCTAAGTTGTGTTTTTTTTTTTTAATCTGAAATGCTTGACAGTTTCCATAAAAGACTTACTTTTTTTTTTTTCCTTCTGTAGAATTGTATTCAACTTTGCAGGATAAGTTATGCTTGGTTGTAAGCCTATCTTTTTTGTCTTGTGGAATATTGTATTCCAAAAACTCCTCTTATTTTAAGTAGGAAGCTGTCAGGTCTGGTGCTATCCTGATTATAATTCCTTGGTATTTGAACTCATTTTTTAGGTCAGTTGAAGTATTTTTTACTTGACATGAGAACTCAGGATTTTGGATGTGACATTGCTGGGACTTTTCCTTTTGGAATTCCTTTCCAAGAGTGATCAATGGATTCTTTTTGTTTTCATTTCGCCCTCTGGTTGGCATTATCTTTGGTTTCTTCCTCTTTCTAGCTTTATTTTCTAAATTGGGTTTTTGTTTCCAGGCTAGGCTTTGCTGTGTTCTGTGCTTTTTGAATGGGCTGGTCACCTGTGCTTGGTCTCAATCAGGATTGGCCACTTTATTGCCCTGACCACAACTTCCCAAGGTTAGGCCCCATTGGATCTTTGAGGTTTAGAATCCTTGGTCTTTAGGACCCTCTGTGGTACTCAGAACCAAGTGCTAGGGACCTCAGAACCCCTGGGCGTCTGGACTGTCTTGGCTTGAGCATACTGGTCACTGTCATTCCCTAGGGCATATAACTTACATTATATAATGTTTTAAGTTTTACAAATTGAGAAAAACTCCAAACTTGTGTAACAAACGTGCATAGTGAAGCAAAACAAAGCTTCCTGTTTGTGGTATCCAAAAACATACATCTCATTCTGTACCTTGAGTAGGTAGATAGCATTCTCCATCCATCATCAGTGTCTCTGAATTGTGTTTGGTCATTGCATTCATTGATCCAAGATCTTAAATCTTTCAAATGTGTTTGTCTTTGCAGTGTTATTCTATAAATTTTTCAGGTTCTGTTTACTATGCATCACTTTATACAAGTCTTTCCAGGTTTCTCAATGAAACCCTTTCGTTATTTCTTATGAGAAAACATTTCATCATAGCCATAAACCATAATTTGGTTAGTCATTCTCTAATTTATAGACACCCTCTCCATTGTTATTTGATTAATTCACATCTCTACTAATAGTGCATTAATGTGCCTGTTTTCCCATGGGCCCATCTGACAATTATAAGTATCCTTTTTGTGAGATAGAATCTCAGAGTTGTTTTAACTTGCATTTTTCTATTAGCAATTTGGAGAATTTTTCCATATGGCTGTTGATTGTATTCTTCCTTTGACAACGCTGTTTCTTTTCCTTTAATCTTTAATCTATTGGGAAACGGCTCTTGTTATTACATATTTAAATCAGTTCCTTAGATATCTCAGATAGCAGACCTTTATCAAAGATATTAGTTTAGTTTTGAAGAGGAGGCACAGAATATGGATAGGTAGAGAGAAATGGTGTGGCTATTATTGTTGGATAAATTATATTAAAAATAGTAAAGAACCTGGAAAATGACTTTTAAAAACTTAATTCAGTTTTTTTTAATGCACAAAAATCTATTTTTTCTTCTCTCCACCTTCCTATCCCCAATAGAAAAAAAAAAACCTTATGAGAAGTACATATCATCAGTCCAAACAAAATCCCACATTGACTATGTCCAAAATATATGCTTCATCATTGGTTCTCTGGAATCATGGTTGGTCATTGCATTGATCAATGTTCTTAAATCTTTCAAAGTTATTTGTCTTTCCAGTGTTGTTAGAGTATAAATTTTTCTCCTAGTCCTGCTTAATTCATTCTGCGTTGATTCATACCAGTCTTCCCATTGTTCTTTCCTAGAAGACATGTTTAGGAAGAGACACAATAAACTAGCTTGGCTACAGCAGAGTTTTTGTAGTAAAGCAATAGGAAATAAGAGTGGAAAAGGGTTCTGGGCTCAAATTGTATAGAGTCTTCAATGGCATACTTCCTTTTATAGGTGACAGTAGAAAACAATTTGATTATTTTTTTTCTGGGTAAAATGACACACTAAATCTACCTATCAACTGTTGCCAAATTAATCTCCCTAAATACTGTTTTTCATCTTCTTTTTTGACTCAAAACTCTCTAATGCCCTCCTATTATGTACTGAACAAAGTTTTAACTTTTTAGTTTTGTATTTAAAACCTTCCACATCTGGTGCCACCTTGCCTTTTGACCCTTAACTCACTCTAAGCTTCATTATATTTTCTAAGCAATAGCCAAATTGAGTTATTCATCGTCCCCTCTACATGCCTTATTTCCAAGTCAGTACTTTAGGTTATACCATTCCCTATGCCTGGAATATCTTCTTTGAGAGGTGACATGGTAGATACAGTGGAATTAGGAGTCAGAAGACCTGTGTTCAAATCCTGATCTTGCTACTTCTTACCTGTGTGACCTCAGGCATGTCATTTGACTTTTCTGGGCCTTGGTGCCCTCAACTATAAAATAAAGAGGTTGAACTAGATGGTTTCTGAGGCCCCTTCCATCTCCTAATCTCTCATCCTCTGGTCCTTCATCTTTGCTTGTTAAAGTCCTATCGGTCCTTGACTACCTAGATCATCCATATGCCTTTCAACTCCTGACTCTGTCTGAGTCTCTCAAGATCTTTGGCTCCTGACCCAACTCTCATTCTGGTTTCTCTCTGTCTTGGATTCTGATTTGGGCCTAGTCCTCCCTTTCTCCCTGTCCCCTCACTCCACCCCCATTTCCTTAGGAGGGATATTCCCTCAGGCTAAGTGACTGATATAATTTAATCACCAGCAGGATGAAGACTGAAACCAAATTGCAAGAATTTGAGAAGTAAGTGATTCCTGAAGAAATGGAGGTCTCCATATGAATCCATTATGGTATGGTAACCAGAAAAGCTAATGTCCTAATTTACATTAATGGAAGTATATCATCCAGGAAAAGGCATATGATTGTTTCATTGTGTTTTACTCTTATCAGACAATGTCTAGAATACCTTGTTCAGTTCTCTGCAACTCAATTTAAGAAAGCAGATATTTTATATTCTACTTCCCCCTCAACTTCCTACACACTATCTCTTCTTCCTAGACCACATATTCCCAGTTCCTTCTGCTAATTCTTGTATGCCAAGGTTTCTAATATTCTCATTAGCCTGGTTTCACTCCTTGACAAGCACACCATCTTGTCAATGTTCTTAAACTAATTGGGCAAATCCATACTAACTAGAGTCTTTAGACTTACAACCACACAGCAATATGTGGAACTAAGTGATAGAAGGTTGTGAACCCTCTGAGAATACTTAAGATTTTTGCATACCCCTAGCACTTTTTACTCCCTCCAGTGAGGTAGAATGTATAACTGGGAAGGAAAATGTGGGACTAACTTAGACTGGTCTTTCCTATTGAACAGGATCAATTTAAAGGCTAGCAGTGCCACCTGGTAATAAATACGTACAAAGTAATTTGGGAAGGAGAGAGCCTTAACAACCAGGAGGATTTGGAAAAGCCTCTTATAAAAAAAGAGGAGCTATGCTAGGGTACAGTACTGCCAAAGTTCAGAGTTAGAAGTTAGAATATTGTGTATGAAGAATAGCAAATAGCAATCATAAGTAAGGCAGGCAAGAATGCCCGCCTGGTTGTGTGTGGGGCTTTGTGACTACATTTCATGAAATCTACCAGTCCTTTCTGGCTTTCCTGTCAGTATGTCTCTGTTCTTTCTTTCTGATTGGCAAGGGAAAATCTGACCAGTCTATCAGCCTCTTTAGGAAACTGAGATTTCTCTGGATATGATTATTATTTCATCTGTCCAGTATTGTGAAACTGTTTTTTTGCAAAGCAATCTGTTATTATAACCATAAAGTTAACAAAGAAGTTTCTCCTCTGTTTTAGGCTGTTCTACTTTCCATGAAAAGAAGTGATATTCAGATAAAAGCAAATAAGTTTAGCATGAACTACTGTATATATTTGGTGGATATATAGACAACTGTCCTACATTGTGGAATAATACAAGATATCAAAGTATTAATTCAATTGGCCCTAGAAAAAAGGAGGTTAAGGGGAATCTAGGTGGTGCAGTAAATAGAACACTGGCCCTAGAGTCAGGAGGACCTCAGTTCAAATCTGGCTTCCGAAACTTACTAGCTGTGTGATCCTGGGGAAGTCATTTAACCCCAAATGCTTCAAAAAAAAAAAAGAAAAAGAAAAGAAATAGGAGGTTAGTATAGATAACAAAAGTTAAATATTGTTGAGGAAGGTTGAATGGGCTTAAAGTGTATACACAAGTCTTAGGAAGCACTTCTATCAACTCTGTCCTTGTGTGGGTATATGGCTAGGGGTTCATATTATTCATTCCCTGGGGGTTTATGGAAAGGGAGAAATTATGACTTCTCACTATTTTCTTTGTACAGAATGTTGACAACCAAAGGAATGTGAAAACTAGTGGCTGTCACTGATTCATTTGAACTGGAAGATAAAACTAGAAGGAACATAGTTTGAGAGGGAGGACTTTTTCAAGAAAGGTACTGTGTTAGAGCAAAAAGAACACTGCCTTGAGAGGCCATTTAGCTTTTACTCGCAGTTCTGCCACTATTGAGTTGTATGGACTCAGACAAGTTATTCAGACTCTTTGGGCCTCAATTTTGTCATCTGTAAAATGAGAGAATTGGGCAGGATCTTTAATGTTATTTCTGGCTTTAAAATTCAGTTATTACTCTAGCTGTATGATGTTTCCTCCCTCCCTCCCTCTCTTCCTCCATTCCTCTTTTCTTTCCTTCCTTCCTTCCTTCCTTCCTTCCTTCCTTCCTTTTTTCCTTCCTTCCTTCCATCTGTCTTCCTGTCATCCCTTCCCCCCCCTTCCTTTGTCCCTTCTGTGGGACTGGAATAGATGAATCAGAATGATTATTCCTTTGTATGCTTTTACTCTCCCCCCCTCCCAATTTATGTTGTGTTGGGGGGGGGGCAGTTGGGTGGAACATAAAGCAGACAGTTATAGCCTAGAATTTGATATATGACTGAATCACTACCAGACAATAAAAAACTGATAAAGATCAACCTGCAGTAAATTTAATGTCTACTTATGATATTGCCTCCAGAAATAGTGCTAAATTGTCTCTTAGTTTACTTAAGACCAAACAGTACCTTGTTTAATTGCATAGAAAGCAAAATACAATGTAGTATGTGATGATGGGCAGGTATTAGCTATCCAAAGAAATGGTTGTTAGGGTAAAAATATTAGATGCTCAATTTTACAAGAGCCTGAAGAGAAGTGGGATGTATCAAGATTATTGTCTTTACTCATTCATCAAGGAGGAGAACAGAGAAGCAAATGACACAGTTGCTATGTGATAACATGCTTTGCTTTGCTATGTGTAACAGAGACTAAAAGTCTCTCTAGAGCTGTTGAGATTCCCCCATTTCTTCTAGATGTTCTGAGAAGGAGCTTTGCCCTGTGGGAAGATGAGTGATGGAGGAACAATTAGGAAGGGAGTGGGGGTGCTCCCCAAAACTCCAAGACTCAGTGGAAGGTATCATTGTACGCAACAATTAGGAAGGGAGTGGGGGTGCTCCCCAAAACTCCAAGACTCAGTGGAAGGTATCATTGTACGCAGGAGATAGTACGCTAGGGGAGAAAGGGGGCAGGTAACAGATTGATCACAGTTCTACATGTGATTGGAAACAGAGGTTTCTTTGGATGCTGCAAGATGGTGTTTCCACATATTCTTTCCCTCTCCTGCCAAGATGTAGGGTTATGGCTAGTAGTACGAATGAAGGCTTAAGAATAATAGAAATGTATGGTTTTTCTTTTTGTTCTAAGCTAATTTGATATCCTGGGGAAAAGAATGGCCATTATCTGCTGGAGCAATAATTTCCAAAGTGAGAGCTAATGATTGACCCCAAAGGGTGGATGATTAGCCAGTTAAAGGGTAGGAAGATGGGTTGCTCCTTGTCTTCCCCCATAGTCAACTGCAAATTTATCTCTGAAACAACTATACCATCCCTTTTGATACTCTCTCCCACCTTCTTGCCCCTCCCTTCCCTACAGCTGGCCTTCAATAGCTATATCTGGGCAATGGTCCCTCAGTGAGGTAACAAAGTAACTTAATCTGATACCCTCTCCCAGTCTCTTGCTTCCCCAAACCTCATCCTCCATAACCACAGTGGCAAGCTCTGTGCTCTGGAGTTGGAGTTGGTGAGTAAGCCCCACCCCTTTTAAATTTTTCCATGGGAGTGAGCAGTCCAGGATGAACAGGAATAATAGGGCACAATTATATTATTCCCCCAGCTCCCCTGCAAACCCACTCTTCTTTTGAATATCCTTATTTCTTTGGAGGGGTCCTTCTTCATCCTTGATCCCTCATTCAGTTGAAACTACTGTCTTCCAAGTAATCATTGATCTCTTCATTATGATTTTGATGGTCTTTTAAAAAAAATTGTTATTCTTCACAAGCATGGAATAAAACAAATATTTCCATTTACAATATAAAACAGATACTGAGGATTGCACATGAATCTGTGACTAGTATGTATAGCTTGATTTTAAGTATATAACAAATTCAGTGTTACTTTCAAAACTGTTCTGCTCATTTGTGTTTCTTTCTGAACGTCTACTTGCTCTTGTGCATCTAAAAAAATACTTAAATGACTTTTTTCTATTCTTATTTTTTTTTGCAATATTATTGCTAGTCCTCTTGCCTGTTCCTACACCAATGGAAAAAAAGATAAAATACTTGTAAAATATATGTGTAGCTAAGCAAAACAAATCTACACATTAGTCATATCTGAAAATGTATGTTCCATTCTCTACCTTAAGATCATCACATATCTTAACTGGGTAGAATGCTTCATTATTAGTCCTTAGGATTTTTTGATGGTTATGTCATTGATCAAATTTTAAAATCATTCAAAGTTCTTTTATTGTTATTGTATGAATAATTCTTCTGATTCTGCTGACTTAATTCTGAATCCAGGTTTCTGGAAAAGCTGTCCCTTTTGTAATTTCTTACAGTATAAAAACAGTCTATTATATTTTTATATGTGAATTTGTTTAGTCATTCCCCAGTTGCTGGATACATTCTCTTAGTTTTCAGTTCTTGCTACAAGTGTTGCTATGAATATTTTTGCATATATTAGTCTTTTCCTCTTTCTTTGATTGTATTGCTGGACAGAAGGAATGCACAGTTTACTGACTTTTGGGGCATAGTTCCAAATTATTTTCTAGAAAGCTTGGACTAATTCATAGCTCCACCAAGAGCGGATTAGTGTGATGTTTCCCAAAGGTCTTTCAAGAACTGTCATTTTCCTTCCTTGTCATCTTTGAGAATTTGATGGGTATGAAGTGGATCCTTAAAGTTCTATACATATATAACTCATTCTTTCTCCTGAACTCTAGTCCTATATAATAAACTACCTATTGTATATTTCAAATATTATGTCTCAGAGTTACCTCAACATACCCAAACTCAAATGCAACACACTCAAAGTAGAACTTACTACCTTTTCCCCAATAGCATCTCTCTGAAAATTTTCTCCTATTTCTGGGGAGCAATCAACATTCTTTTAGGTACCCATATTCTCCATTTTAATCATTAACTCTTTTTTGAAAATTCAATTTTATTTTCAGGTCCAAATTCTTATACTTCGATCTCTCCCTTTTCCTTCATTGAGAAATCAAGAAAAAGAAAACTCATTAAAATATACAAAGTAGAGCAAAACAAATTCCCACATCGTCATGTCCAAAAAAAGTATGTCTCATTATGTACTCAGAATTTGTCACTCTCTGTCTGAAGGTGGGTAGTGTGTTTCATCATGGATCCTCTGGAATTTTGGCTGGTCATTGTATTGATCAGAGTTCCTCAGTCTTTCAAAGTTGTTTGTCTTTACAATATTGTTGTTATTGTATAAGTATTTCGGCTCCATCAGACACAGTCACCACTCTAGTTCAGAGCTTTGTCACCTCTTGCTTGGACTCTTGCTATAGCTTGCTCTTTGGTCTCCCTACCTTTAGACTCTCTCCAGGCAAATTCATCCTCCATACAGCTCCCAATTTTTTCTTTTGATGTTTTTTCTTGGTTTATTTTAGTTTTCAACATTCGCTTCCATAAGATTTTGAGTTCCAAATTTTCTCTCCACCCCTGTCCTCACCCCCCCACCCATGGCATGTAATTTGATATAGGCTCTCCCTATACATTCATATTGAACCTATTTTTACATTAGTCATGTTGTAAAGAAAAATTAGAACCAATGGGAGAAACCATGAGAAAGAAGAAACAAACAAAAAAGAAAAAAGGGAGAGAGTAAATAAAATCCTTTAATCGGCATTTAGACTCCATAGTACTTTTTCTGGATGTGGACCCAGCATTTTCCATGAGTACTTTGGAGTTGTCTTAGATCCTTGCTTTGCTAAGAAGAGATAAATCTATCAAAGTTAGTCATCACACAATGTTGCTGTTACTGTGTACAATGTTCTCCAAGTTCTGCTCACTTCAGTTCATTCAAGTTTTTCCAGGTTTTTCTGAAGTTTGTCTGCCCATCACTTCTTATAGCACAAAAATAATCCATTACATTCATATACCACAACTTGTTCAGTCCTTCTCCAACTGATAGGCACGCCCTCCATTTCCAGTTCTTGGACACCACAAAAGGAGCTGCTATAAATATGTTTGTACATGTGAGTCCTTTTCACATCAAATTTATTTTTTTAAAGGACAAATCATACCACGTTACTTTCCTTCTTAATAGACTCTAGTAACTCTGACTCTGCATTCAAATATTTCATTTTTATCTTAACTTTTAAAATATACTTTAGTATAAGTATAGCAACAAATGAATATAATTATGAATAAGTAATTACACATATATTGGGAATGAGTATGCAAAATTATTTTACCAGCAGTGGTGCCTGTTAAAAAAGTTTGGAGACCACCCTGTGGAGAACAATTGAATTGCTGACTAAGTAGGTCAGTAGAGAGAAAGCAGAGGGTGACAATCACCATCTGCAGGAGTAGAGTTAAACTGCAGAGAGCAGTTAGCACAGAGCTGAGCAATAGAAAGCAAAGGGTGGTGAAGGCAGAACCTCCAAACCGTGCAAAACAGTCTTTAGAAGAATCATTGTCTCCAGACTTTTTTGATCATGTACCCTTTTTAGTAAACGATTTTTTTCCTCCTTGGTGGGTATGCTGGCAAGGGAGTGGGGAATGTCCTCAGGACCCCAATGCAAATACATGAGGGGCCTAATGCAGACTAGGCAGAATGTTAGGTTGTAAAGGGTGAAGGATAGATATGGTTGTATTGGAACCAAACCTCTGATTGGCTGTGCTGGTAAAAGGTGGGAATGTGGATCCATCTTCTCATCCTTTGTAATGTTAATGGAACATAAGAACTTCCCCACCCATTAATAGGCCTCACCTGGAGCCCATTAAGGAAAGCTGGTTTAGGGGAGGCTTGCTTGTAGGAAGGCATTCACACCTTTTGCTAATTTCTAATTAGGCACTGAGTCAAGAGGGTTGTGATGCCTTCTGGCTCTGAGAAGTGTGTATATATACTGAGTTGATATTTTGCTTTGGGGGCTCGCTCATGAGGATCTTGTGATTCTCTAGTGGAGATTCTGAGTGACCATATGTTCAGAGCTCCCTGACTTCTGAGATATAAAGGCTCTCTTGATTCTGGAATGTATATAAAGTGTATAGTTGATTCAGGCAGTCTGAGCCCTGACTGTTGGTCTTTATTTCTCTGCTTGTATTTTCTCTGAAGTTCAGGGTGCTGACTTTTCCCCTGAACTAGTGAATGTAATTAAAAGAAGATTGTTGACCCCTTAAACAGCTAGCTTTCCTAGTAAAGCAGATCTAAGAACAGTATGCCAGTGTGGTTGCTGCTCCAGCCACTGACTGGTTGATCATATAACCCTGGGGTCATGATCCACTTCCCATTTTGGAAATTTGTTGGAATGAATCTTAAAATCCCCAGATTCTAGCCCCAGCTGCAGTTTGCTGCCTGCCCTTCCAGGTTTTTGAGTCAGGAAGGCCACAAGGGCAGCTCTATTATCTTATTCTGATGACAACTGATTGTATACAAATGGCAAGAGAGAGTGAAAAATTGAGATTATGAATCCTTTTGTATTAGATTTTGGATTGGAACAATGGCAGTACCCTCTAAAGAAATAGGAAAATTTGAAAAGAGGGTAAGTTTAGAAGAGAAAATGAGGTTTGTTTAGGCATCTTAAGTTTGAGATACCAGCATACAGAGTTGTGGAACTAGAGTTCAGGAATGAGATGAAGTCTTAGTATGTATATGTGAGAATCATCTGCCTAAAAATGATAGTTGAATGGGAAACTTATACACTCAACAAAAGAGAAACTAGGTAAAAGAAAGAAATAGAACGAAGAGAGGGCCCAGGGCCAAACCCTGGGCTACACTCATGCATAAGGGACAAGACATGAATGATGATCTGTCAAGGAGACTAAGAAGGATTGGTCATAACAGGATATACAGGTTATACAGGTAAGAAGAGAACCATGAATGAGCAGTGTCTTGAAACTCTGGGAGGAGACAGTATCAAGAAGGACAGGGTTGTTAAGTCTTAAATGCTGGAGAAAAGGCATGAAGGACGAGTACTGAAAAAAGGCCACTGGATTTAGCAATAAAGAGATTATTGATGATCACGAAGACAGTAGTTTCATTTCAGTGTTCCAAGACAATTCAGATTGCAAGGGTTGAGTAGGAGGTGAGAAAGTGGAAGTAATAAGCTATATAGTCTTCTCATTTACATTATTGTAGTCAACGTGTATGTTGTTCTTCATTTACATTATTGTAGTCATTGTGCATTCTCCTAATTCTGCTTTTCACTTGGCATCCATTCATACAAATCTTCCCATGTTTTTCTGAATTTCTCATTCACTTCTTACTGCATAAAAATATTTCAGTGCATCCACATTTCACAGTTTGTTGATTCATTCACCAGATTTATTTCTAGTTCTCTGTTACCATATAAAATGGGGCTATGACTATTTTGGTATATGCAATGCATAATTTTACAGAAGCAAGAAAGAGGGGGCAGTCCAGGGTTTCAAATGCTGCAGAGAAGGTAAAGAGAATGACAGCTGAGACAGGGTCATTAGACTTATTGAAAGGAGGACACAAGTGACCTTGGAGAAAATGGCTACTGGTTTTTCTTCCCCTTGGTCTGACCTGCTCCATTTTTCTGCTATAATAAAATTATTCCGTTTTGGACATATTTGGTTAAAATTCTCACACCTCCAGGGTTCTTAAATACATCGTTTAAAAATGACAAAACAAGTGCCTGGGAGATACGTAACCTCTAGATGCTGGTGAGGCCACCGGGTGACTCTAGGGATGGCATAGACATGGTTATCTTCATTTAACAGATGAGGAGGCTGATGACCTCCCTTTGATTGCTTCTAGTCCGTTTATCAGTTCTACTGGAGCCCAAGTTTCCTGATTCATAGATTAAAGCTTACTCTTCTGGATGTAGTTCTTGACCTTTCACCTACTTTATATCCCAGGGACCCACCCACTAGGCCTCACTGCCAAAAACAAAAACCAAAAAACCCCAACGGGTCTGCAGAGGACGTGGAAACAAAGGCGTAGCTCGGGATGATGAGCCAGCAAAGCGGGGTGCTGGAAGCGGACAATTCACCGGACACAAAAGCGCCGGCCATTGAAACAGAATCAACACTACGAACATCTCACTCTCTTTTCCAGGAAATGGGAGGGGGGTCCAATCTACAGCATTCAATTCCTTTAGCCTTTCATGAGCCAAACCTGGGGCGCAAACGCAGGAGCGAAGGGCTCCCCCCTCCATGACCCTTCCTGCACCGCCCCCAAAATCTTGGCAACGGCCCCGCCCGCCCCGCAGCCACCCAGCGAGGCTTCACCCCCGCCCAGCTCAGACCCCGCCCCTCGGAGGGGGTGTTTCCAGGCCACACACCCCCCCTATCCCCGCCCATCTTTTAATCTCCTCTTCCTCCTTCCCCCTGGACTCCACTCCTGCCTCTTTCATCTCGCTCTAGGTTTTCCTCTTTCTCCGGTAGGAGGCGGTGCATTTCTGTGACGCGCACGCGCGCGCCGGGACGCGCTTCCCCTCAGACGTCTCCCCCCTCCCCTGGAGGGGAGGAGCCAAACAGTCCCCGTTCCCTCCCCCCCTTCCCCTCAGCTCCCTCCTCCTTCTCTCCTCCGCCCTCCTCGGGCCGCGTCCTCCCCCGAGCGCGAGCGGCTTCCGCGGCAGCAGCGGCGGCGGCGGCGGCGGCGGCGGTTGTTGTTGTTGTGCCCGCGCCCGCTCCTGCTCCGGCCGCAGCACTCGCTCCCCAGCCCGTAGTCCCCGGTCCGTCAGGCGGGCGATGGTGCCGCGGTGCCGGCGGATCTGGGCGGCGGAGCGGAGGGCATGAAGGAGGATGGAAGCGGAGGACGAGGTGTCCCTCCGGGAACAGCATTTCCACAGCCAAGTGCGGGAATCCACGGTGAGTGAGAGAGGAGGGACCGGGAGGAGGGCAGAGGTAGCGGGGAGGGGGCGCTGCCCAGCGTCACCGCCGCCGCCTCCACCTGCTCGGTTCGGCCTTCCCCTGCCAAGTGAGGGGAGCGGAGCGCCAGACCCCGCGGGCGGCCCTCCTCTGCCTCTCCTCCCTCGCCCCACCCCCGCCTCCTGACGCGCTCCGCGCCGGGCCCCACCTTCATCCTCGTCTGCGGCGTGGCCAGCACCGCGGCCAGGGCTCGGGCTTCGGTGTGCTCTCCTGAGAGCTGACCAGCGCGCCCAGGCTGCGCTCGAGAGCCGGGGAGACCTCCCCCACCCCAGCCGCTGCTCCGTGACGCCCGCCACTCGTGCTCCGCTCCGGCGCAGCCGGTGGGCTTGTCGCTGCCCCTTCCCCTGGATTTGCAGCCAGCACCCCCATCTTTGGCTCCATTGCTTCCCCTCTCCCCCCGGTCAAGGTCGGACTTCCCTACGATCTCAGACTTGAATGAGTGTCCAGGGGCCATAGGTACTGACTTCCACCGAAGGACCGGTCCTCAGGCTCTGTCACCAGCAGTGTTCAGGAAGCAGCCGTCAGAAACTGCCTGCGGAAGCACAAGTTTGATGTTTCCACCTGTACCTCTTTTTTTTCTCCTCTCCGGCTTTTAGGAGAGAGAGAGAGAGAGAGAGAGAGAGACAGACAGACAGACAGACACAGAGACAGAGAAGGAAGGGTGAGGGCAGCAGCATCCATGCATTTTTCTTGAGTCTTGTTAGTAGAGGAAGTGGACTTAAGATGGGGAGAGTGTTTTCTTTCTATCCATGGGCAAGTGTTCAGTAACTTGCTAATAATTTTTCTTTGGAATTGAAATTTCTCCTTTTTCCCCTTCTTGCCTTCCTTCCTTCCTTTCTCCCTTTCTCTCTTTTTCTTTCTTTCTTCTTCCTTCTGGTCCTCCTCCCTTTGTCTCTCTCCACTCTTAGTTATATTTTACTTTTCTGTTACTTGGCCTCCCCCAACATAAACATTAGCCCTGTCCCTGATATATACTGTCAGTATGACCCTGGGTAAGTTACTTAGCCCTTCAGGATTTTGGACAATTCTAGGACTACAGAATTTTAATAGTTTTTTGGACTCCCATAAGAGTCCCTTCTGAGAATGATGCTTTTTAAAGGCACAAAATAAATGACACTTGATTGCAAAGGAAATCAGTTGTATTGAAATACGGTTATCAAATTTTTTTCTTTTTTTCTTTCTTTTTTTAAATTTACTTTTAGTTTACAAGATTCAGTTCCACAATCCTTTGAGTTTCAGATTTCCTCCCCTCCCTTCCCCCCCCCCCACCCCCATGGTGGCCTGCAATCATGTATAGGATCTGCAAATACTTTCACATTGTACAATAGTCTGGTTATCAAAATATTTTTTAAAAAAAGGTTACAGACCCTAGATTAAGAACTCTTTCACGGTACTATAAACCATAGAGAAGAGGCAGACCTTTATTGGTAGAGGGAGTTCTATGAATTAACAATTCTAGTTCTTGTCTCTATCCAAATAAGTGAAATATTCTAAAGATCTGTGATATTCTGTAAATTGTAGAGTGTAACATCTCCTTTTGCCTTACTTCATTACACAAAACTTCAAATAACTTGCGCGAATTTTTTTTTTTTGCTTTTTTTTTGGAGGGCAATTGGGGGTTAAGTGACTTGCCCAAGGTCACATGGCTAGTTTTTTGTGTTAAGCCTCTGAGGCTGAATTTGAACTCAGGTCCTCCTGACTCCAGCAGTACTCTATTCACTGTGCCACCTAGCCACCCTTTGCATGAATTTTCTATAGTTCTTTGGTAAACATGGATTTTTATGTTTTTTAATATTAGATTTGAAAATAATATGCCCCATTTCTGTTAGTTACAATTTTCTTCAATTTTTAAAAAGGTCATTATGTTTTCTGATTTTCATAGTAGTAATTTTTATAACACTTTACAATTTTTGTTTGGCTTTCACACTCTTTAGTTTGCTTGAGACTCATAAGTCTGTAAAATAGGAACTTTATAGCTAATAAAGCTGAGACCTAGAGAAGTTAAATGATTTCCACAGAGCTGGGATGCTGTAGGGAATAGTGAGCTGTTCTTCACTGGAGGTCTTCAAGGAAAGATTGGATGACCATTTGTTTGGATGTCATAGAGGGGATTTCTGTTCAGTTATACTTGAGCCTGAAAACCCCTTGAACTTTTGGATTTCTGTGATTCTTTGAACTGCCCTGGGTCACAAAGCTACTAAGTGATTGGTCTGGATCTAGACAGTTTCTGAGTCATGTTCTTTCCATGATAGTACAAGGCCCTTCCTGAAAAATGTTATCTGAATTTGTTCATGAGATTTTTCAAGTTAAAAAAAATTATGTCCCCTATTTAGTGCAGTGTCTTTTGGTTTAGTGGTGACCCTGGTGGGTTATGCCAGGGGGTCAGCAACTTGGGCAGGTTCTACTTAGCTGGAAAGGTTTGGAAATCATAGATTTGAACTGAAAGAGACCTCAGAGGTCTTGTAATACAACCCCTTGATTTTATTAATGAGAGTCACTCAGCTGGTAAGTGGTAGAACTGAGACTTGATCTGGGCCATAGGGACTCCAGATCTGGACTCTTCACACTGTACCATCATGCCTCTACGTCAGGCTGTGAAGTTTGGCTTTTTTCAGTAAGCAATGGGAGTCCTTTTGTGGTGCAGCAATAACAGCTTCTTCTTCTTCTTAGTCTTATTCTTCTTCATCTTTGTTGTCTTCTTTGTCTTCTTCTTTGCTGTCTTCTTCTTCGTCTTCTTCCTTGCCCAGGGCCACACAGCTAGTGTCCGAGTCCAGATTTGAATTCAAGTCCTTCTGACTTCACGGCCAGTGCAGTATCCACTGCATCAGCTAACTGCCCCTACCGATAACTGCTAATATAATTTATATACGTGTGTATGTGTATATATGCACACACACGTAATGTTATTATGTAATATTATATAATATAATATTTCTTTGTAATATATAATATTATATAATATCCTTTCAGGGGAATAGAAGGCTGTAAAGGTTTTTTTTTTTTGGTAGAAGGAGGGAGAGAGGGAAACAGTTAAAAGAATGGAAGTATGGAGGAAAAAATGAGAAGTGCTCAGTGTGACTGATGAGTGCTAGTATATATCGTGCCTAGAGAGATTAAGTTTCTTAGGGAAAAGTTCTAGTTCAATAGGGAGGCTAATTGGTCTTGGGGGAGAGCACTTTGGTTGATGCAATTTGTGGTTCCATCTTGGCAAGGAGCATGCAAACACTATACCCCTACTTTTAAATAAATACTGCAGAGAAGGAATCTGGGAGTATTATCATTTGGCTTATAGTTTATACCTGGTAGTCATTGAAAATAATCTTGGATCCTGCACACTGGTGCTGTGTTACTCATTCTGAAATACTTATTTTCTTCTTCTCCTTAGGCCTGTTGTTACTCAGAGGATCAAGCCCAAACCCCTTAGTTTGGTATTGATAGTCCCTCACAGTTTGCCTTCTACTTTCCGTGCCAGCCCCTTATCTCATCCTTTAAGATTTAGCTTAAACAAAATCTGTGAAGTGTCCTGTACCTAGCTCAGAGTGGATCCGGCCTTTCAATTCCTTCAGTGTTTATGGACCGTACTAGTCATAAGGCATTTAATTATACTTCCTTGTTATGCGCAGTGTTTGTATTGTTTTTTTTTTGGCCGGGCCCATGGTTTCATTGGAATAAAGATGTAGAAACTCTCTTCGCTGACGCAGGCCTGCCGCTATAAGTTAAAGTCTTAGAGAATTGCTTCAGGCACTGAGAGGTTTAAATGACTAGTTTCATAGCATGTGTCTTCTGGACTAGAGAAGTCAGATTCAGGCCTACTGGGTGCTAGTAGCTTCACTCAGAACTCCCAAGTGCAGCAGGAACCAGATTAAAATGTAACTGAGAAATGTTTAACAATATAAACAAAATTATAGTACAGCATAGATAATGTTAATTTGAGTCCTTGTGTTCCTATGGGAATTAATTTCTTTTGTGTGTGTGTGTTTTTTGTTTGGGTTTTTTTTTTTTTGCTTTTTAGAGGGGGGAAGGCAGAATGATTGGGATTAAGTGACTTGCCCAAGGTCACACGGCTAGTATGTATTAAGTGTCTGAGGCTGGATTTGAGCTCAGGTCGTCTTGACTCCAGGGCAGGTGCTCTATTCACTGTGCCACCTAGCTGCCCCGATTAATTTCTTTTTGATGCTGTTGGTTTATGTACTTGCTATACTTCACCTCTTCGCACACACATCAAATATTACACAACTCAGAATATAAGATAAAATAATTGCACATTACATAATGAATACAGCAATCTCACATCAATCCTAAGCTTTACACTTAATTTTCATTTATTTGTTTACTGTGGGCATGCCTATCACTTAAGTTCTTCTTTTTTATCCCTTATTATGTAGGCATCATAAGTGTCTGTACCAACACTTGGATGTGCTTTCTTTGTATTTTAAATATTTTATTTTTTCCAATTACATGTAAAAATTTTTTTAACATTCATTTTTTGAAATTCTCAGTTCCAAATTCTCTTTCTCCTTCACTCCACTCCTCCTTTATTGCGAAGGCAAGCAATTTGATATAGGTTATACATGTACAGTCATGTAAAACATTTCCATATTAGTAATATTGTGCAAGAAAACACAGACCAGAAATAAAAACCTCAAGAACAATAAAGTTAAAGTATGCTTTGATTTATATTTAGACTCCATCATTTCTTTCTGTGGAGAGGGAGAGGATTTTTCATCATAAATCCTTTGGAATTGTCTTGGATCATTATATTTCTGAGAATAGCTAAGTCATCCACAGTTGGTCATTGAACAGTATTGCTGTTACTGTGTACAATGTTCTCCTGGTTCTGCTGATTTTCTTTGCATCAGTTTATGTAAGTGTTTCCAGATTTTTTAGAAAGCAGCCTGCTCATCACTCTTTATAGCACAGTAGTATTCCATTACAGTCATATATCACAATGTATTCAATTATTTCCCAGTTGATGGATGTCCCCTCAATTTCCAGTTCTTTGCCACTACAAAAAAAGCTACAGTAAATATTTTTGTATGTCTAGGTCCATTTCCTTTTCCTTTGATCTCTTTGGGATACAGACCTAGTAGTGGTATTGCTGGGTCAAAGGGTTTTATAGCCCTTTCAGGGTAGTTCCAGATTGTTGTCCAGAATGGTTGGACCAGTTCACTACTTCACCAACAGTTCATTAATGAACCTATTTTCCTGCATCCCCTCCAGTACTTGTAATTTCCTTTTGTTCAGAATGGCAAATTCAAGAGATTTCCCTGTTTTAGGTATCTTTAGACGTATAACATCCTCCAAGAAGAACAGGAATTGCAAAACCTGTACACAATCACAGACACATCATACATATGATGACCAACCTTGATAAACTGGACTATCCTCAACAACGCACAGCTAAAGACAACTCTATAAGCCTCAAGAAGAACAGAAACTTGTAATATACTGAGCATTACTTTTTCTTTGATAATTCTGATGTCACTTCAAAAAAATAAGCATTTATTTGGCACCCACTGTGTTATTATGTGCTTTGTAAATTCTGTTATTTGATTCTTACAACAACCCTGTGAAGTAGGTGCTGTTATTATCCTCCTTTACAGAAAACGGAGGCAAACAGAGATTAAGTGACTTGCCCAGGGTCTCATAGCTACTAAGTGTCTGAGGCTGGATTTGAACTCAGGTCTTCCTGACTGAAGTAGCCTAGCTACCTAAGGGGAATGATGTGTCTATACAATAGATATACACATAATATATAAGATATGTATATATATATGAATATTTATATATAATCCACACATGAACCACATAAATATATTTATATGTATAAATATATACACATATAAATATATATATGTATACTTTGTATATAGGATATACACACACATATATATTTATAGTTGCTGCCATAGACATATCTTTCTTATTTTTTCATCTCAGTGGGGTTGACTCACAGGTTGAATGAGGAGACATTTTAGCTTCAGTGGACTAACTTGAACATATTAGGCTAAATTGGTAGAAACTAAGTTTGCAGGCTTCAGAGAGTTCTGGTTTCATTTTTTCAAGTGCAAAAGTCCAAAGCACTTTGTTTTTATGTCTTTACTTCTTCCTGCTTCCTTCTCTTCTCCTCAATCTTCCTGCTTTCTTGATGGTCACCCTGTTTCAGCCAGGGCTACCTTCCCATGCTCATGTAGGCACTCCTTTAGCCATATTTATTCTCTGTAGTTTATAACTGTGTTTTCATTCTTTGTGATTCTCGTCCACATCTTTCCATAAAGCTGCCTTAGAATATCTAACCGTGTGAGCTAAGCTTTGAAGCTAAACTTGGTCTTTATAATTTTGAAGGATCTATGGTTCTGATTGTTGTTCTATTTACTTTGTTGTAATCGTTGTAATAATGTTGTAATAGGTAGCCTTTATATAAGTTCTTTGAAGCTTACAAAGTGCTTTACATTTTTTTTTTTAATCCTTAAAACTACCTTGTGAGGTAGCGCTGTTATTATCCCTATTTTACTGATGAGGACACTGAGGCTCAGAGAGATTAAGGGCTTTACACAGACAGGGTTATATGTAAGTGGCTGAGCCTAGTGTAATTTACTGGTGTTGCTGGGAGTGAGAGTTTGGCTGAGGTGAACGTGCGGTTTCCTTTCTGAAAAAGGGAGGGGTTGAATCCTCTTTGATCAAATTTATCTTCTGCCTTGACGATTTCCTCCCCCTAGTCACACCTTTGCTCTGTTCTTTCCCTTGAGAGACTGGTGTCTTTCTGGTGATTCCGGAGTCTGAGCAGCCACACCTTGTTATAACAATTAACTGGCTTTCAGCCCAAAGGAAAAGGAAAACCGTATTTAGTTTTTAATTCAGGCATTTTTGAGAATTTTAAGAAAGAGATCATTTATTAAAAATTATCACAATTTGACATCTTTGGTCTTGAGGACGTGATTTGGATTTCCCTCCACTGTCCTTCCATTTACACTCTGTTTGCAGTAAATAAGATAAAAATACTTCCAAATTTTATCTTTACCTAAGAATGGATTTAAAGTGCTATTGAAATAGTAAGGAACTGATTAAAAAGGAAACTGGTTTGAACTGAAGTCTCTACCCTTTTGGATAGAGAAGTGAGGGGAAAGAAAAAATGGTAAGAAGGAAGCATATGCCATTAACCTTCTAAATTCCCCAGCCTGTAGGAAGTTCTTCAGGGATTGAGTTCATCTCACACAATTCAGTTCAATTCGGTAAATGTTTATTAAACACCTGCTTTGTGCCAGACATGGTGCTAAGTCCTGGGGATACCATGGGAGACGGAACACTGCCCCTGCCTTCTAGGAGCTCTTAATCTAATGGAAGAGATAATTTGCATGTAAAAGTAAACTATATGCTAGATAGATAGAAAATAATTACTTGGTAGGGTTAGGGGACAATTCCTGTAAAAAGTGGGATTTTAGTTGGAACTTAAAGGAAACTGGGGATGTCAATCCTTGGAGCAGTGGAGAGAAAGCATTTCAGACCAGAGGGATACCCAGAGAAAATACCTAGAGCCAAGAGATGGGAGTATCTTGTTCCCAGAACAGCCAGGAGGCCAGTGTCATTAGATCAGAGGGTAAGTGTTTGAGAGTGTAAAAAGTGTAAAAAGACTGGAAAGGTAGGAGGGAGCTAGGTTATGAAAGATTTTGAATGCTAAGCAGAGCCCTTTGTATTTGCTCCTGGAGGCAAATATGAAGCCTTTGGAGATTTTAGAGTGAGGAGGATGATGAGTGGGGTGACATGATCAGACCTGTGTTTTAGGAAAATCACTTTAGTGTCTGAATGGAGGTTGGACTGGAGAAACAATTTTTAATTTTTCGTTTTTAAAACTTTGAGTTCCAAATTCTCTCCCTTCCTCTCCCCCTTGGGAGAGGCAAACAATTCAATATTGGTTATACATGTGTAGTCATGCAAAACATTTCCTAATAGTCATGTCGTGAAAGAAAACATAGACCAAAAAACCCCTCAAAAACCAAACCTTAAGAAAAATTAAGTGAAAAAATATGTTTCAGTTTGTATTCAAAGTCCTTCAGAGATGTCTTGGATCATTGTATTCCTGAGAATATCAAAGTCATTCACAGCTGATCATCACAGAGTATTGTTGTTACATTGTACATAGTACATTTTCACTTTGCATCAGCATTTAAGTTTTTCCAGGTTTTTCTGAGAACATCCTGCTCGTCATTTCTTGTAGCACAATAGTATCCCATCCCATTCCACAATTTGTTCAGCCATTCCCCAATTGATGGACATCCCCTCAATTTCCAATCTTTTTCAACAGAAATTCTACAAATATTTTTGTACACATAGATCCTTTTCCTTTTTTTTTTTTTTTAAATTTCATTAGAGATACAGACCTATTAGTGGTATTGCTGGGTCAGAGGGTATGTATGGCTTTATAGTCCTTTGTTCGTAGTTCTAAAATTGCTTTAGAGAAATGGTTGACTCGGTTCACAACTCCACTAACTGTGCATTAATGTCTTATTTTCCCCACATTTCCTCCAATATTGGTCATTTTTCTTTTCTGTCCCATTAGCCAATCTAGTAGGTATGAGGTAGTACCTCAGAATTGTTTTAATTTTGCATTTCTCCAATTAATAGTGAGTTAGAAAATTTTTTCATATTGCTATAGAGAGCTTTGATTACTTCATCTGAAAACTGTTCATATCTTTTGATCATTTACCATTTGAGAAATTGCTCTTATTTTTATGAATTTGACTTAGTTCTTTATATGTTTGAGAAATGAGACTTTTATCGGAGAAACCTGCTTCAGAATTTTTTTACGGTTACCATTGTTAACTGCATTTCCCTCCATCCTATTCCTCTCCCATTTATTCTATTCTGTCTCTCCTTTCACCTGTCCCTCCTCAAAGTGTTTTGTTTCTGACTACTCCCTCCCTTCTGTCACCTTCCCCCTCACCCCTTCTATCTTCTTTTCCTAATTTTTTGTAGGGTAAGATAACTGTCTATATCCAATTGAGTATGTATGTTATTCCTTCTTTAAGCCAATTCCGATGAGAGTAAGGTTCACTCACTTACCCCCAGCTCCCCACTTCCCCTCCATTGTAAAAGATTTTTCTTGCCTCTTTTATGTAAGATAATTTACCCGGTTCTACCTCTTCCTCTCCCTTTCCCCCAGTACATTCCTCTCTCACCCTTAATTTTATGTTTTTAGATATCATCCCTTCGTATTCAACTCACACCTGTGCCCTCTCTATATATACTCCTTCTAACTGCCCTAATGATGAGAAAGTTCTTATGAGTTACCAGTATTGTCTTCCCATGTTGAAATGTAAACAGTTCAACCTTATTAATCTCTTATGATTTCCTTTTCTTGTTTACCTTTTTATGGTTCTCTTGAGTCCTGTATTTGAAAGTCAGATTTTCTATTGAGCTCTGGTCTTTTCATCAAGAATACTTCAAAGTCCTTTATCTCATTGAATGTTCATTTCCCCCCCTGAACTCAGTTTTACTGAGTAGGTGATTCTTGGTTGTAATCCTAGCTTCCTTGCCTTCTGGAATATCATATTCCAAGCCCTCTGATCTTTTAATATAGAAGCTGCTAAATCTTGTGTTATCCTGACTGTGGCTCCACAATATTTTAATTGTTTCTTTTTGGCTGCTTATAGTATTTTCTTCTTGCCCTGGGAGTTCTGGAATTTGGCTATAATATTCCTGGGAATTTTCCTTTTGGCATCTCAGGAGGTAATAGGCTTCAATTTCTATATTACCCTCTGGTTCTAGAATATCAGGGCAATTTTCTTCGATAATTTGTTGAAAGATGATGTCTAGGCCCCTTTTTTTTTTATCATGGCTTTCAAGTAGTGTGATAATTTAAAAATTCTTTCTCCTGCATCTGTTTTCCAGGTCAGTTTTTTTTTCCAATGAGATATTTTACAGTGTCTTCTATTTTTTCATTCTTTTGGTTTTGTTTGATTGTTTGATTTCTCATAACGTCATTAGCTTCCATTTGCTCAGTTCTAATATTTAAGGACTTATTTTCTTCAGTGAGCTTTTGTATCTCCTTTTCCATTTGGTCAGTTCTACTTTTAAAAAATTGTTTATTTACTTATTTTTAGTTTTCAGCATTCACTTCCATAAGTTTTAAATATTCTCCCCCTCTCTGTCATCCCTCCCAAAGGTGGCATGCAATATGATATGTCTCTCTACGCAAACATTCCTAATAAACACATTTTCACATTAGTCATGTTGCATAGAAGAATTATAACAAAAGGGAGAGACCATGAGAAAGAAAAAACAAAACAAAATATAAAACAAAAAAGAAAATAGTCTGCTTCACTTCAATTCTACTTTTTAAGGAGATTTTTTCCTTCTTTGAATTTCTATTCCTCTTTTTCTATTTGGTCAGTTCTACTTTTTAAGGCATTCTTCTCATTGGCTTTTTGCACCCCTTTTACCATTTGGCCTAATTTGTTTTTTAAGGTGTTACTTTCTTCAGTGTTTTTTTTTGTGTGTCTCTTTTACCAAGGTGTTGACTTGTTTTTCATGGTTTTCTTACATCACTCTCATTTCTTTTCCCAGTTTTTCCTTTACCTCGCTTACTTGATTTTCCATTTCCATATCCATATGAAGAAAATCAGGCAAACAGGGTTAAGTGATTTGCTCAGGGATACACAGCTAGTAAGTGTCTGAGGCTGAATTTGAACTCAGGTCCTCCTGGCTCCACAGCCAGTGCTCTGTTCACTGCACCACCAAGCCAGCCCTGGTTAATAGCTTTTAGAAACAGATATAAAGTTGCTTCTATGAAAAAATGCCATTTCTGAACAGAATGAGTTTATCCTCCTGTGTTGAGTCACAGGGCTAATGACTTTGCCTCACCAGCTCATTTACTCAAATGTTGTCCTTTCCATTTGACCCTTCGATGTGCAATACAAAGTAAAGGAAATTGGTGCTCCATTCAGTACTTTGAATCAGATGTGTTTTTTTTTCATTTTTTTTCAAGTTTAATCATGCATCATAGCACCAGGATTATTTCCCCCTCCAGATTTTTACAGTTACCTGGTATGGAAAATAGTATTGCTCAAACTGTTAAGTTTTTATTCCTTTAACTGTCAGGCACTAAAGATTAAAATAACTCTCTGTAAAAGATATATTTATGTTATACACACATATATAATACACATACACATACACATATATGAAAAATATTATGTACAATTGTATCAAAATATTTTGTCTTTCTTTTGTACGTAATAGTCTTTTGCATGTGTGTGATTCAGACACAAGTCCCCTGTCAAACTCCTGATACTCCCCATGGAAGTTTTCAGTTCTATACAATTTCAGTGTTGTGTGTCTCAGACCTCTCTTTTGTGTGCAAGACTGATGAGGGTTTATGAGTTGAGGTAGCCATGAGTTAGGTATTGTGTTTTAAAGAATTATATGATAGATGAAAAACATGGAAATGTTCACTTACTGGAGAGAGATCAGCTGGAAAAATCAAACTGATTCCAGAATGGTTAGGAAAAGTACTAATAGGCAAAAAAAATGCTTCATTGGATTGATCCTATCCACTGCCGCTGCAGTCACTGAATTTGAAGTCCTCATTTCTTCCAGTCTAGATAAGAATAATAACTTCCTAATTGGTCTTTCTGTCTCTAATCTCTCCTCAAATTCATCCTTCCTCTACGCTATTGCCTATGTAATCTTCATAATATATTGCCATGACCATATTCTTTCTCTGTGAAGAAAACTTCGGTGATTCTCCCATTGACTTCTGAATGTTGCTAACATTTAAGACCTTTCAGTCTGACTGAAACCTCCTTGACTAGCCTTATTTCTCTTTTTTTCTCCCAGTGAATTGGACTATTGTCTACCCCCTGTCCCTGTCACATTTCCATCTTATTCTCTCCTGACATCTTACTTTTGCTTAGGCCTTCCCTATGTATAGAACTTACTACCCCCCCCATAACTTCCAGTTCATGTTCCTTGAAATTTCTTCTTTCAGTGCCAATTCATCTTTCCCTCCTTAAATTTCTTGTATCACTTTGCCTGGCTGTTCTTGTCCCTATCGAATTAGACTGCATCATAACTGTTAAAGTCACCCCTATCATTCCTCTCCCATCCCCCATTCTACTATTAGATTATAAGCTCTTTGAGGACAAGAATTATGTCACTTTGTATCCCAGGTGTCAAGCATAGCACTCTGAAAATAGTGGGTATTGTAATAGAGCTTTGGTTGAATTAAATTATGGACTCTTTAAGTATGTATTAGGAGTATTTAGGATATATCATGACCTTTTGAATACAGCATCATCCTATCCTATACAGATCCTTACAACAAATTTATGAGGAAAATAGGAGAGATGGTATCTTCATCACACAGAAATGTACATTGAGGGTCAGAAGGATGAAGTAATTTACCAAGGTTACACAAAATAAATGGCAGAACCAAACCTTAACTTCCAACTCTTAAGTTCAGTGCCCTAGCTTCTATATCAAGGCTTTGCAAACTACAACTCCTATTCTACACCTTACCTCCTTTTTAGTATGATTTTAGTAGTTGAATATCTTGAACTTAGTGATGCCATTATAATGATTAAAAATTTCCCAAGTAAACTTAAGGTTTGTATTTGTTGAATATTCTTATGTCGAAAATAATGATTAGACTTTTCTTTATGTCCCCAGTGCTTTTATTAAGGACTTTAAAAGTATATGTAAAATTTATTGTGTGGTTTATATTGCTTGTGTGGTGTTGAAAAACTATCAGTACAATAAATCACTCAAGACACATTAATTATCTACTATTTGTTAGGCAGTGTGCTACCTGCTGGGACACAAAGACAAAATTGAACAACCCCAGGAACTTACATTTTTTTAGGGGAGACAAATTGTATGGATGTGTGTATATGTATATTGAGAATAAATATAGAAAAATACAAGATAGTTTAGGGAGAAAGACTACTAGCAGGTGAGGAATGGGGGAATATCAGGAAATGCTTCCCATAGAACTCAACTTGAACTGAGGAAGTAAAGGATTTTATGATGTGGAGTTTTAAGAGGGAATATATTCTAGTTATGGGGGGATAGCTGTGCAGAGGCACAAAGATGAGAGAAAGAGCACTATACTTGAGGAATAGCAAGAAGGCCATTTTGGTTAGACTTATAACATGTGGGAAGGGGAGTAATGTATTTTATTATTATTATTATTATTCTAAACATTTTAATTTATCATTTATTTATTTTAAACATTCTTTTCTTTTAAAATTTTGTGTCCCATATTCTCTGTTTCCCTTCTACCCCTTCACTGCCCACTGAGAAGACAACAACTGGTATCAATTATGCATGTGAAATCATGTAAAACATATTTCCATATTAACCATATTTTTAAAAAATAGAAAAATAAAGTGAGAAAATTATGCTTCACTTTTCACTAAGAGTTCATCAGTTCTCTCTCTGGATGTGGAAAGCATTTTTTCATCATGAGTGTTTTGGAATTACCTTGGATTGTTGTATTGATCATAGTAGCCAAGTCTCTCACAGTTGATTATCATTACAACATTGCTGTTATTGTACACAATGATCTCCCTGTTCTTCTCACTTCTCTCTGCATTAATTCACATAGGTCTTATCATATATTTCTGAACCACTCCCTTTGTCATTTCTTATAGCACAATACTATTCCTTCACAGTCATATACTATAATTTGTTCAGCCATTCCACAATTGATGAGCATGCTCTCAATTTCTAATTCTTTGCCACCACAAAAAGAGCTGCTATAAATGTTTTGGTACATGTAAGTCCTTTTCCTTTTTCTTTAGTCCCTTTGGGATACAGATCTAGTAGTGGTGATGCTGGATCAGAGGGCATGCACAGTTTTATAGCTAGTTGGGCATAGTTCCAAATTGTTCTCCAGAATGGTTGGACCAATTCACTATTCCACTAGAAATTAATTCATTTACCTATTTTTCTCTCATCTCCAGTATTTATAACTTATTATAAGTGTGAGGTGGTACTTAGGAGTTGTTTTAATTTGCCTTTCTATGACTATAAATAGCTTTGATTTCTTTTTTTTTTAAATTTTATTATAGTTTGCATCATTCATTTCCACAAGATTTTGAGTTACATATTTTCTCCCCGTCTTTCCCCCGTCCACCACCCCAAAACAGCCATCCCAGTGTGTCCCCCCTTCCCCAGTCTATTCTCTCCTATGTCACTTTTTGGTAGGGCAGGATGGATCTCCCAACTGCAGTGCCTGTGTATCTCAAGTTCCAGTTGGATGTAGTCAATAATAATAATAATAATGATAATTGCATATATATATATATAGTTATGGGGGGATAGCTGTGCAGAGGCACAAAGATGAGAGAAGGAGCACTATACTTGAGGAATAGCAAGAAGGCCATTTTGGTTAGACTTATAACATGTGGGAAGGGGAGTAATGTATTTTATTATTATTATTATTATTCTAAACATTTTAATTTATCATTTATTTATTTTAAACATTCTTTTCTTTTAAAATTTTGTGTCCCCTATTCTCTGTTTCCCTTCTACCCCTTCACTGCCCACTGAGAAGACAACAACTGGTATCAATTATGCATGTGAAATCATGTAAAACATATTCCAGATTCCAGATTCTTTCTCCTCCTCCCTCACCACCCATCCCCACTGGAAGGACAAGCAATCAAATACAGGCTGAACATGTGAAATTACGCAGAACCTCTCCATAGTGAGCACACTGTGAGAGTCTGATTAAATGTCCCTTCTTCCTATCCTGCCCCCCCCATCCACTCTCCACCCTGTCCCTCTCCCTCTACAGAA
>CM053581.1:515775417-515813450 GCA_028627135.1 Pseudochirops cupreus | reverse complement strand
TGAGCTGACTTTAGTGGGAAGTATCTTTATGTGCGTTTTGGAGTTCTGGGATTGGTTTAGAGTCCTGTTTTATGGGTATTTTGGGGTGGCTATGTGAGAGCTGCGATATGTTGCTGCTGCTACGCCGCCATCTTGGCTCCGCCCCCCCCATGGCTTTGATTTCTTATTCTGAAAACTACCTGTTTATATCCTTTGACCATTTATCAATTGGAGAATGGCTTTTATTTTTATAAATGAGATTTTTATCAGAGAAATTTGCTGTAAAAATTTTTGATATTACTTCATTGTCTGTGCTGCATAGGGCTTCTTAAACTTTTCCTGTCATGACCCTATTTCCAGTTTTTGCAGAGTTTCTTGGTGTTGTATGGTCTGAGGGCATAAGCAGTACAAAGTGTGCTTGTAGTATGTTCAAAACCAAGGCTGCAGTGAAGTTTCATAACTGTGCAACATGGGCAAGTGCTGCCAGAAACACCTCATATTCATTAGGCATTTGATTTTTAATTAGTTCTTTGTTGTTGTGCATTTATAAACCTTTTACTGTTGCCAAATTCTGGGGTCCTGACCCATGGTTCAAGAAATACTGGATAGTTCCTTTTAGTGTAATGTTGTTTCTTTGATTATCTCTTTTAATTTGGTCTATATTTGCTTCTGATCATGATTGCTACTCCTGCGTTTTTTTTTAAACTTCAGCTGAAGCGTGTTAGATTTTGCTTTATTTTAACTTTGTATTTGTGTTTCTGTTTCAAGTGTGTCTCTTGTAAGTAATATATTGTTGGATTCTGGTTTCTAATCCATTTTGCTATCTGCCTCTATGTAGAATCCTTTTAACTGTTATAATAATGATAAAGATAAAATAATGATAAATGTATTATTTTCCGAAGGTAAACAGTTTAACTTTATTGAGTCCCTCATGATTACTCTTTCATGTTTACCTTTTTATGATTCTCTTGAATCTTGTGTTTGAATGTCCTGTTTTCTATTTGGCTCCTTGTCTTCTCATCAGAAATGCTTGAAAGTCCTCCATTTCATAAAATGTCCGTTTTCTCCCCTGAAGGATATGCAGTTTTGCTGGGCAGGGTATTTTTGCTTGTAATCCTAACTTTTTTGCCTTCTGGAATACCATTTTCTAAGCCCTCTTCTCCTTTGTTGTGGAAACTGCTAAATCCCATGTGATCCTGATGATGTCCCCATGATATTTAAATTTTTTCTTTTTGGATGCTTGAAGTATTTTCTCTTTGGCCTGGGAGCTCTGGAATTTGGCTGTCATACTCCTGGGAGTTTTCATTTTGAGATCTCTCTTAAGAGATGATCAGTGGATTCTTTCTATTTTACTCTCTGGATATAAGTTATTGAGGCAGTTTTTGTTGATAATTTCTTGAAAGATGATATCTTGGCTCTTTTTTTGATTATGGCTTTCAGGTAGCGAATAATCTTAAATTATGTCTTCTTGATTTGTTTTTCAGGTCAGTTGTTTTTCCAATGAGATATTTCACGTTTTCTTCCATTTTTTCTTTCTTTTGACTTTGTTTTATCGGCTTTTTTGGGGATGCCTCATGAAGTCATAAATTTCCATTTGTCCAATTCTAATTTTTAAGGAATTATTTTCTTCAGGGAGCTTTTGTACCTCTTTTTGCATTTGACTAATTCTGCTTTTTAAAGAGTTATTTTCTTCAGTGAGTTTTTTGTATTTCCTTTTCCATTTGACCAGTTTTGTTTTTTAAGGTGTAATTTTTTTCAAGTGATTTTTGTGTGTGTGTGCCTCCTTAACCATTTGGCCAATTCTGTTTTTTTAAGGTATTATTTTCTTCAGGTTTTTTTGTGCTTTTTTTTTTCTTTAAAATTTTGTTTTAAACTCAAACATCAGAACACAAATACAGAATAGAGAAAAGAAACAAAAACATTATAAACTTAAATATAAAATTAGAAAAAAACGTCATGGAAAAGAGGATTCAAATTACATAACAATAAATTTTCATTTCAAGAAAGCCTATATGATAAATAATACTCAGTGTATTGAGAATTGTCCATCTTTTCTCTGCTTCCTTGTGAGTTTTCTTTTGTTCTCTGCTTGTGTACTTTTTTACTTTGTTCTTTTTCCCCTCTCCAAACCCCCCACAGAAGGCCACAGTAAAGTTTAGATATGTCTCTATAGCTGTAAATGTATGCATACCCTCCCCAGCCCCTGAGAAGGCTATAATAAAGTTTAGATATGTTTTTCCATAGCTATAGATATATACATACACATATACATATATGCATACATATATAGATATATACTTTGCCAAACCTATTCTACACCTGATCTTCGTTTTTTACGTACATGCATATGTCGTTTCCTATCCCTCCTGCCTCTTCTACTCTACTTTAACCCACTACCTTGCCCTCCTATGACTTGCCTACCCCCCTCCAAGGATCTGTCCCCTATCCTCCCATTCCCATAAATCTAAACACCCTTCTATACTCCAGTTACCTATTTCCTCACCCTCCCTTCTAAAGATTCTTCCCTTGTTCTTTCCCCACTCCCTATGCCCCTACTATTTTATTTCTTCTGAATTTAGAAAACTTTTATACTCTTCTAAAAACGTATGTATTGTTCCCTCTTAAACCCATTCCCAATGAAAGTAGGTTACCAGAACTACCTGCTCTCCTCCCCCATCTAATTCTTATGTATCAATTCTTCCTCTTGTACCCCATCTGTATAAAATGATTACTATTTTAAGCTCTGCCTAAATGGTTTTACTTTTTAAATTCATGGATCTCTTATAATCAGTCTTTCTGATGTACCTTATATTTCTATTGATCCTTGTATGTCAAATTGTCTATTAAGTTTGGGATTTTTTAAAAAAAAGTTTTGAAAGTCTGAGAATTTATCAAATGTTCATTTTTTTTTGTTCAAGATAATACTTAACTTTGCAGGGTGTGATATTTTTGGCTGGAGCCCCAGGTCTTTTGCTTTTCTGTATGTTGTGTTCTAAGACCTGCAGTCCTTTAATGTCTGTGCTGCTAGGTCTTGTGTAATTCTAACTGTGGCACTGTCATATTTAAATTGTTTTAATCTTGATACATTTAATAGTTTTTTCCTTGAGCTGGGGGTTTCATAATTTGACTGTGATAGTCCTATGAGTTTTCCTCATAGGATCTCTCTCTCTCTCTCTCTCTCTCTATTTTGGAGCAGAGAATGCAGGGCAGTTGGAGTTAAGTGACTTGCCCAAGGTCATATAGCTAGCAAGTGTTAAGTGTCTGAGACCATATTTGAACTCAGGTCCTCCTGACTCCAGGGCTAGTGCTCTATTCACTATACCACCTAGATGCCCCATAGGATCTCTTTAAGTGGTGATGGATGGATTTTTTTCTATTTCTACTTTCCCCTCTTGTTCTAATGCTTCAGTACAGTTTTCTTTAATTATTTCTTGTATTATTGCATTGAGATTCTTTTTTTGATCATAGTTTTCAGTTAGTCCAATTATTTTTATATTTTCTCTTCTTGATCTATTCTCCTAATCTGTTGTATTTATTATAAGATGTTTCATTTTCTCTTCCATTTTTTCATTCTTCATATTTTGTTTAATCATTTCTTGATCTCTTATAATTTCACTGGCTTCACTTTGCCCAATTCTAATTTTCAAGGTGGTGTTTTTTTCCTTAAGCTTCTGTATCTCCTCTCCTTTCATACCCTTCTGGTATGACAGACTTCTCCTGCAGATCTTCTAAGTTGTCTTAGACTGGAAAAATGTCTCCCTCTGGCCTTATGTTGGCTCTGCCACTCCTAAATTTTATTTGAGGTATTATTTTAAATTTGCTTGCAGGGGAATGTTGGGAGAATTCAGCTGGGCCCTGGCATATACTCTACCATCTTGGCTCTTCCCCCTCATATGTAGAGCAGGTTTTTAAAGGTTGGGAGATACCTGAGTATGTTGGAAGCCAGTAAGGAAGAAACCAGCAGATAGGGGAAGACTGAAGGTTAGAGGGACTTAGATGATTCATGTTGCAGTCTTGTGGTAAACATGGGATGGGATGGCATCAGGTGTACTTGTAGAGGCATTGACATTGACAAGGTGAAGGGTCACTTCTTTGTCAAAGACTGGGAGAAAAAAGGAGAGAGTGAAGAATGATGTCAAGGAATTTTGAGATGAAGAGAAAATTCACAAGTTAAATAGCTCAGTTTTCTCAGTAAACTAAGAGGTGAAATCCTCTGTGGGGAGAGGAAAAAGGGAAAGGCTTGTTAGGCTTAAAGAGAGAAGAAAAGGTTTGACTGTAGGATGTGAGCTAGAGAAACGGGGAGGATTATAAAAGGATTGGCTTGCTGCTGTGAGGGCCCACTTGATGTAGATAACATAAACTTATAATAGACGCAGTCAGCACAATTGTTGGACTTCTAGATCCATTCAGCCGTCTACAGCTAAAAATGGGGGAGGTGGATGGTTGGAAATAATACTGGTTTGAGATGTGGCAAGAGAAAATGGTGATAGGACAGGTAGGTGAAGAATTTGAGAGTAGAGGATAGTGTAATGTTTAGATAACTAACTTCAGGTTTAATTTGGGAAGGGAGGAAAGTGAAATTAGAGTAATACCAGAGAAAATATTGTGGAGCAGAGGGATTGGAGATTGAGATGAAGGCAATGAATAGGTTTTAGGAGGAGTGAGGCATAAGGAAATGCAATAAAAAGTAATCTAATAGAATAATAATAAAATAAAATAATAATAAAATATATATAATCAATTTAATATGACAGTATAATATGCAGTACAGCATAGCATAATGTTTGATTAAACTCAAGGATTTGAACTATATGAGTAAAGACTTACTCTTTGACAAAAATTTTTGGACATCTACTAAGGGTATAACATTTTCTTCCCCAATATTTCACTCTATATATACTGTAATTAACTCCAAATAGATTCATGAACTAGATATAAAAGGTCGTATTTATTGTAAATTAAAAGGTCATATCATAAATAAAATCATAAACTGGTGTAGGGGAGAATATTCCTTTCACAACACTGGATAGGGGAAAAATTCTTCATCAAACAAGGAATCGAGAGGTTTACAGAAGACAAAATTGACAAATTTGATTACATAAAATTGAAAAGTTTCCCCGTACTATCAGTGGAATCAGAATTAGAAGGGAAACAGTTAACTGGGAAAGAAAAAAAAATCTTCGCAGAAAATTTTTCTGATGTTTATATGCTAGATTAATATGAGATACTGATAGAGATGTCAGAATAAGAACCATTCCCCAGTAGATAAATGGTCAAAGGATAGAAGCAGACATTTCTCAAAAGGAGAAGGGCACGTTACTAACAAGTATGAAAAAAATAGCCCAAATCACTAATGACAAGAGAAATGCAAATTAAAACTACTTTTAGCTTCCACATCACATCTATCTGATTGGCAAAGATGATAGAAGAAAAATAAAATGACAGTTGTTGGCTGTAGGATGGGCACGATAATGGCAGAGTTGTGAATTGACCTGAGTGTTTTAGAAAACAACTTGGAATTGTATTAAAAAAGTCACTAAGCTATGTATAATCCTTGATTCAGCGATACCACACTTATGTGCCTCTGTGACATTAAACCAGAGATTCTCAACCTGGGATCCCCATAGGGGTCCATAAATTTCAAGGTTAACATTAATTTGTATGGGGGGAAAAGTAGACCTTTATTTTCACTAGATTTTTGTTTTTATTTGTAATAATATATGTTTTATTTTATACATTTAAAAACATTTTTTCCCCTGAGGATTCCATAGGCTTTGCTAGATTTCTAAAGGAATCTGTGACACAAAAATAGGTTAAGAATCCCTGCTTTAAAGAAAGAGAGAAAGGGCCCCAAAATACAAAGAGGCTTACTAGCAGCCCTAATCTGTTCAACTGATAATTCTTCTATTTTTAACTAGCGTCTGATAGTTTTGGTGACTGCTGCTTTGTAATATAGTTTGACATCTGGTTCTGTTAGACCTCATTCTTTCTCATTTTTTTCCATCATTACTCTTGAGATTCTTGAATTTTTGTTCTTCCAGATAATTTTTTTTTAGCTCTGCATAGTAAGTCTTTGGTATTATGATGGTATGATGATGAATAATTAATTTATATAGTATTGCCATGTTTATTATATTGGCATAGACCAACCATGAATAATTACTTTCTCTCTAATTGAACACTCATAAATTGGGGAATGGTTGAACAAGTTGATATAATGCAGTATTATTGATATAATGCAGTATTATTATCATGTATGAAATGATGAAAGGGGAGGATTAAGGGAAACCTAGGAAGGACTTATATGAGCTTTCGTAGAGTGAGCAGTTTAAGCCATGACTAAAACACTAGACAAGAAAACAACTGAAAGACTTAAGAATTATTTGGTTAATGAAATGACCAATCAAAACTCAAAGAGACTGTTAAATCATGTTTCCCCATCTCTTGGTGAAGAAGTGATGGACTAGAGGTGCAGAATGAAATGTATATTTTCATACATGGCTAGTATATATTTGTTTGCTTGACTATACTTTTTTGTTATAAGGGAGGACTTTTGTGGAGTGTGGGAAAAATTAGTAGGACAGTAGAGGTGCAGTCTTAGTGGAAAAAAAAAAAGAAAAGAGCATCCATAAAATAATTTTAAAAAATACATAGGAGAAAGTACAAAGAAGTTCAGAACAGGATTGAGACAAGCAGGGCTCTTTTGGTGCTTCCATATTAAATTTAATAGGGATTTGTAGTGTTGGCAGAGACCTGTAACCCATTTGCAGTCAGTAATATCCTCCTATATTTTTATGCATCAGAGCAGCTATGCATGAATATATCTGTACCCATGTTGGCCAGGCCAGAGTGTAAGCTGAGCAGCACCTCTGTTGCTTAGAGCATGGTATCCATCCCAGTGGTGCCATGATTAGTGACAGAACCTTGGGTGGTGGTGATGACAACTTAAATATCTTCTTTTGTGAGATGGGGGCTGGGCAGCATGTACACACAGCAAACTTTGCAGACTTGGAGTCTGCTATAGTAAATGAAGTTACGTCTTGCATCTGTAAACAGCAGTTCTATCCTGAGTATCTTTGGCAAGGAAGATACTGCCGGTAATTATACCTGGGGTCATTATATTGTTGGGAAGAAGGTCATTGCACTTGTTGGAGCACATCCAAAAACTGTTGAATCAGTGCAAAGGACTTGTTCGTATTTTCATAGCCTTGGGGTCGGTATAGGCTCAGGCTTTACTCACCCTGCTGATGTTCTGTTGATTACAACAAGAAGTCCAAGCTGGAGTGTACCATCTACCCAGCGCCAAAAGAATCCACAACTGTAGTGGAACCCTGTACCTCCATCTGACCACCCATATCATGCTGGGACACTCGGATTATACATTTGTGGTGGAAAATGAGGCCACCTATGACATCTACCCTTTGAGCCTAGACGTGAAAGTGACCCACTTACACCAATTTTAGCTGGATGCATTGGCGGGAGATTGTTTATCCTGTATGACTGCCTCCCTGCAATTGGCTGCTGCTCTCTATCTGTGTTTTAAAGAGTTCCAAGCCAATCTGGTTGGTGCTTTATGCTTAAATCTACTACTCTAGCTTACTTACTTTCTTATTCTGTCTCTGCTGAGAATGGCAATCACGAATAGCTCTTGGTAGCTGGGATTTCTTTTTCTTTTTTCTTTTTGGAAGGGGTACGGTAGGGCAGTTGGGAGTAAGTAACTTGCCCAAGGTCACACAGTGTCTGAGTTCGGATTTGAACTCAGGTCCTCCTGACTCCAGGGCCAGTGCTGTATTCACCGCGCCACTTAGCTGCCCCTGGGATTTCTAATGCCTAATCTAACCGGATGATGAAGTTTGACTCATGTCATGGCAAATACATGACCTGCTGCTTGCCATACTGATGTGATGTCAGTGCTGCTGTTGTTATCAGCAACATCAAGTAGACTATTCAGTTTGTAGACTGGTGATCCATTGGCTTCAGGGTTGGCATCAGCTACCAGTCCCTAACTGTGGTCCCTAAGTGAGGAATACCCAAAGTACGGTGAGCAGTATGTGTGCTAAGTATTAACACAACAGCCATTGCTGAAACCTGGGTCCTTCTAGGCCACAAGTTTGGTCTAATGAATACCAAATTTGTTTATTTGATATATGAGTGAAGACAAAGAGGAAAGAGAAATATTTGAGACTTGGGAGGATTTGGCTTGGCTGCCCTGGAGAAAGTTTTTGAGAGAGTAGGTATAAATTCTGTAGAGGGTAGAGATGAAAGTGAGGAATTCTAGAAGGGACCCAGCAACTACCTCATTTGGCCTATCCTGTTGTATCTTTCCTTTCCCACCCTCTCAAATAAAATCTTTCCTTCCCTATAATAAATAAATATACTTAATGACATATTTGCTTTGCAGATTATGGATAGAAAACTCTCCAAATAGAGACGGTATCACATACAGGTCTTTTTTTTCCTTTGTATAATGGAATGTTTGATGTTTGTCAAGTTCATGCTAAAAATGAGATAAAAACAAGTAAAAACATCTGGCAATAACCTCACATGATCTTTTTTGATTAATTCTAAGATAATTTGGGAACCATTTTGCTTTTGTTTGGGTTTATTTTGGCCTACTTGATAGTTTTAGTAGTCTCATTGAAAATATGAGTATTAAGAATTACTAGGTTAGAAAGTGCTTTTCAAAGAATACTTTTTCATAGGGTGTGGTATGATCTAGTGTAGGTGTAGGGAACCTGTGGCCTCGAGGACACTGCTCTAGTGTGTGGCGGTACATGAAAAAATGTACTTGGATAGATATGTTATTTTAACTCAAAATTTTGAAGTGAAGCATTCTACACATTTTGAACATCAAATATTATAAGTCTAGGACAATGCAGTGTTTCAATTTAAAATTATTTTTATTGAAATATTTTATTTATATTATACATGTTTATATTTAATTAATTAATATTATTTATATTTAACTAAGAGAAATTCTTATCTTTCCTAAAGATTTTCTTTACAAAAGTACTTAGACAGAATTTCTTTTATTCTGTTAGGATGTCAAAGGTTTTCATGAAGAACCAGTAACATTTACATACAGATGGCAAATTACATTTTTACAAAGTACTGTATTTACTCAACAACCATATTCCTTATTTGGTCTTTTGGTCTTGTCTTCACATTTGCAACTCAGCCTGTTCTGTCATTTCCCTGTATGTAACTGGATAGAATCCAGATTTCCTTCTAAATAGTTTCACCCTCCCTTTCTCTCTGATAACTTCTTCTAACATGCAGCTTATATTGCCAAAAATATTGTGATATTTTTCAGATGTAACTATTTCCTAGCCTCATGGGTTTTTGTTTTTTAACTTTGTCCTTAAGTATATGGCAGCTCTGCCCTTTTTGTCATTCTTATTTTTATCTTAGATATGGGAGACAAGGAATGATGTATTTATTTACATTGCAAAATATGGGTAGAAAATTTATATATATTATGTATATTATATAGTATATAATATGTTATATATATATAAATATATATATATATTAGTGTCCAGTAACCAGGAAGGAAAGCATTTTCTTTCTATGTTTTTATGAAAATTTGTTTATTTTACAGAGGAACATACTGATGTATCCATAATCTGTCACATTCTGACATTTCTCCTTAATCAAGTTTAAAATACCTATTCCTAAATTAGCACATTGTTCTTAGAAAAATAAATTTCTTTTCCTTTCACATTATACCAATTGTGTTTTTTCTTGGGGATAAAGTAAAAGAATAATAAAATCTATAGAATTAGAAGAGGATGCTTTATTTCTTGCATATTTTTATTTGGAAATATATTTCAAGAAGTTAATTATTTTAATTTTTTTGTTTAATCATTTGTTAATATTCTTCTAGTTAAACTGATGCAATCTGCATAAGTATATATAAATTTATTATTGAAATTTATGTTACTGTTAAGTGGGTCTGTGATTTCATTGATGTGGGGATTCCCTTTAACCATGAAGATTACAACTTATCCCAAATGCCCATTCCATAAAACTCTCATTCTGGGGCCTGATGCTACTAGCACAGTGTCATCTGCAAATGTGAACGTCTGGGAATCCCTCTTCAGCTCTGACTTTTTGCTGGCTTTTGTCTGTCACTGTGGCAGATGCCTTTGACAAACAGATGTCTTCCTCTTTTATGTCTTTCTTGACAATCGTGACCACCATTGGACAAGGTTATGTTTCTTGTTATATTTTTCAAGGACTCTTGTACAATTTTGACATAAGTTTGTTCCTTGTTTGATGACCATTGAGTAAACATACTAATGAAAGAAACACATCCTAATAATTGACGTTGTTAAATTAAAAATTTTGTTATTACATAACAAAACCAGATGAAAGAAGGAAGTTGCAGCTCAGTGAAAGCACGGCTCATGGGCTCTACTTTGGACAAACAAATAAAGGAGGTGGTTGAATTGGTTATCATATACCCAATGGCAACAAAAATATACAGTTTTTTAGTAAGTTTACTCATCTTGCATTATAATGTTTATGATGAATATTTGTAAAAGGACCGCTATGAAAATTAATGTAGCATGTTTAGCAGAATCCGTTACAGAGAATGAAGAAATAGATTTGTTCTATAAAGGACTTAATAAAAACCACCAAAATAAATTGATATATACTTTGATACTCAGTAACATCAGTAGAAAGGAAATAAGTGAGAACAGTGAGAAATATGTTGGAAAAAATGAATGATTAAGGAGTGGGATAGACCAAAGTTATGTAGCACAGAAACCTCAGAACTATATATATAGTGAATACTTTTTTATAGAAAATAATTGGAAGACACTGGTCATATTGAACATTGAATAACATCAGAAAAAATGAAATTGATTATATTTTAATAGATAGACAATAATGACTTGTTATTGATGAGTGGAAGTCATTCCTGAATTAGCTATGAGTACATTCAGACTATTGACATGCTTAGGGCAGAGATTAAGATTAGTTTAAAAAAATCTAGAGGAAAAAATAAAAATGAAAAAAATATGACATGCAGTTAAAATAATTCCATCATGACCCATTTAAACAGTTATTGATTATAAGAAATGAAATGTGGATAGAAGAAAAGATATAGATGCCAGATAGAATAATTTTATACAGAAATGTAATTGATATAAATCGATTTCCGTAACAAGACCAAAGAATCTAAACAAACACAGCTTAATTGCCAATCATCTGGCAGCAAAGGGCAGTGCTACTTTAGATTAAAAGCTTGTTTTTGAAATCTTAAAGAGAAGAATAGTGGAATGATGATCAGATCATCTCAAAAAACAGAAGCAGTGGAGGATAATACTAACTTAAAGAAAACTTGACCAATGACTCAACCAAAGTCACCCAAGGTCATTTAAGAATGAAAGTTGAAGGACAATAATCAGAAGGAAAATGGAAAAGGACTGCAGAGATGTTTATAGCAGCCTCTTAACGTCAAGCACATTGTAACTACCATATTTGGATTCTAATATCACAATCTCAGTTATGTTCATAGAGGGGATATTCAAGAGAACAAAGATAGGAGAATCCGTGTACATAGAGGAGATCTATGCTGGAGGCAGCACATTTGTGAGAGCATTGATTTACAAAGTATCTGAATGAAAGGAAGATACATAAAGTGGAATAAATCTTGAACCTTACTAATTTCTCAAAAAAAGCTACAAGGAGAATATCAACTATTGATCTACTTGCCTACTTTCTCACCTATATAAAATTTTCATGAGAATTATGTATACATGCATTGTTGACTTTAGAAGGGAACAGGAAGGTTTTTGTAAGTGATATTCCACATAGACCACATGTCTACCATTATATAATTAACTGAAAAATCTTAACTGTATTGTTTTTGATTATATTAAAGAAACTTGACCCAGTAAAGCAAATGCCACCTTAAAGATTTTTTCCAGCAAGTTATTAGAGATTCCTCTAAAGATATAATGGAATCCTCTTTGATCCCTTTGATCATCACCATTATAGGAGGCATAAAACAAGGAGAAATGATTGCCAGAGGTTTTTTCATTATGATGGAGGTAATCCAGGGGACAGACTCAGTGTAAGTGGTGAGGTCCTTCACATGCTTCTCATTGTGTGTAATGTGATGGTCACATCTGTTTTAGAATGTTGAAAAATCTCCTATGAGACTTGAGTTTGCCTGATCGTCTACATAGAAAAATCAGTATATGCCCAGATTGTTACGTAAAGTTAGACAACCTTTAGAGTTCAGCTACCACTATGTGCTACGTGCACAGCAGCATTGTTTTGGGCCCAGAATTAAGCAGGCAGACAAAAACAGGATTGTTTTCTCTTTGGGAAACTCCAGAGCACCCTTAATGACCCCACTCCCCTCCCCTCCCAGTTCATCCAGAAACAAAGACCAATTTCTTAAAATACCAATGTTCTGTTTCATTGTATAAGTCATGGAAAACTATAGTCTCGGAAAAACTAAAAATTACTTTGGTTCACAGAGTGGTGGAGATATGAGCAAGGAGCAATTAATACAGTTAAAATACAATTAATAAAGAAGTAGAAAGAAGAGCCTAGAGCAAAGAATATTTTAAAAGAAATGTGTGATAGAGAAAATGGTTTGCTCGCATGATGAGAGCAAAGGATGGACAGGTATGGACGGCTGTACTTTGTGTCGCTGGAGGGAATATTTCTAGGGATGAGATTAAATATCCAACTGAGTACGAGGGATACTTTGCTGGAGAAGAGCCTTTAGTAATGGTCAGTAACTAGAGACACAATTCATTTGTCAACCTCTTATATAGTAACTGTAGCTAAATTTGATAGAGAAGAGGAAGAGAATGGAAAGGTAGGAAGGGGCCAAGTTATGATGAGCTTTGAATCCCAAACAAAATATGACCTCTGAGGTTTCTTCCAGCTCTAAATGATTCTATGATCTTTTGACTTTATGTATCCTGGAAGGAAGAGGGAGTCATTGGAATTCATTGAATAGGGGAGAGGATTGATATGATTAGACTCAAGTTTTAGGAAGATCACTTTGGTAGCTGTTGGGAAGAGACTTGGGTCAAGTCAATGAACATTTATTAAATGCTTATTATGTGCCAGGCACTGTGCTAAGTGCTGGGCTTGAGGCAGGAAAACCAGTGGGAAGCCTATCTTAACAGTCCAGACCAGAGGGGATAAGAGCCTAAACTAGTGAGTGAGCAATGAAGGGGAGGGAGAAACAAGATTTGGCAAAGGCTGGATATGTAGAGAAGTTGTGGATGACATTGAGGTTGCAAACCTTCATGACTGGATGGATGGTAGTACACTTGATAGGAATAGCAAAGTCTAGGAGGGGGGAAGGTTTTATGGGAAAGAACAAACTCTATTTTGTTCATGTTGAATTGGAGATGCCTATGAGATACTCAGTTTGACATGTCCACAGGCATTTGATGACTGTATCTCAGCAGAGAGACTAGAGCTAGATGATAATAACAAATAATCTGTAGATTATTTGCATAGAGATGATCATTGAACTTGTATAAGCTGAACAGATGCCCAGGTGAGAGAGATGTAGAGCAAAAAGAGAAAATGATCCAGGACAAAGTCTTCGAGGACACCTAAACATAGTGGATGTGACAGGATGGTGATCCAGCAAAAGAGACTGAGAAAGTAACATTCAGAGATGTAGGAGGAGAACCAAGAGAGAACAGAGTTGCTAAAATCCTTAGAGAGGAGTGCACCGAGGAGAAGAGGGGATTAACTATGTCAGATCATGGTTAAGATTGGGGACATTGTAGTGTTTTTGTATACAGTAGTGAAGGCATCAATAGGTAAGAAGAGACTGAAAATGAGTAGAAAGAAGAGAGTGGGGATGATTGTGGAGGCAGTCTTTTGGAGGATTTGGGATCAAGGGTGCATGGAGAGGGGTTAGCCTTGGCAAACAGAAGGGCCACCTCTTAATTAGAGACTAGAGTGGAGGAGGAGAAAGTGGGGGATGGTGTCACAATAATGTGAGAGGAGAACGGGAAAAGTGGGGAGTTTGGATCTAATGGCATCAATTGAGGTAAAGAACCTAGTTTAGAAGGCAGGGGTGAGGGAGGCAGATGGCAAAGGAGTGGAAGAAGAGAGAAGGTTTGGAATAGTTGCTGTGATGAGTGGGATAGGGAGTTGATTAGGAATGAGTAAAAAGAAATGTCTTTCTGCAGTTAGGGCCCAGTGATATTCAACAGGAAGCAGGAAACTTAGGGGGTTTCCATGTAGGGGAGCGCCCCTTTGTAGTTGGCTTTAATTTTCCAGAATCAGAATATCAGGAATTTAAAAAAAAAGTGAAGGTGGATTCTCTATGTGTTCACTGTAACCCTATGTTATAGTGAACATGGAGCTCTGTGTGGCCATCTCCAACAGAGATGACTCTGAAGTCAGAGCACTTGAGACATATTCTACCTCTGATGCTGCTATGTGATTCTGGGAAAGTCATTTACCCTTCTTGAGCATCAGTTCTTCATCTGTAAAATGAAGGGTTAAACCAGATGGCCTCTGTGGTCCCTTTCAGTGCTACATCTATGATCTTTTGAGCCTGTGATTCTTTGTGGTTTCTCTGGGAAGCATCATGTGTCTAGAGCATAAACGGCTCTCAGGTCATAAGTTGATCTCATTTTACAAGCGAGAAAACTTGAGACCCAGGGTTTAAATGATATCCAGTTCAAATATCTAGTAAATGGCTAAGGCAGGATCTGAACCCAGGTCTTTCTTGACTGCAAGGGCCACACCATAGGGTACAGGGAACAGAATATGAAATGGCTGGTGCTCAGGTGTGAGGCTTTACTATCTCAGCTTTAGTTTCCTCTTATACAAATTAGGGATAATACTCCTTCACAGAGTGGATATGGAAATAATGTTTTGTAACTCGTAAAGCTCTATTTAAATGAGTTGTTTTAATTATAAAATGAATTGTTTAAGCTTACCTTTTTAAGAAATTGAAAATAAGCATAGACCAACTGTTTTCCTAGAAGATTGTACTAAATTACCAGAAAGCTCAACAGAATTAAAACAACAACAACAAAACCCCAATAAAAGAAGTGACAACTCACTCTGGTGGCCAGTCTAGTTGAAAAGATGAGCTAGGAAATAGCAAGTATAGTTTGCTTTCTTCCAGAGGCCTCAGAGTCTGTGTTTAGCTCCCCATCTCTCTCAACTCTGGATGCCTGTTTCCTATCACTGTTTCCCTCTTGACCTTAGCTGTGGTGGCATATTGTCAGTCAGCTAGCATTTATTAAGTGCCTACTATGTGCCAGGCACCATGGTAGCTCTTAGAATACAAAGAAAGCCAAAAACATACTGAGTAAACCCTGACCTGGAGTCAAGAGGGCCTGAGTTTGCATCCATTTGGGATACTTATTAGCTGTGTGACCCTGGGCAAACCCTTTAGTGGGCCAGTTTCCTCATCTGTGAAAGAAAGAGGATAGATCTGATGGCCTTTCAGGTCCTTTCCATTTGTAAATCTGTGTTCCCATGAAGTTATAGGCAACTGAAAGGGGTTTTTGTTTGTTTTTAGGTATTGACACCTCATTTATTGACTTACTAGAGTGACCTATTTTCCCTACCAAATGTGGTTCTTCTTTAGTCTAGTCCTACCCAGAGCCTTTCTGATCTCCTCTCTAATCAAACACGTTTATGCTTTCAGGCTCTTTTTGAGTTTCATCTCCATGAAGCTTTATGTGATCACTTTAGCCTACCAAGATTTGCGTTTTTAAAATTAAATTTTATTCTTTTCAATTAATAAAATCTATTTTCCCTTCTCTACCACTCCTCTATTTTGTTTATGATGTCACCCTTTATTGTCAAAATCAAGTATCCATTTGGAATTTATTCTGGAATAAAGTCTGAGATATACCTGATTTTTTCCAGACTGCTTTCCATTTTTCCCAGCAGTTTTTGTTAAATAATGAGTCCTTACATTGGTAGGTGGGGTTTTGGGGTTTATCAAATACTAGGCTACTGCATTTATTTATTTCTGTATGTTGTATACATAATGTTTCACCAACAGACTTCTTTTAATCAGTACCAAATTCTCTGATTACTGCATTGCAGTAATTTGGTATCTATTTGGCCTCTATTGTTTTGGATCCCTTTGAGGATGCCTCAAAAGACTGTGTCTTTACACATTGAGTATTTTGATATGATGACATGATCCTAAAGATGATGAGTTTCAAATAATTTTTGATGTTTTAGACCAAATTAATTCTTAAACTATTTTTTAGGAGAGAAAAATTTTTTCTTACTGTAACATACTAAAAATTCAATATTAACATTTTTCTCCTATATTTAATATTTAACTGAAAATCTGAATTTATGTTAGTTTTTAAGGATCAGAGGCAACCTATTCGGATTCCTTGTTTCCTGGATAATTTCCAAGAAATATGTTGTGTTGTCTATCTCAAATTCTTGCATGGAAAAGGCTACTAATTTTCTTTTATGATACTCTGACATACTGATATTTTAAAAGTCAGGGAATTTAAGACTACTTTGAGTTCTTAAGCTTATAGTAATTAATTTAATAAATCTCTAAAGAATTACTTTTGGCAGAAATAAAACCCTGTTTTATTGTTTCCTTTGATTGAGACCGAAGGTAATTTTAAAAATAAAATGAATTTCCCTTCATAAAGATTTTTCCCAGCAATTTTTCTGAGATGAAGCAGAATCTTTGAGCTTGATTCTTGATGGTTCTATATGAGCTGGAAAAGCGACTCATTTCTGTTGCTGTTAGTATTGTGCCTAGAAGTTATAGAGTGAATAGTTGTTGATGTTTAAGTAGTAAATCATAAAGTCTAACTCTGCATGTGGGGAAGTGCACATAGACCTTTCTCATCAAGTTGTTTACCAGACTGTTTCAGAAGTTTTGTTACTGTATTTGGAAGTCCCATTTTAGGTTTAGAATTTTTTTTATAGGCTTTGTAGGTATATAGAGTCTATGAAATGTCAGTGGAGCCATTGAAATTTATCTGACTTGTGCATTTTACTCTCTGTACGACCCTGGACAGATCCCTTAAATACCTCTCGACTTCAGTTTCCTCATCTCTAAAATGGGGAGGGGAGTTTTTAAAAAATCTACAAGATGTGTCTTCTTGACTTGGGCTTCATAAACATTAAAGTGCTATAGAAACACGAGCTGCTATTGTTGTTAATCAGTCTAGTTCTTCAGATAGCATTAATAAGCTGGATAGTATTTGCTGTGCATAAGCCTCAAAAATTACCTGCTTATGTTCTCTCTTAGAATAAAAAAAATTTTTTTTTTGCATTTCCAGAAACTTTGAGATCCTTTTGGGAGGAATCTCTTCCAGGGGGCAGGGGCAGGGGGAACTGTAACCTCGATGCAGATTTTCCACCCCTGTAATAAACCAATGTATACTGAACACAGTTCCAACAGGAAAAAAATCATAGATATGGTGGGGTATGTATAAGTGAGACTTGGCCCCTTGGCAGAGGGAAGAGTGCTGAACTTGGTGTCAGGACCTGATTTGAGTCTTGGTTCTCCCACTAACTAGCTGAGTGACTTTGGACAAGCCACCTTTCCTTTCTGGACTTCAGGTTATTCATCTGCAAAAGCTAAGTGATCTCAAAGGTCCTTTCCAGTTCTCTATCCTTTTAAGGAATTTATCTTCTATAGTATTTTAAAGTTGAATTGAAGAGAAAATAGGGTTTTATATTGGTAGGCCCCTTTTTTCACAGGACTTTTATCTGATCCACTCAAAAGACGGGCCTCACAAAGGCCCATATTTTGCTTTTCGTGGGCAATAACTCCTTTGTTATTATAATTCTGCTAGATCTGAGAAAATATAATTGGTCTTACCTAGTTGCCAACTCAGAATTGCCACCTTGTGGCAAACAGGTTAACTGCTAGCTTCCTGCTTTTATAACAAGCCTTTCTAACTGTAAAGGCCAGTGAGAAAAAGGCTCCTTAAAAAACAAACACATCCAGGATGCATTGTGTGACACCCAGAAACTCCAAACTAGGGATCTGCATATCAAATTTTTCTTCACTGACAATTTAGAAAAATTGAATTAATTTTGTTAACGAGATATGTGACTTAGTGTTTCTTTTTGGATTGTTGGAATACAGTTCATTTGGCCTGAGAATCTGATTGACTCAGCCTGAGGTTAGCTAGTCAAACTAGAAGTCTTGTCAAAAAATTAATACAAGTTGATGGCTCATAAGCCCTGTATTGTAATTCTTTTGGTAATGAAGACACTACAAATACAGTGTGTTTTCTCTAAGGATAATCAGTATTCCAAATTATTGTTCGCTTGGTCTGCAGTGCCTCTTGGCATTACCAAGTACATTTCGTCACTTCTTTTTTAGAAAAGGATATTTGTTTACATCTTTATTAATTGACTTCCACTTGTAAACACTGCATTACTTGTCATCATTTTAGAAAACATGCATACATCCATATGTTATATACGAAAGAAGTTACTGAAAGTGAAGGTGTAATTTGTTGAATCAGTTCACTGTCATACTCCCCTTTTTCTGGGCATTGAATGACTGGCACTTCTTAGGCAATAAACCCTTCAGTTTCAACCTAAAGTCTTGATGGCTGATTTTTTGGTCCGCATGAGGTTTTGGGTAGAGAGTGACTTACTAAGTTGAGTAGTAGGAATTCTTTGTACCTTTTCAAGTTAGTAGTAAATGATCACATCTAGACAGACAAATGGAGGACATTTCTCATTTGGGCAGAAGTTAAAAATATATAAACCTCTCACTTTACCTTATATTTTGAAACCTGTTGAATGGTTGGTGCAATCAGTACAAAGTCATCTGAAAAAATGACTGTCTGTTTGGAGAACTAACTCCACTCTGTTTTACTTTCCTACCATTTTGGTAGTTTATATCAAATTAAAAGAGAAGCTGGCTACAAATAGGAACAATTAAGGCTAGTTTAAGACTAACTACAAAATCTGATGGACATTGTTAAAGGGAAGGCATCTTGCAGATGACATGAGCAGTTATCAACTTCTTACACATCAGAAATTAAAAAAAAGTATTTGGTCCTCACTCTGACTTATATAAATGTTCTGATTATATGTTCAGATTGAAAGTCAGTGATATGGATGGTCAAATTAAGTTGAAGAAGAAAACAATCACTTCAAAATTAAAAAAAAAATTCAGCTTTTCTCTTTTATATCACTTTCATTTCCAGATATACCCCCTGCCATGTTAGAGAGCCATCCTTTCTATAAAAAAAGTTTTTTAAAGTAGGGGAAGAAAAAGCAATTCATCAGAACTAACCAATATATCAACCGAGTCTGAGAGTAGTGTTCTGTACTCATAATTCTCTACCTCTTCAAATGTGGCAGAGAAGTGTATTTATTTTCTCTTCTCTTTGTCAGGGCTAAACATGTTTATTATAGTTAAATGACATTCAGAGTTTTATTGTTATTTTTTCCATTTCCATTGTTATTGTGTACGTTATTTTCTTGCTTATTAACTTCACATCTATTCATGTATGTCTTTATTCTTTACACCCGTTTCTTATATTGTAGTTTGTTTAGCTATTCTATGTTCAATGGACATCTTTTTTTAACTCTTATTTTTTACATTTAATTTTTATTTCAAAATTACATGTGAACACTTTTAACATTCTTTTTTTTAAATGTTGAGTTGCAAATTCTCTTCATCCTTCCTTTCCCTCCACCTATTTGAGAAGGCAAACAATTTGCTATAGCTTGTACATGTGCAGTCATGTCAAGCATCATCTTCTTGTTTCTGGTACTCTTTTATTTCAAAAAGTGCTGTTGTGAATACTTTAGTGCATGTCAGAACTTTACGTTTCATCTTCCTGGTGAACATAGGTAGCACTAGGATCTCTGGGGCAAAGGGTATGGCTATTTTAGATACTAATTCCATACTGCTTTCTGGAATGATTGGACCAAATCCCAGCTCAACCAATGGTGTATTAGTGTGATCATCTCTGTGTGATGACACCAACTATTCTCTTGTTTTATCTTTGCCAATTTTCTGGGTGGGAGGTAAATAAAACCTTAGAGTTATGCAGATGATTACTTTTAATAGCATATAAGATGTCAATTATAGGGTGAAGATGAGTCATTGAAATAGTGATTATTAAATAGTAACCCTAGGTCCTTGGTGGATGAGATATCTGTGATCTCTTTTAGACTTATAGCAGGGACTGCCATTTAACATTATGGGATTGTGAACGAGTTTAGAGAAACAGACAGAAGGAAGCAGAGACAAAAAGAAAGAGAGGAAAGAGAGACACAGGAGAGTCAGGAGGGGTAAGGAGAGACAGAGACAGAGAGAGATTCATCATAGGGGAGAACTATTGTCATTCTTGATGTTCATTGCCCAGCCTTCAGATTCATGCGCTAGAGGCAAAATCATATTTAATAAATTCAATAATTTTTTGTCAAGCAATTATTTTGTCCAAGACATTGTACAAGATACTTGGACAAATTATGCCCATTGACGGATACTTTAAAAATACAATACTCAAAAGACAAATGCTTATAGATATTAGTGGGATTAACATGCGGATTTTAAATGGTATGTGTTACTCAGGATACATTAAGTTAGTCTTATCAAGAATGAGATCAAGTTGTATTTTTGTTATGTGAACTAGTGGTGCAGAGGTTCACTCTGTGAGACTAATGGCAATCAGACTATTTAGCATACTTTATTGCTGCAAAGCTTACTTTGACAGGTGACTTGATCCAAAAGGACACTCGCTTAAACAGAGGGAGGAAGGGTATGTGGGGGCGGTGTTGGATATTGTGCTGTGTAAACTCTTACAAAGTAGTAGGAAATGAGATTACCTTTCATTGTAGGTTGTTGATTTTTCTGCTCTAAATAATGTCAGTTTCTCAGAGAAGTCAGTCCCTGGGAAAGCTTCATTCCTAACTTTATCATACCAGTTATAGTTCAATGGAGACTGATGAAATTATAGTAATTATGGTAGGTGTATAATAACAAGTATATGTTGAGGGAAATGAAGTAATATCTTTAGCATCATTGGTTCGACAATTTAGAGAATTACAAGCAGGTGTGAGAAACTGTCACCTGTTTTTATATAACCATCATCATATGCCTTTCTCCTTCTAATAAAAAAACTGCCACAAAACTAATAGACAGTAGATTTGATGGTGTATGGAAATTTCTGTACTCATAGTCTGCTACTTCTCTACCAAAATTGTCTCTGAGACATTGAGCATTAAAATCCTTCAATTTAGCTTCTTTTTAGCGTTCTTATTTACATCATTGTTGTTACATGTATCGTTCTGTTTCATCTTACTTTATATCAGTTCATGTGTTTTCTCATGTATTTCTCAGTTCCACATATTCATCATTTTAAGATTATATTCTGGAGTTTGTTTGAACACTTTGATTCTTCAAGCAATTCTCCACTTTGGCTCTAATTTTTTGTTACCACAAAAACTGTTGCTTTGTTTAAAAAACTGACAATTTCAATAATTTATCTTATCTTCTATTTAAATACTTTTAATCATTTGAAGTTGTTTTAAACAACTCTTATTGTATGGATTATTTTGGAGATTTATGTGATCTGTTAAACTTTTTTTCAGATATGTTTTCTTCTGTTTGCTGTTCTCTACATTGTTTCATACTTCATCATCACAAGGTACAAGAGGAAATCAGGCAAGTAGAAATTCTTTAATCTAAGTTTTTCATTCTGGTGCCTAACAATTATGAGCATAGCATACTAAATATATTGTTATACTTAAGTGTTCTGGTATACTAAGCAGACTTATAATTGGACTCCATTACCCATTTTTAATTGTTAAATTTAGCCCTAAGGCATCTCATCAATTATTATGTGGCAAAGGAGCTAAATGACTGAAACTAGGTGGTTTCACCTCTGCATGTTTCTACTGTACCTATGGTGTATACGTGTGTGTGTGTGTGTGTGTGTGTGTGTGTGTGTGTGTGTGTGTGTGTGTGTGTTATATCCAATGGGTACCTATCATCACAATTTAATTGGAAATGGGTTGTCTGTGATTGTCCATGGCCTGGGTTCAACTATTCTTCTCTTTGCATGTCCATGTTCTAAGTATCCTTTAAGGCTTAGGTAACATTCTACTTCTTTTATGAAGTATCTTTCCTGACTACTACTACTCATAGGAATATCATTTCTTTCTCTGCAGCCCCAAAGCACTAATAATCAGTGGTTCCCAAACTTTTTGAATATAAGGACTTCAGTTAATATAAAATATTTTGTGGCACCCACATAATAGTAGTAGTGGTAATAATGGGTGTTGATTGAGAAAATAAATAATGACAAGCTACTGTGAATCCAGTAATACTTTTAAATGATTTTATATTATATTAGTTATAATAGCATCTATATTTGTTTGAAAAATGGTAACCTATGTAACATGTTGAAATATTCAGTTTATAGAAGTTATTTTTGCTTATTTGTGAATTTACCAGTGAATTCTCAGGACCTTTCTAATAATACTGTTACTTAAAAGATGGGAACTACTGTTTTAGATCACAAAATTTAGTGCTTGATTATATACTTTATTACATAGTTATGAATATTTCTCCTTTTTCCTACATATGTATCATCACAACAGACTATAAGTCTATAAGCCTTTGAAGTTGGGGATCATGTTTTTTTACTTTTAATGTAACAATACATTGATAACAAATAATTTTAATTTGATAGTTAAAAGTGTGCAAAGTTGCTTACCTATAGTTATCTAATTTGAGCATCACAAGAACATTAACAGATAGCAGATCCACATCTTCTCTATAGCTTATGATCTTACAGAGTTGCCTGGACGTTGAAAGGGAGAGCAACTTGTCTAGGATCACAAAGCCAGGTTGTGTCTTAAGTGGGACTTGAACCCAAGTTTCTCTTATTTGGATCTCTACAATGCCATGCTGCATAGGTATAACCAGAACTACCCCCATTTTATAGCTAAAGAAACTGACATTCAGTGAAATTAAATAATTTGCACTTGGTCACCTGCCTAGTAAGCATCATAGCTAAGGTTTGAAACTAGGTCTTCCTGACTTTATTTTAAGCATTCTTTCCACTATAGGTATATAATATTTAGTATTCTCTTGGGCTTGTGAGTGCCCTATAGATATTCATTTATTGGGTATATGAGCCTTGACTTATGTTCATCTCAATTTTGAAGAATGTGCTTTAGAATTGAGAAAACCAGGAAAATAGTATGTGGGTGATTTCTTTCCTTTGAAATTTCCATTGTTTTTCCATTGAAAGAGTCCCAATCTTGGAGTCAGAAAACCTGGATTCAAATCTAGGCTCTGACATTTGCTTGCTATATAACCTTAGGTTATTCACACATCTCTGATACTCATTTTCCTCATCTGTAAAATGTGGACAATGATATATTCCCTTCTTACTTAACATGGTTATGTAAACCTTAAAACTCTATTACTTTCCCAGTGTGGGTACTGTTGTGAGTCTATGGCTGCCTCCTCTACTGAGCTGAATGGAAAGCTTTGTGGACCTTTTCAGTTTCAATAAAACTTTGAAGACCTGAAGATCAAAGTTGGTTAGCTGGTGGTGCGGTTGAAATGCTGCAGTTCAGCTGTTTGAGGCACAAATTGATGACCCTAGTTTCCATTTCATCAAAGGACTATCAAAACATTGAAGATTATGCAAAAGAATAACAACTTTCATTTCTCTCGTGCTTAAAGCTTTCACAAAAGGCCTTCCTAATAAGTATATTCTCCCTCTTCTTACTGAGTTCTGGTTTTCCCCAAATAGCTCTCCATCCCTGGCCTTGATCTTCAGTACTGGCTGTACCTGTGTTCACACCCCTGCAGTAGACTAACCGGTCCTGGAGGGAGAGTTGCTGTAGTACTTCCTCCACATTGCTTCTCTCTTATTATCACCATCACTTGACAAACACTCTTCTTTTGAAGATTCCAGCCTCAAATGATGGTAGTGGTTGTGTGCCTGCCCCCAGCTTATCCTTTTTTCAGGGAGTTTGGTACTCAGCTAAGTGCTTTCCACTCCTCCCCAGCTCCTCCTCTCCTTATACTAGTGGACTTCGACCTCCATGGTTATGTTCCTCTGAATTCCTTTATCTTCCAGTTCCTCAGTTTTTTGAAATTGCATGACCTACTCCTATCCATCTACCTTAGCCCCACATGGTCCCACACTGAGTCTTACCTTTCACAGTGTTTCATTTTCTTAAAAAACTCTTATATTCCTCTTTCTGAGCACTAGCCTTTTATCATTATGTCTCTCCCTATGCCTCACCTCTCCTAATGCTCTTTGCGTTTATCTTTTCCACTAGTTCCTCTGTCCTTTAGCACTTTGTCAGGTCATTCATCATTCCTTCTTTAACTTCATTTTCTTCCTTTCCCTATCCTGACTGTATAGTTAACCAATTTAACATGGTTCATCCCTGCCAGTCTCTAGCCTGACATTACTCACATCATTCTCCTACTCACAGGCTTCTGGATGGAGCTGGAGAGTCATGCTGACAGAGAACACTATAAATTCATGTTATCTGACTTAGGCTGGGACTTAAATGCAACAAAGCAGTTCTTTTATTCCTCCTTAATTGATTAACTATAACACTCCTCACAAAATCTGTTCCAAACCTTCTCTCCTCTCCTCAGGTGTCCTATATCACTCCTCCCTTTCCTTCTCATTTTTGCTTTTCTGAGAAAATCAAGGTCATTTGTCATGAGCACCCTCTTTTCTCTTCTCCATTTAAAAACCCTTTGATGTTATTCCATGGTCACCTCTTGTTTTCCCCAAACTCTGTGACCCTTCCCTCTATCAAAGCCATTCTTTCTACACATGCCCTTGATCTCATCCCTTTCCATCTATTCCAATAGTTTGCCTCTTCAGTCATCTTCTATCTCTTGCTGTAATTATTGACCTCTCTCAATGCCTTCAGACAACTTCCTTCTACAGTCAATAGAGCCATGGGCCTGGAGTCAGAAAGACCTGAGTTCAAATTCGGCTTAAATACCTACCACCTGGGCAGATCGCTTAAGCTTTGTTTCCCTCAGTTTTCTCAATTGTAGATTGGAAGTGATCATACCTTATAGGGTTGTTGTGAGATCAAATAAGATAATATTTATCACGTGCTCAGCAAAATGCCTGGCACATAGTAGCTGCTTAATGAATGTTTGTTCCTTCCCTTTTCTCTTGCCCGTCTTCTCCCTTTCCCACAGCCTTGTTACCTGTCAGTTGTGCTGGGTAGCGCATAATGCAACTGTTCTGTCTGTTGTGAACATACAGAAATTAGGTCTGTGATTCATTGAAAACAGTGCTTATTTGAAAATCGGTTTTTGTGTAATAATTCATGTTCATACTTCCTTATTATATTGTATTGCAAATTCAACTTTCTGTTATTGGAAATAAAAGAAAGCTAAAAATATTTTTCAAAATATTTTTGCAGATGAACAGGAAGATGAAGATGCCATAGTCAACAGAATTTCGTATGTATATTCAAATTTCTTGGTTTTGTTGACTGTATTACAAAATGAGGAATAAGAGAAACTTAGAATTATAATTTATAATACAAATTTTACAGAAAAAGAAATCTTAGGTGTAAAATGTCCTTACCAATTTTTATCCCAACTCACAAAGCTTATTACAAACAAATATAATAGTGTCCTAATTTAAATGCACGTGCATTATTGAGAGTTGATTGCATGGTGTTCAAAGCCTTTGACCTCAGGAATGGAAACCTCTGGTCTATAGAGGATCAAACAAAGAAGTGGTCTGAAATTAAACAAAGATTTGGTTGAATCTAAGGAAAGACTTATTGATTATCAGAATGATAATACATTTAAATGATTTTATAAGAGAGATTGTGGTGAGCTTTAGTCACTTGCTTTATTGCAGGTGACAGGATCAGATAACTCCCCCTGTGTTGGTATATAATGCCAATGTATTAGAAAATAGCCTTTTATTATTTTGGAGACATCAAATTAGGGTTAGAAGTCTTTGAAGTACCTTGGATAAGATTTTGTTTAATTGGAATCATTAAATTTCATAATACAAGATTATATAGGAGGTCCTCAGCTTTTTAGATTCTTGATTTTGGTTTTGTATATTTGGTTTTGATTTTCTTTTTCCTTTTTTTTTTGGCTTTGATTTTCTTACTGCCCACTGTACCAGTGAACACTTCTTTGTTTCTGGGAAGAAAGTGCAAAGTGAACTGTATGAAAGAAGGTGGTACTATGTGGCTGCATGATATTTAGTATTGCTGATTACCTATTTTATTCCACCTAGGAATAGGCACTGAAAAAGAGGTGACTTTCTTTGCCCTGTTCTCTTCCAAAAGAAAAAAAAAGTATGCCTCTTACAAGAGATTTTTTTGGGGTTAAGAAAGTTCTCATTAAAATAAAAATTTCTTCACAAATTTGTTAGACCCACTGGTCAGTCACCCTTAGTATTATTACTTCAATCACATACTAGGTTGTACTCTCTGTGACATCGCCTAACAATTAATGGACAATCATTTCAGCACCTGCAAGAGAGCTGCTGAGAAGAGAGGGATTAATTCTGGGGTCTGGAACGGTTTAGAGAAACAGCAGGGCCTGGGTGGGCTACACAGAACAACATTATATAGCAGGCACAAGGACCATAGAGAAGAGTCAAGAGCTGTAATAAGGTTCAGCTGGAAAGGTAGGAAGGGCTAGAAATAAATTACAATTCCGGCTAGGACCCTGTTTCCAACCAATATAATTTTGTAGATTTCAGAGCTGAAAGTATTTTAGAAATCACCCAATATCTTCTCTGTGACTGTATACTTTCTACCTTTCCATCTTTATTCTGTTTAACTTCAGATTTCCTGACTGAAAAAGAACTAGAAGGCTAATAGTGAAGTTTTCTTTTACTTAGAGAAAATAAAAACATTATTACTCTTTTACATTAATATAGCATAACTGCTCTGATATAAATGTTAACATGAATATCAAGTTAAACAAGCCAGGTCATAACGCAGGAATTCCGCACTCAACAAGTATTTAAGTTCAGTGCATGTCGGAAAATGCAGAATTGCAATAGGAAAAGAAGCGTTCTGTTGGATAATAGGTCAAGTTCATTAATGGATGTATTGAAATTTTAAAACTCAAAATAGATATGTTTATCTGAGCAAGTTACTAAATTAAAACAGTGCATTGCTATGTACATGGCAGTTTCTCTTCCTATTTTTCTTCTTGGTTGGAAGATTTAAAAGTAATTGCCTCTGGGCCATAGACAAAATGGGATCGCACTTTAAATCATAGATATGAAAGGCACCTGACTGTGACTGTGGCGTATATAACAAGCACTGATAAGAATGTTGCCTGGAGTCTTGAAAATTTAAACAAAATGGGTTTAAAGTATAAAAAAAAGGAGGAAGAAACTTGTTTATATATTAATGTATTTCCACCATGCAAGATACCATAGATACCATTTCTACAATGTTGAAAGAATTAGCAGTTGAGAAGTCTGGAAGTCAACAGGAACAAAATCAAGGAAAGGAAATAACAAGATAGATGAACTCAGATGCATGAATATTCAAACTATGGGTAATAAGAAGAATGAACTAGAAATCCTAATGCAGTGGGGCAAATTTGGTCTCATAATGTCAGAGAGACTTGAGGTGAGATTCACACATGAAATATGGCTTTGGAAAGGCATACCTTATTCAAGAAGAACAAAATAGATTAAAAGGGAAGGAGAGTTGTATGTTCATGTGAGGAAATCTAGTAGGGGAAGCATGGTGGAGAGCACTGGGATAAAGTTGAGTGTTGTGGGGGAACACAAATGAGTGTGGAATACAGTCACATACTTTCTCACACCAAACTTAAACTTTTGTTAGTCACTTGTTATATCTAATCCTGGTTTTCCTTCTTTTTTTTGAGGTCTTGTTGTGATAGCTCATTTAGATGGTTAAAAGAGATGCTTAGTGAACATCTAGAAGAGGAAGTAGTGTAGATAAAGAACCAATGTGGATCGATCAAGAACAGTTTATATCTGACTTTTTTTTTTTTGGATAGAGTTACTGGACTGCTAAGTCTGGAGATAGATTTTACCTAGATTTTAGTGAAACATTTAATGAAATCTCTCATGGCATTTGTAGGGGAGAAATGGAGAGGCATGAGCTCTGTTGGGTGGGTTTAGAACTAGTTGAACAAACAGCCCTAGAGTGGTCATTTAAAGTAGGCATTAGCTTGGAAAGAGGTTTCCAGTGGAGTGCCACTGGAGGCATTTTTTCTTTAGCAGTCATTTGGAAGAAGGCATAGATTGTATGATTACCAAATTTTTAGATGACACAAAGTTGGGAAGGATTGCTAGTAGAAGGACAAAGGGTACATTAAAATGATTTTGACAGGCCAGAACTTTGGACTAAATGTAACAAAATGAAATTTAAAAGGGGTAAAGTCTTATACTTGAGGTCCAACAATAAATTTCACAACAGCAAGAGGGAGGTATGGTGGGATAGCAGTTCATCTGAAAAAGATCTAGGAAATTTAGTGGATTGTAGGCTTAGGATTTGGCACCATTGTGATGTGGTAGCTAGGAAAACTAATGTACATATAGAGTGGGGCTATGGAAGTGATTATCTTTCTATAATCTTCATGGCAAGCCAATACTTGGAATATTGTTTTGAATAGTGAGTACCAGTTTGATAAGATATTGATAAAGCAGAAAATGTTTAGAGGCAGGCAGCCAGCATGGGGAAGCACCTTGAGTTCATTCCTTTTGAGAATTAGTTGTAGGACTGAATTTAGTTTGGAGAAGAAAAGACTTGAGCATTATATAATAGTTGTCTTTAAGTATTTGAAAAGGTAACATGTGAAAGATGGATTATATTTGTTCTCTTTAGTCTCAGAGGACAGAACTGGGTCTGTTGTGTAGAAAGGTTGAGGCAAATTTTGGATTTATAGAAAGAAAAATTTCCTTATAATTAGAGTTGACCTTTAAAAGTGGGTATAGAGGGAACCCCCCTCCCCGCCGAAGGCCCTTTAAGAGAAGGCTGGATGCCAGATATTTATAATGGAAATTATTATTTTTTTTTATTTTTTGCTTTTTGGAGGGGGGAAGGCGGGGTAATTGGGGTTAGTGATATACCCAAGGTCACACGGCTAGTAAGTGTTAAGTGTCTGAGGTTGGATTTGAACTCAGGTCCTCCAGATTCCAGGGCTGGTGCTCTATTCATTGCACCCCCTGGAAATTATTATTGAGATGCTGGTTGATGAGACATGGCTTCAGGAATACCTGAGTTCAAGTCCTCCTTCTGACACATACTAGTTTGACTAGTTTGGGCAAGTCATTTCACCTCTCTGCCTCAGGTACATCTTAAGACCTGTTTCAGAGAAGTTGCTGGCCTGCTTTGGTGGAGGTATTTTCCAAACCGGGATCTTCCCACACTGATGAAATTACAGACATGGATACCCTTCTGCATCCTCCTCCTTGTTGTCTATGTAATAATCATAGTTGGAGAATTTCATTTGAAAAAAGATAAATACTTTCTAATAGAAAGTTCTTAGTAGCTTGTTGAGGTAAATATAAATTATTCCTTTACTATAAGGGGAAAAATAGTAGCTAGAAGAATCATTATCCACTTAAGATTTCTCACAAATGTCATTGATAGAACTAGGACTATAATTTTAAACCCCTGATTCTCTAAACTGAAGCACTATTCATAGTATCAATGTTGAAGCATTTCAGCATTCCATTTCTAACCTTAATGATTGTATAGTTGAGTTTCCAGGAGGTGGCGCCAACTGTGTGTCTTAAATTCTCAGGTTTCTTGGTGTATTTAAATGTAATTTAACTTAAAAACATTTGAGGAACATATTTTATAAAACCTTTTTATTAATTTTTATTTATGAGTGTAACAGACTTATATAAGTCGTTAGTTAACAAGAATTTGAGTGGTTTACATGGGAATAAACTAAATTTGAAAAAATTTTTCTAAATAATGAGCATTTTATAATTTAGCACTACATAATTCATAAAAAAGTCCTTTTGGAATTGTGGTGGCATATTTTGGTTTCCTTTATCTAGCTGTGTTATTGTGGACAATTAATTTAACCTTTCAGGCTTTATTTCATAGCCTGGAAGATGAGGATAATATTTCTATTACCTGCCTCACAGGGTTGTGAGGAAAGGACATTGTAAACCTTAATGTACTCTATAATGGTGGCTGTTGTTGTGATCTGTAAAGTGAGTAGGTTGGACTCTATGATCTCCAGCTCCTTATGATTCCATGACTCTCTTCTTTTGCTTCTAAGGTTTATAGAATATTTTATTTTGAAAAAAGATTAATTATAATTTAATTTTGCTTTTTGAAACATTTTAAATTTTCTAACTGTCTAGAAGATGCTGTTGGATATGAAAAAACCAAGACAGAAAATTAGCGTTTTGGAGAACTGTCTAATCATTATTACATTGGGAGGCTTTCTGCAGCAACATTTTTTCTTGAACGCTGAATGCTGAGTGCTCTTTCATTTAGTAATCCTGAAGACAAAGGCAGAAACACATTCTGAAATACCAAGCTTAGAAAAACGTGCAATAATTGTTAATTTCTTTATCACTTTAAGGTTTACAATTTCCTCACAACTCTGTGACATAGTTGGTGCAAAGATTATTTCATACCCCATTTTGCGAATGAGAGATCTGTGGTTCAAAGGAATGAAGGAATCCAATAGTAAATATTAGGGCCAAGGTGTGAAACCACGGCTTGACTCTAAGTCTAGCTATGTTTCCACAACACTCTGTTGCTTCCACTAATGCTTAAGAGCTTTTGACAATAGTGTTGCCTAAAAGTGGTGAGCTTTGTGGGCCATTTTTGTGTATTTTCAAAATGTAGAAGATCCTGTCAAGATATATGATATTTTTCTTTATGTACCAGAACTGACTTGCCTAGGAATAGCATTAACCAAAGATTTCTTCCTTTTGGAGAACCACTAAAATTCAGTGACTCCATATACCTTGTTTGTTGTTGTTTTTTTGGTTTAATTTCTAGGGTATAAGTGTATTTCTGTTTAGGAAATGTACATCAGGCCTGCCATTTTTATATATTCTTTTTTTTGTCTTTTTTTTCTTTTAGAGGGGGGAAGGTAGAGCAATTGGGGTTAAGTGACTTGCCCAACGTCACACGGATTGTTTTGTATTAAGTGTTTGAGGCCGGATTTGAATTCAGGTCCTCCTGACTCCAGGGCCAGTGCTCTATTCACTGCACCACCTAGCCACCCCAATATATTCTTTTTTGGTCACTGATTTGTTGATGACAACAGATTTTATTTTTATACCAGTGGGAAGCAATGCTATTATAATTGTATTATGGAGAAAACTATAGTTACTGGCTAGTACCTAGCCAGTCAGTGACTAAAAATGGTATTTTAAATTTACTTTGTGAACCAACTGGTTGTGATAAGTCCTGGCATGTTTAATATAGGGCGGAGCGTGAAGCCTTTCTCTGTGGTGTGCTGAGGCTGGCTTTGGTGCTGAGAAATAATCTGAGATTTGTTACTTACAACCACAGGAAATTGGAACAAATGATGGAGTCTCGATGTGTTGATAGGCAGTAATTACTTCGAAAACTGAGGGGCATGGGTTCACCTTCACTGATGAGCTCATGGCTTGACTGGCCACCTTTATGTTTTTGTACCTTTGTCCTTGTGTATTTTGCTTCTGTTTATAATCTCCAGCCCCTTTTTCAGTCTACCCCTGTAACTTTGTGCTTTCTTCTTTTAGCAGATCAGTTCCTTGAAGTTGTTAATATGCCTAGAATGACTGTTGCTAATAGACGTGGTCCCTCAAATCACAGTGAAGGTGGGAACCCTGGGGGACTTTTGTTTAGTTCTGGTTCAACCACTTTCTCTGTGAATTTGAGCTACTTATTTTGATCCCTTGTTTTCAATTTCATCTGTAAAAAAATGATATGTTAACAGGATTATGTTAATTGATCAACGAAAACTAAAATAAAAACATTCCTTCAAGTTTCTACTTCCCACTGGTTCTGGTTCTTTGGGTGACATTTTCATTTCATAAAAGTCGTGGCATATGTGAATTGGATGAAGTCTTGTAGATCAACTAGTCTAGAGGCATCAAACTCTGGGCTAGCAGGCAGAAGCAGTCAGGAGTGCAGGCGAGCCAGATTAAAGTATAATGAGTAAATATTTAATAAAATCAATAAAAATAACAATAGAACATGTTTATTGTTGTAGTTCAATTCTGTCCCCTCTTCATGACCTCATTTTGGATTTTCTTGGCTAAGATGCTAAAGTGGTTTGCCATTTCTCTCTCCAGCTTATTTTACAATTGAGAGAACTGAGGCAAATAGGGTTAAGTGACTTGCCCAGGGTAACACAGAAAATAAGTGTCTGAGGCAAGATTTGAATTCAGGGAGATGAGTCTTCCAGACCCTAGGCCAGTGCTCCATCCACTGATCCATAGTAGAACACAGGTAATGTTAATTTGTGGTTTTCTAAGTCAATATGGGCCCACAGGGATCTATTTCTGTTTGAATTTGACACCTTTGAATTCTAGTCTATCTCCCTGGCTTTACTGAGGAGTCTGAGAACCAGAAGGCTGTCATTTTCCTTCAGGTCTGTGGTGGGTCAGAACCAGAGCTAGAACTTGCATTACTGAGTGTCCTATGCTTTTTCTGGCATACCACATGCTTTTTCAGGAAAGGTAATCAATAATACTTTTCCTATATTTAAATTTTTAGTTTTCATACAATATGGAAATTCTTCCCCCTTCCATTTGCCATCCTGCTTTTTAGAACAGAGGGCCCATCCTTCATCACTTGTTGCTTTTGAAAAAATAGTTCTGTTATTTGCCACAAGGTGGCATTGATTTCAAAGTCACTTTTTAAAGTATGTATTTTAGGAGCTTGGCATGGATTTTTCCACGTTTTTACTTTTAATATGTTGTATTTGTTTTTAGGTTTCTCTTTTGGAAGGCTTTAATGGAGGGGATGTTTTATTTAAAAAACAGTTTTCACTCCCCTGATCTTAGTATACTTCCTAGTCTTCATTTGTCCATTCTACACCTGTGGTTGTGGAAGATTTTGCCTGAATTGACTTTTCCACTTGTTAGCACCTTTTTTAGACATGCATTTTAATCGCTTGAAATGGTTGTCACACTGTTGTTTTTGACTGTTGGCAGACAGTTAAACAGACACTATCATGAAATAATTATTTATACTTACTTAAAGATTAGATTTCTTGTTTGCAAAGCCATATTTCCTTTGTCTTCATTGGTTGAATGACATTCTATTTCAGTATATGCCAGTATTCTTTTGGTCCCCATTTTTACATTCCACAGTATTTTTGCAGAGCCATAGAGTTCCAGTGCTAAAAAGAACTTTGATATAATCTAATCCCCGTCTCTATTGGCCCCAGATTTCAATTCTACCTAAGGTGTTTCTTGGACACTAACCTATCTATATAAATAAATTTAGTGGAAATTGTAAAGATTGGAGAGGCACTGTGGTGTCATCAATAAGAGCTGGCCTCAGGGCCAAGAAGATTTGGGTTTAGATCCTGCTTCTGACACGTTACCTGTGTAACTCTGGACAAGTCTGTTAAGCTCTTACTGGCCTACACAGTTTTCTAAGACTAAGAGAAGGTTTATTAGGGGAGAGAGAGAGAGAGAGAGAGAGAGAGAGAGAGAGAGAGAGAGAGAGAGAGAGAGAGAGAGAGAGAGAGAGAGAATGACTGTTAAGAGTTTTCTCATCCCTGTATCAATGAAATAACTAGTCTAACCCCTAATCGTATCTTTTAAAGAAGGATGTTTTCAACTTCATGGAGTTTTTAAAGTCCTAGAAGCAGTCCATATTTGAAAAGCATTTGGATTATCAATACTTGCTTTTTTCATTCTTTGTGGTGACTAACTTTTTTTTTTCCCTTTCAGGCTGTTTTTGAGCACCTTCACGTTAGCAGTTTCAGCTGGTGCTGTTTTGCTTCTTCCTTTCTCAATAATCAGCAATGAAATCCTCCTTTCTTTTCCACAAAACTACTATATTCAGTGGTTAAATGGCTCCTTGATTCATGGTTAGTATATATATTGGCAAATGTGATTTAAAATGGATATTTTTCTATGTTTTTTTCCTCCATTCTATCTCTTATCTTTTTAAAATTGTTTTTGAATACTTGGTAGGAATTGAGGAAGTGAATTTATTTCAATTTTCTGTTTCGTTTTCAAGATTTAAAAAAAAAGCATGCCAAAAAGCTTTGATGAGGCTTTAATAGAATCAGAAAATCTGATTTTACATTTCATTATTGTTATTCTAGCATTAGTCTAAATGGTATTTGCGAAAAACTTATTTTAGTCAATAGTCAAGTATTTATAGTTGATATATATATATATTTTTTAAATTAAAAGTTCCTTAAATGAAAAGGTAGAGTGATTTGTTTAGAGCATGCTATATGCAAGAAACTGTTCCAGGTGCTAGATAAAGACAAATACACATCACAGCTACTCTTCCTAAAAGGAAGATTCCCTCACCCAGCTGCCAACCAACTTCAACCCATAGGACAAGCAAGCCACCTAGCTGAAGTAAGGTAGCCCAGAAGAGAGACAAGAGGCAGCAAATGTCAGGCAAGTCACATCACCACCGGCACCCCCTGGACCACTCTCCTCAGGTCTTGGTGGAGACCGTCCAGGACTCTGGGCCCAAGAGCCTTGGGAATAGCCACACCATCATCCTGGGAAGCAGCCCCTGTGAAGATGGAGCCTGGAGACTGGTGTTGTAGGGACTGCGGCCATGGTTATTGAAGACTCAGAAAAGGAAGTTCTTGTCACCACGGTCCTCAACATAGAAACTGACATTAGAGGAATGATAGGAAAGAGGAGGCATGGCCTTCTGCTTTGCTGCTGTGCTCTAGGGATCATGGGACCTTTGTATCTGACTCTTGTCTGAAGCTTCCACAGTGTTTCATATGTGGAGAGCTCTTCATAAATCTTCCCTTCCTCCTTCCCTCCTTTTCTTCCTTCTACCCCTAAAGATGGTAGATAGATGGTGCAGAGGATAGAGCATTGGATCTGAAGTCAGGAAGATACTGTCTCAGACACTTAGCTCTGTGACGCTGAGCAAGTCATGTAACCCTGTTTGCCTCAGTTTCCTCCTCTGTAAAACAGGGATAATTATAGCACCTGCCTTCCAGGATTATTTTGGGAATCAAATGAATAATGTTTGTAAGCACTCAGTACAATGCCGGCACATAGTAGGTGCTTCATAAATGCTTTTTCCCTTCCCTCCCCCCTTTTCCCTTTCTCCTTTGCCTTCTCCCCCTGTCCCCTCTTTTCTTCCTTTCCCACCTTCCTACTTTCTTCCTTTTTGGACATTTCAAACTCTATTTCCCCAAACCCAGCCTTCTTCCAAAATTCTCTATTTCTGACAAGAACACCACCACATCTTGCCAGTCCAGGTTTATGACCTTGTTTTCATATTTGACCACTCATTCTTCCTCACCCCTCATAGCCAGTCACTTGTCAGATCTTGTTGTTTCTAAGTCTGCCATATCTCTCTCACATATTTTCTTCATCTTTTTTTGTCACTTTCAATTTTATTGGTGGGTTTTTGTTTTTACATTACATATACTTACATATTGCTTCCCATTTCATGAGAGGTCTGTTATAACAAGGTAAAAACAGTTGTAAAAGAAATAATACAGTTACGTCATCTGAAAGAACATGTATCATTTCACATCTGTATCACTCCTACCACATCTGTATCACTCCTACCACTTTTTTTTTAATAAACAGAAATCTGTTTTCTTTTTCTCTCATCTTCCATTCCTTTGAAAAAAAAGAAAAGAAAAAACCCAAATATCTTGTAACAAATATGCATGGCTAATCTAAGCATGCTGTCACATCATTGCTGATTAAAACCCTTCTATAACTCAGTGGGTAAGAGTTTCTGAACAAAACATCCTGTACCTTATGATCAGCTTAGGGATGAGTCTGTCTGAGTTTATCTATGCTGGCCTTTGGACAATAAACCAAGAACCCATATCCTGTTTACTTCAGTAGACATCAAGTGCCTGCTATGTGTAAAGAACTGTATTCAAAGTCTTTTCATGTTTTAGATCTGTGAGAGCTTGTGTCTTAGTGGTGTAGGCTTTGAGATCCTAGGGATACTTCCATGCTATAGTGAGGAATCAGAGTAGAATTTTAGTGGAAGAGCTTTATGGGGAAATCTTTTTTAACAGAAGGAGAGTGTAGAAACTAAGACTATTTTCTCTTTGGTGCTGGACCAGAAGAAAAGTGGGTTGAGGATAGGGAAGCAAGTTGGCCAGTGTCTGAGACCCTTAAAAAAAAAGGAATAGGTTTCCCAGAGCACTCCTTGGAACTTAAATGTCCTTGGGCATCCATACCAGAAGGAGATCCTGCCGTGTCCATCATGCTGATAACTCCTTACTCTGCTGACTTTATGCCCTACTTTGCAATAACTACTGCTAGTGAATTAGATTTGGAGATATTTCTGAGCCCATTACAGTATGGGACATATGTTTCTGGCCTTTCAATGTGGAACATTTCCTAAATGAAGAATGGATGAACCCTTGCAGAACAGTTCATCAGTGTTGATTACATTCTTTAGTGCAATTAAATTAGCAGTGGTATGGTTAAATGGGCTTATATGGATTGGCCTCTTCATTGGAAAAATGTATTTTCTCTCTTAAGAGACAATATAAATAATAACAATGATACCTAATGTTTATATAGCACTTCCAGTGGGCTAGATAACTGTGCTAAGCACTTGACAAATATGACCTCATTGGATCCTCACAACAACCCTGGGAGTAGGTGCTCTTATTATCCCTATTTTACAGGTGAGGAAGTTGAGACAGAGAGAGAGGTTAAATGACTTGCCCAGAATCACACAGCTAGTAAGTGTCTGAGCTTAGATTTGAACTCAGGTCTTTTTGACTCCAGGCCTAGCTTTCTATCATTGGGCCATCTAGCTGCTCATAGAAATTGTACAGGAACAGTTAGATGACACGGAGAGAGAATAGAACAGAACTATATATAGGTAGTTAAAGATGTCAAGAATGGCAACAAATTCATATTATACGATTATAAGGAAGATCAGGACAAAGAATGTTATTGTCTACCTATTTAGGAGTGGGATCAATATTAGGTAAATAATAAAAGTTACAGGCACATACACACAATTACAGTCTCAGGATATTTTTATTTTAGCTTACGTGTTCTCTGTGTTTTAGTTTCATACCTGTAAAAAATAGGGTTGGACTCAATGACCTCCAATATCCCTTGCAGCTTTAAATCTGTTATCTTATGCTTGCTGGTCTTGATTTCTTTTCTTATGCTCTTATATATTCAAATATCTGTACATAGCAATAAAAGTTAAAGTAAAATTTATATTTTAAAAAGAAATATTTGTAATTCAAGGAATCTGGCTTAAAAATAGAATTTTGTAATATTTCATTTGTAAATTGGAGATTACTTGTTACCTCTAGCTTTTCTTTTATAGAACGTGCTCATGGTGCTTTTGTGGACTTAGAAATCTACGGAACTATATCATGGTTGGTTGGATACAAATGAGAGAGTTTGAATACTTTCACCTTAAGAAAATATTACCAGTGATAAATTATGTGATATACTTTTAAATGTGTATGTGACATACTTTTAAATGTCTGTGCAGCTAGGTGGTAGAGTGGATAGGGTTCTAGGCCTGGAATCAGGAAGCCCTGAGTTCAAATTTATTTTTATTTTTTCATTTTTTTAAAACTTTTTTTTATTTTTAGTTTACGTCATTCATTTCCATGAGATTTTGATTTACAAATTTTCTCCCCATCTTTCCCCTACCCACCCCGCCAAAACAGCAATCCCACTGTATACTTCCTCCCCCAATCAGCTCTCTCCTATATCCTCCCCCGTCACCCCTCTGACTTTCTGGTAGGGCAAGATGGATCTCCCTACCCCAGTACCTGTATATTTCCCTCCTTCCTATTCCACCCCTCCTCTTGTTCTATTCTCTACTTTGTCCCTGTCCCTTTACAAAAGTATGTGCTTCTAACAATCTTCCCCCTTAAACGTCCCTTCCCCTCCATCCTCCCCCCTTTCATCTCC
>CM053581.1:515758938-515774917 GCA_028627135.1 Pseudochirops cupreus | reverse complement strand
AAGGTCAGTCTGCTTACATGAGAGATAAAACATGCTAGCAACTCATATTTGTGGGTGTGTGATGATTTTGCAATGTGGGTTATACTGCAATACTTGAGTTGGAAGGGATTTAGGAGTGATATAGTCCAACCTGTAATTGAATCCTGATTCCTTTTACAGTTTACCTAACAAGTGATTATCTAGCTTCTACTTGAAGACCTTATCGGTATTGAATATACCACTATCACTCATTAAATTACTGGAACAAAAGGACACTTTTAATTGCTTTGGAATGATTTTATTCTAGTACTGTTCTGTTTTGTAGTCCAAAGTTTCTGCTAGGTTGATAAGTACTATTATATGTATATAAATATTTTTGGGTCCAAATGTTTTCTACCAGGAAAATGAATACCACTAATACTGTATTGAAATAGTATGTTGATTGAATTTGAGGACTTTTGACTCCAATGATGAATTTATGGAGGACATGAACATACCATAGGACGGGCAAGCATGAATGGGTTGCAATTTGCATTGTTGGAAGAAGCATCAAAATTGGTGAGAATGTAAATCTATTTTGATTGACTGAATGTTTCCTTTTTTGTGGTAGTAGGCATTTAAAAGTTGAGGAAATAGTAGATGCATGTAGTGACTTGTAATCATAAAATATTTGAAATCATAGCAGCATCTATGTATCTGTTTTTGGTCTCAAAGTAGGACATAATAGAGAAGATATGGTGTGCTAAAATATTCCTAGTGATACTAGACAGTTGAATTCCTCAAGTATAATAGAAAATTGTTTTGAGCTGTTAGCTCTTTTACCTTAAAATTGGAGAGTTAGATGATGAAACTCCCCAGGAACCAACTGATTGTCTCTGAATTCTGCTAAACAGAATCTTTAAAAAAAAATAGTCCATTGGAAATTCAGCTCAGTCCTTTTCAGTGAAATGATTATTAGATACCTGCTATGCTTAAGATACTATGCTAGGCTTTGGGCATGTGAAACAAAAGAAAGGAAATCAACCATTTTGTTTTATATTCTACTCAGGGAACAACATGTGCCTAAGTAAGTAATTACAATGTCATTTCAAAAAGGAGAGACTGCTAAGAACTAGGCAAAATTAGGAAAGGTCTCTTTTAGGAGATCATACCTGAGATGCGCTTTGAAGGAAGCTAAGGGTTTGCTGTTTCTTATCTTTTGCTTTTGGTCCTTTTTCTAGCTTCCTGATTTATCTAGAGATCACCACCAGAAAAGATGCAGCAAATTCTGTTAATCTGGTTACATGCCATTTAATCTTTTCTTTCCTGTGTATGCCAATGGTATGCTACAGAATACTTAGCTCTGTGGATAACATTTATGACTAAAAGGTTTTTAGACATCTCCTTTCTGTTCTTTTCTACCTCTCTTTTCTGCACTTGCTGCCTGGGTGGTATAGTGGTAAATATACTAGATTTGACATTAGAAGACCAGTTTTTGAGGCTTTGCTTTGCAACATGTGTAAGTCATTATTAACCTCTCCCACTCTGAGTTGGTTTCCTTATCTGTAAAATAGGTATGTAAGGACATGTATTATCTCCCACAGGGAATAAGGATCAAATGAGAAAATGTATACGAAAATGCATGAGTTGACACATTACTGAAGGAATTGAATCATATTAATCTTGATATTCTCATTATAAACAAAATTAGAAAAAGAAATTGCAGCTAAATGAAAGGATAGCTAGCACACAGGTTTTCTTTGGAAAAACAAATAAAGGAGTTGGTGAAATTGGCTTTGTTGAGAGTCCAAAGGCAACAAGAAACATCATTTCGTGGAGAATTTAGCCACCTTGTATTTAAGTGCTTATATTAAGTATTTGCCAAAAGACTACCATGGAAACAATTGCAACTTATGTGCCAACGAGTTCTAGAGAATGAAGAAGAAAAATTGTAAAAAATAGATTAAAACTAATACAAAGATAGGAAAAAGAATAAACATGAGAAAAAGATAAAACGTTCAATTAAAAACTCCAATCTGACCTATTTAAACAAGTTGACATTGAAAATGGGAAAAAAAGATGGAAGAAAAGGAGTTAGCATCCCCTACAACAATTTCATTCCAGAATTTAAGTGATATAAATCTGTAGAGATCAAAAGAACCTAAAAAAAACCCTCTTCTTCAGCAAATATTTGACTTGCTTATCAAGTGGAGAGAGAAGGCACTCAAAGTCATTACTGATTTAGAATATAAACTTATTTGTAGGAGAGAGTGTATTTGAAGAAGGGTGGAGAATTATAGCCAGATCTGCCTCCAAAGACGGTGAGAAACAATGAAGAGAAGCCAGTTTAAAGAAGGCAAGAAAACCACTGAAGCAGAGCCCTTATAAGAACATTTAAGGCTGAGATTCTAAGGAGAACAATAAGAGAAAGATGGAACAGCTCAGCAAAGATTTTTGAAGAATTGATTCTTAAGATACTGAAGGAGGGGAATATACCAAAAACATGACAACCCCCCCTGAATCTTCTTATTACTCAAATGAGGCAGTCATAAGAACAACAGTAACTACGAATCCATATGCCTAATTACCCATCCTTTCCTTTTTTTTTTCCTCTAAGAATTACTTACATATGTATTGAGGGCTTTCACAATATATGTATTGATGGAACAGCTGTGTCACTAAAGGAACAAGCAGAGTTTTATAAACAGTATTCCATGTTAGAACATATCTTTGCTATTTTAGAGTTTTCTGTGAGATGGCTAGAATACAAGATCCTTTTGTGTTTGTGTGGCTGCCATAAAGCAAAATGCTGATTTTGAGGGCCTCCTTCAACAAGCTTTGTCTCTTCGTACATCAGAATCATATTAGATTGCTTGTGCGAAAGCATATGGTGCTAAGGTATCACTTATATTATAAAATTTAAAGATAGTGTCCTGGTCTGAAGGTCTTGGTCTCACTTGAATCAAATTAGTCTTCCTTGAGTAGAAAAGTTAATAATTTTTAGGGAGTTATCTTAATATACTAAGACTTAATATAAATATGCTAAGACTTGATGAAAGTAAGAATGAGAATATTTTTTACATAAAGCAGTCTAAAAAGGTAACTCTTGTTTACCCAGATTGAAAGGGAACCATTAGAGGGAATACAGTAGTTAAGGAAGAAATAATTGGTTTAGGGCAGATATTTTCTGCAGGGTTGTGCCTGAGTTTGACATTATTATTATTCTCTTTCTTAAATCAAATCTCCTAAGTTTCAGCTACGTAGCTTCATTTTACTTTGCTGTAGAATTTTGTCTTATTTCATGATTACTATAAATTTAAGCACCATCTTAAGGAAGAACTTCTAAACAATTAGAATGATCCAAAAAATGAAATGGCCTATTTTACAGGGAGTAGATTTCCTTTCTCTAGAGCTCTAAAATTTTTCAAGTAGAGGCTGGGCGTTCCTTGTCAGATATGTTGTATAGCAGATTTTTTATTGGACTGGTTGGGCTATGCCGTATTTTCTGAGATTTTGTTATTCTGTATGTAAGAATTGTGAAGCCTTGTACAAGGAACAGATTGATATACAATCAATCCTCAACATTTTCACATTGAATTTTTGTGACTTCAAGCCTTCCTGTGAAGTAATCTTATTTTCACTTTTGCATTGGCAACTACACACATTTGTGGCTATGTGCAGTAGAGAAAAAATGAGGGGTATGATGCGTCAGGTTTGTGGAGCAACTGGTATCCTATTATGTGCTTCACTGGCCTTGTTTACCCTGCTGTTATAAAGAATTCCCCATGCTTTTATCACATATTTTCATTGTTTGCTTTTTAAATTCAAGTTTTGTGTTGCAATTACACTCCCAAAGCATGGTGTTGGTCCTTTGGGTTTTAAGGTTGTATAGCAAGACCTCACCAGCCTCATCAGCTTCCAGTAACAGTGACTAAAGTCCCAGCAACCATTCCCTTGGTTTTCAAGGGATGGCCAAAGTAGAGAAGTTTACAACAATATAGTATATATATAGTGCAATGCCCTCATACTGCCATCTGACACAAAAGAAGTAGAAGGCAAGATGCAGGTGAAAAAGGGTTTTAGTTTTAAGAATTTTATTTGCTGTATTTATGGTTACATAGATTCCATGTGTTATGAAAAGTAAATTTTATCTAAAATCAGTATTTTTTATTGCAACATTAGCACGAAAGGTCACAGAATTCTTGGGAATTGCTAACAAGACCAATGATTTTTTGTGTTATTGACTTTATTTCATGTATTGCATTTTATGGGTTATTTCATGGCTACTGTGTTAGGAAAAGTGCCCATTATCAGAATTAATGTTTTGTTAAAAAGAATTATATGCAGAAAAGTATATTTTTAGCAATCTCTAGTGAAAGATTGTAGTTTTTGGTGCACTTGAGAACCTAACTTCCTTTTCCCCATAGATTCAATGTATCATTTGTGTTTTTGACTTTTGTGTTGTTTTCTGGGAATGTTATCCTTGTGAAGGTTGAGGATTGACTGTAACCCTTTTGACCAGGCATATTTTAGTGAAATTTACTTGACATCTTCAGTCTTATAGTTCAGTTTGGGTCAGTGTGATTTGCTAATGTGAAGGTAGGGTAACTCATCCTCATCTCACTTAAAGTAAATGATAAGATGAACAATCAACCAACCTCATAGACCTTAGACTGTGTGAAAACTCAAATTGTGGTGATGTTTCACAAAAATCTTTGTCTGATATATCAAGAGAAGTTGGCGGTGCCCCAGGAGTCAGTATAAAATGTCAAGCTGGTTAGAACCAGATTAATTTGAGAGGTTGAAGCAATCATGGCTTTCTAACGCATCCCTGAAGAACAAAGATAGGACTGAGCAGTGACAGAGAAAGGAGATATTGCAGAGCATTATGGAATCTACAGGAATCTTGGAATAGAAGACTTGAGCTGAGAGAAGGGCCAAAAACTGGTTGACTGTTTCTCAACCTTCTTTAAAGGTTGATTTCCCTTCTTGCTGTAAGAAAATTGTCTGCAAATACTATAATGTAATCTGTTCTTTTGTTTCCCATAATGTTTTCAGTAAACTGAATTTTACCTCAATCATAAAGGAGCCAGGAGTTAACTGGGATTGCTATGAATGTAAAGTTAGGTAGAGAGCCCAACCTCTACCTAAATATTAAGAATTTTTCTAATGGAAGACTTGGAGCAATTGTGATTAAACTTACAGATTTTTATCTAAAATAAACTCATTCTTAAGCACCCAAGGGATGCAGACTATTACAGAAAATTAAATAGTTTTGATTACATGAAATTGAAAAGCTTCTACACAAACAAAATTAGTGTTCTTAGGATAAGAAGGGAAGTGGTCAAATGAGAGGGGGGGAAATATCAGATTTCCCTGATAAGGATTTGACATCCAAGTTATAGAAGAAATTTAACATATATACATATACATATATATCAAAAACCAAAAACCATTCCCCCATAGGTAAGTGGTGAAAGGAAATGAACAGTCTTCAAAAGAACAATTACAGACTATTAACAATCATATAAAAGAATGCTCCATAAACACTAATAATAAGAGTAAATAAAGCAGAGCTGAACAACTCTTAAGATTTTATCTCATGCTTGCATATTGGCACAGATTATAAAAGACAGGAATTATCACTGTGGGAGTGGGAAGACAGGTACACACTACTAGTGCATTGTTTGTAGAGCTATGAATCAGTACAACCATTTTGGAAAACATTTGGAGTTATGCAAATAAAGTGACTAAAATATTTATACCCTTTGACCCGAACTGACTATGTGACTATGGGTAAATTTACTTAACCTTTCAGTGCTCCAAGAAATTCTTCACATACATAAATAAGAATTTTCATTGGAGAAGGGAGTTTTGACAATAGGAATTATCTGTATAAGTGAAATCATACATTCAGATCCCTCTCCATAAAAACAGAAAGAAAACAAAGCAAAGCCCATGGAACTCAAAACTGGTAGTTCGTTTTTTGACTCTACTAGGATTATACCCCAAGGAGGCTGCTGATAGGAAGAATTCTCTATACATATCAACATTTATAGTAGCACTTTATGTGATTGAAAAAAAAATTAGATACAAAGTAGATGACCATTGATTGGGGAATGGTTAAACAAATTGTGGATCATGAATGTCATAGAATATCACTGTGTGTAAAACATAATAAATGTGAGGAATACAAGGAAAAATCTATGTGAACCAGTGCAAAATGAAGTAAGCAGAGTTAAGAAAACAATATGGGTATACAGTGAGTACAGCAGTGCAAAAAATTGAAAGTGAATGTTGTGAAATTACAAAGAACAAACAGCTCTTTCTAAAGAAGACCCTCATCCCTTTGAAGAGTTAGAAGGTCCACAAGTGCTGTACATGGGTCATATTATCAGACTTTTATAATATATTGATTGGTTAATCTGAATTTTTTTCCATTTCTTTTTTTGTCTTTTAAAATACTATTTGTTAAATGGGATGGCTCTTTGAATGGGGAAGGGGGAAGAATACTGGGGGGAGATTTTTGTGATGTGAAAAGAAGACATAAAAAGTTATTAAAAAACAAATCAAATCTCTAACGCCAAAGAAGAAGGAACCACTTAGACCACAGGGGCCATTATATACCCCTAGGTTTACATGAGCTAATTAATGGGTTACACTAATAATCCTTGTTTATGTTTGGTTTGGGATTGAAGTTGGATCAGAACGAATCTAGGAGTTAGCACATTGAATAATAGTTAATAAAAGCAATAGAGAAAAAAATAATTGAAACTTTAAATTACTTTTGTTCTTCTGTACTTTTCAAATGATTTAAACTTCAGAAGAAAATAAAAATATTGTTAAAAATTCCTTGAAAAATAATAAAACATGAAAAATAGTTTGCAAATTGATGCTTTTTAGTTCCTTGAGTAGAGTTAGGAAATGATTTCTCAGGTTTGAGGTTTTTTGTTTTGTTTTGTTATATAGAACCTGTGATTTCATTGATGTGGGGAATGCCTGTTGTTGAAACTCCCTTCACCAATGAAGATTAGTAACTTGTATGCTTTATAGAAGTAGAGAATTCCTTTTAGCAGTGAAAGGTTAAATAAGTAGTCACATAGCCATTCTGAGTCAAAGACAGGCCTTGAATCCAGGTTTTCCCCACTTCTAGGCAGTCCCTCTATACAACACACTGCTTTTTCCCCTTTTGTAGTGACAAATATACATTAAATTTTATATACTTTTGTTTGGCCCACGTTTTTAAAATGACTGCATGATATACAACTCTGGGGCAGAATAACAAAGAAACTATGAATTGATATGATAAAATCCTTTGATTTCATCATAAGGGTCATCAATTAAGCAAATGAGCCTTAGACTATGATAGCATGATATACTTTATCTTATTAAACATTTGTTTGAGAAGACAGCATTTTTGGAACTTAGTATGATTTTGTTCCATTTGAAATAACATTTATACACTTATTTAAAGTTACAAAACTTTTCTCCATAATAGCATTGTGAAATAAACATTATTCCCCATTTTACAGATGAAGAAACTTGAGTTATAGATATTGTGATTTGCCCAGGATCACCAGAAAGAGCTGTAGCTGTGATTTAGCCACAGGTCTCCTAAATTCGAAGTGCAGGACTTTTTTTTTTTTTTTGTTATACCATATAGATTGAATACTTGTTGGTCATTTGATGGTTTGCTTCTGAGCATGACATAGACCTGGCAAATTTATTTTGTCCACTATTTTGTTTTATGATGTTATTTATTTTCTTAACACAAACAGTAGAAATTGCTTCTTCATAATTAGGTATTTGAAACAGAAAATATTTTATGTGCATCCAGCAGGTGGAGCTAGATGTTAACATATGCTATGGAAAGCTGACAAAGAACACTTGATTTTGTTTCTCTTTTAGGTAGGCAGGGTTACACAGGATGAGATTCTGTAAACTAGAGTATATCCCCTGCAGAAATGATGGTAATTTAAAAAGCCATTTAAGGAGATTATGAAATGACCATCTAAATGCATGTGTAATTTTTAAAAAAAGAATTGAATCTTGAAAGTTTTAAAAAATTAATCTCCTTTGTTTTTAATACCATAGTCATTTCTGAAGAAATCCTACCTGCTTTCTCTTCCGGTGACATTTTCTGTATTCATCTTTCAGAAGGACCACTATATTTATTGGTTTAATGGTGTGGTAGAGTGGAAAGAATGCTGGGCTCTGGACTCTGGAGGCCTCAGTCCTAGTCTCAGTGCTTATGCACTCTGCTTACTTAAACCATCCCAAACTTTGTCAAGTCCTTTAAGCATTCTGAGTCTGTAAAATGAGAGGCAGGTGGCTTTAATGATTGTTAAAGTCTCTTCTAGCTCCCTGATTATGGCTACCATGATTTTTCTGTTCTGCCATTGTATTTTGGGGCATGTGAATTTTCCTCCATTGGACCTTTTATTTCACTGGTAGAAATGCTTTCCAGGTGAGGAAACTCTCACCAATTTTAAGTTGGCACTTTCTTTACAAATCATAGTTTCAGAAAATTGCCTAGAACTAAGGCAATTAAGTGACTTGCTCAGAGTTAGCGAAGTCCGAGGTGTGACTTGAACCCAGGTTTTCAGGGCTTCCAGGCCAACTTTTTGCTCTCTATGCCATGCGTCATCTTCTCTTTAGGAGATTTTTAAGATAGAGAATCTGATGATTGTGACTAATTTTGGATTGTATTTGGTCTCATTTCAAATCCAGTTTCTAAATGGGTTAGGACAAGTATATATCCGTAAGAGTTCTTATGTTAATGCATTCTTTATCAAAAGTATAAAATATCAACAACTTAGTTCTGTAAGCAGTATACTATTTTAAGTTGTTTAAACACATTAAATGCTTACAATTTAATTTTGAAAAATTACAAAGACACATTCATAAATGAAGAAATGTTTAAATGTCAGAGATACAAATAGCACTTTACTGTTTGTTTCCTGAATATAGAGTATATTTTGTAAATAAGTTAGCATTTTAAAGCCTGCCACAAACAAAACTTCAAGTATTCATGTTTATACATCCTTTTTGGTAAATCCACAACTAGTAATTTGTATTGAATTACCAAGACTTTGAAAAATATTAATTTTAGTTCAACACTTAGGAGATTACTGCTCCAGATGGTTTCTGTATAAGTCATGCTCTACATTAAGGTGCATTCAAACTTCGAGTCACGGATTAAGTGATACTGCCCCCAACTAGCACTCCCATGGAATCCGTACTTTATCTCAAAACTTAGTCTCTCCCTCGTGTGTAACCTTGTTTTAGCTTGTTGGTAAGCATCTATGTTTAAAATTAGTCCCTTGATTTATCAAACGTGCTTAGGATGACCCTCTTACAAACTTTTCACACAGAGCCAGTTTTTCTTTTTAATATGTGTTTTCCTCATACAGAATTTGCTTTTATATCATCAGTATCTGTACCTGAAGGCAAAAGTATGATCAGAGAACTTATATTTACGAATATCAAGCTGTAGAAATGTGTATATTTCTAGGGAATTAAGAGATTGCTTTGTACTTGCCAGTGACAGGTCATTTTTATTTGTTTGTTTTCTTTATAGCAAGTGACTCTTTGGGGAAAGACCTAAGGAAATTTCAGCCACGAATCAAAACCTTTTTTGGGGGGGATTTATTTGAAAACTTCTGTCTTCTTGAACATCTTTATTTTATTGGCATGATAAGTTTTCTGTGTTGTTATTTTGGATCAACTGTTTTCAATTAGGTAGAAGGAAAAGGTACTTTCTATAGTAATGTAGCCTATTAGTGATTTTAAAAAATAGAAACAAATAGAACACTGGAAGATATTTTATAATCGAGATTGAATTGAGTTCCTCACTTTGCCGTAATTCAAATATGGCTACAAGAGTATTCCTCTGTCCAGAAAAAGAAATTCTTGAAGGTACAAAATATATTTAACAAGAGTGTACTAAGGCAGTAAATATGGAAACATCAGTTAAAGAATGGAATATTTTGTTTTATATTTCTGAAGTAGTTTAGCACCGTAACATAGTTTTAGTTAAACCAATATGTAATTTCTTTCTTAATATACCCATTTATTAAAAGCTTAGATTGTGCCAGGCACTGACCTAAGTGCTTATGATACAAAGACAAAAATGAAGCAGTCTCTGCCCTCAAGAAGCTCATATTCTGTTGGGGAAGGCAACAGTTACATATATGGCTTTCAAAAAGATGCACAAAATACAAGGCTATTTTCGAAGGGAAAACACTTAGCAACTGGAGGAAGGAGGAAAGGTCTCATTTAGAAGGTGGTACTAGAGCTGAGCTTTGAAGGAAAGCAGGAATTCTAAATGTTGGAGATAAGGAGAGGCATTGGAGGCAGCCAGTGTAAAGGCATAGAACTGTTGTGAGTGAGGATTAACAAGGTCTCTTTGATTGGACCATGAAGTGCAGGGAAATCAGTAATGTGTAGTAAGAATGGAAAAGAAAGTTGGAGTCAGGTTTTGAAGGCTGAAGAAAAGAGTTTATATTTGAGGTAATAGGACATGATTGGAGGTTTTTGACTGGTAGAATGACATAGAACTGTGCCTTACTTTAGCAGCTTGCATGAAGGATTTTGTTAGTTATCTATCTCTTCCCTGTTATGAGCAGGAATTATGTTGGGAAGTGAAGTGGAAAGAATATAAACAGATAACAGGGGCAGCCAGTTTTAAAGCTGTGAGAAATTCTTAGTTTTTAAATTTTTTTAAATTCCCATTTCTCTCCTCCCCCCAGTAATGTAGTAAGGAGTATAAGCAACGACTTCTACCCAGGGACTGCACAAAAATTCAGTCATCAGCATTCATGCAATGGGAAAAGGGGCCACCATCAAAAGCTAGTGCCAGTTCAGGCAAACAAGCCTCTCAGTGGGACCAGATAAGAGCTATAGACAAAAGTAGTCTGCAGGGCTCTGTCATGAAAGGTTCTAATTTAAAGAAAGCCCAAGGATGGTCAAACAAGCCTAATCTACTCAGTGGCTGTGCCCATAAATGAATGAATGAACTTATAAATGAATGAATGAATAAATGTTTGTTGCAGGGATTTTTTTCCTTTCTCTTTTTTTAAATGTGGATGTCAATATTGAAACAAATAAAGGGAGGCTGTTAAAACATCTTTAAAAATGCACAGAAGAGAATAAAAGAAAGTTCGGAAGGAAACAGGACAGTTGTAAAAGTATGGGATTGATTATATATTTTTAAAAAACAAGTGAGATGAAAGCATTCAATCTTTCATATATAGTCCTTTTTTGTGTTCTGTTAGGAATGTGAAAATGTTATTTTTTTGGTGCTTAAGTTCAAAAATAAAAAAAAAAACATAGATGCACTTGTTTCCACACCAGTCATTTCAGATTCATCTTTATGGTCTTACACAGACTGCTCTCTTTTAAAGAGATCCTGAGTTCTTTCTACTGACAACTAGGTAGTTTAAGAGATTTTCAATGGTAATCTAAGGTGTGTGTAATATCTGCCTTATTTGCTGACTTAACTGCTGCAAAAGATATGACACCATTATATCTTGTTGGAACTGTACTTTAAACGAAGATATATGGAGTGAAAAATGATAAGCAAATAAACATTCAAATTTAATTATTGTCAATACCTTACAGAGCCAAATATAAATTATTTTTAGTCTACCTGCTGTCATAAATGCCTTCTGTTGGCATAGATGATTCAGATTTTATTGTAAGTTTTCTGGCTCAGATTTAATCATTAAATAATCTAACTAGTAAGATATCACTTATGCCACTTTTCTAGGATATACACAACTGCAGAAAGCAACATTATGTAATGGAAAAAATGGTAAAAAGATGTCTTTCTTTGGCAACCAAGAAATAATGTATTTTGTTTTTATTTGTGAAAGGATTATGAATTTTCTGGCCTTTAAGCTTGTACAAATGACATATAATCATTATATATCCTTAGATCATTTGATACCCTTAGTTGTGTGTTGTTTTTTTTGGGGGGGTGTGACTCCAGGAAGTTGTAGCATGCACAGAGGTATCACCAAATTGAGGGTAACTGACAGGCCTCAAACCCTTTGTTGAGGTAGAGGCATGTCCACTCCAAATGTGTGAAGACTTCCCCTGGTGAAATGGGTTAAAGACAACAATTTGTTCCAGTGGCCGTGAAGATGGCTGAAGGTGGTGCCGTGGAGCACTTGGCCCTTGGGATCACTAAGGTCATCTACTACATCCTGGGCCATAGCCAACCATCCTGACTTTTGTCTTGCCACTGGACTTTGATGACACTGGAAGAGAGAATGAGGCTGATGACTTGGCGCAACTCTGTCTTACATAAATCCAACTCATGTGCCAGTCAAGATGTCACCTGTGATGTCAGTGGGTTCTCTTTGAAAATGAAGGATGAAAAAAAAGAAAGAAAATGAAGGTTGGAAAACAACAGCAACAACTCTTAGCTTGATGGTTGTAGGCCATAGACCAGGGATGGGGAGTCTGTGACCTCGAGGCCATGTCTGTGAGGTCTGGATTCAGTCAAAGGGCCACAATTGAGGTCACGGGTTCCCCACCCTGGTAGAATATCTAAACCAGCTCCCTCATTTTACAGATGAGAAAAGTCAATGTCCTTTTTCATTTACCTAGTTCCTTATTGGGAAAAGACCTCTTTCCTATACCTTCCTGTATGCTCACTTTCCTTCCTCTACTCTGCACAATTTAAGAATTTATTTTATAATTCAAATGGATTTATCTAATTTGGCCATAGTTTCAGTATATTGACAATTTAATCTTATAATTTCAGTTTAAGGCATTTTAAATTTGCTGTTACCGTAATGATTCTACTCCAGCAAGATTTCTCCCATGCTCAGATATTCATATGGATCTCATAAACATGAATGCAGTGATGCAGATTGCTGCTCATTCACACCTACTCCATCCTATGTACTATCTTTGCAAATACACAAAATAAGTGAATGGGGTTAGAGAGCTATAATCTGCCTCCAACCAAGTTGAAGAAGTGTGTAAGAACCTGTTTCCTGGCATGCCAAAATTTCATAGTTTATTGCCATCTACACTTCACTTGTCTACCTCACATATTTCACCAACCTCAGCTAACTTGAACAGAACTGAGCCAAAAAAGGCCCCTCAGCTGTCAAAGTAAAAGTTACCCAAAGTCCTAAAACCAAAGTTTAGGAACTTTACTCATAGGAGAAGCCCCTTCTTAGAGATCATTTTGTACAAACTTCTAACTGTACAAAACTTAGATGAACTTAATTATCAGGTTGTCTAGATCATATTTGTGTATTGTAAACAGTGAGGTGTTAAGGTGGCAAGTAGGGAAGAGATAACCATTTATCAAGCACCTACTGTGCTTTAGACAAGAGTGAAGAACTTTAAAAATGTTATCTTATTTGATTCCCACAGAAATTCTGTGAGGAAAAGGAATGTGTTGCTAAAGGTAGGTATAATAATAGCTTTATAGTGAGGAAAAGGATAAAGAATTAATTTAAAAATTGGATGTAACTCAAAAAAAATTATTTAGTAAGGGCTGTTTAGTGTAGCAGGGGTGCATGGGGTGTTCAGGGAGGACCTCTAGTGTGAGGTCTGTAGAACCATTTTCAGAGCTGCTCATCCACTTTTGTTGTCCACCTGCCACCCAACTCTCACCTGTGACTCTAAGAAATGTAGCATGCACACCATCCCCAACCTGGTTAAACTGTCTTGGCAGATGGTGTAAACCAGGTTGAGGGTAACTGATGGGCCTCAAACCTGTTGATGAATTGGGGGGGGGGTGTCTACTCTAAGCATGTGAAGACTTCTCCCAGAGGAATGGGTGAATGAAAACAATAGCTGTGTAGTCTGAAGCAGGTACTGGGGAGTGCTTAGAGCTTGATCAGACATCAAAGATGTCAAGGTATAGCCATTGCCAGTTTTCCTGACTTTTGTCTTGCCACTAGACTTTGATGACTCTGGAAAAGACAGTGAGACTGGTGACTTTGTACAACTCAACCTCACTTACAATCCAATTCATGCACAAGTTAAGACATTACCTGTAATGTTATTGGTCCTCTTTGAAATGAAGATCAAATAATAGACTCAGTTTAGTATAGGAACAAACAGCCCTAAGCAATTTAATGGGCCCTGAGGATAGCATAGAATAATAATGGCTGTGTGTCCAAACCTGTATTATTGTCATTTATGGAAAGGTTAAATTCTATTCAGTATATTTAAGAAGGCAAAGACATAATGCATTCTTTTTGGAGGGGGAAGGCAGGGCAATTGGGATTAAGGTGACTTGCTGAAGGTCACACAGCTAGTAAGTGTGTCAATTGTCTGAGGTCAGATTTGAACTCAGGCCCTCCTGATTCCAGGGCCGCTGCCCTATTCACTGTGCCTACCTGCCCCTACATAATGCATTTTTAAAAGTAAATTTTAGGGATACCTTTTGTTTGTCATTATCATAGTTTCTCCAGTAACCCTTCCTTGGCCCTCCAAGAGAGCCATCCCATATTACAAATAATATATTTTAAAGACAAAAGAAAAAAAAGGAAAAACTTTAGTAGCTCTGATCAATACGTTGACAAAGTCTGCAAATGTGTGCAATGTGTAACACCTGTGCACTTCCTGCCCCGCGAAGGAGTGGGTTAGGAGTGTTCTCTTAAATTTCTTCCGTTTCATGTGTGATCTTTCTGATTTTGCTACTCTTCTGATTTTTTTGTGACCTTTCCATTTACAATGATGCATACTGTTTTCTTGATGCTGCTTGCTTTACTTTGCATCAGTTCATATAGATCTTTCCATGTTTTTCTATTTATTGCATTAATTTTTCTTATTAATATTCCATCACTTTCACATGCTACAATTTGTTTGGTATTCTCTGATCAGGAAGCTTCTACTTCTACCAATACTTTGCTATCACAAAAAGTGCTGCTTTATATACTTTGGTGTATATAAGGATTTTCTTCTTATCAGTGGCTCCTTAGGCTATAAGTGTAGTAATGGACAGAATGGTCAAATGCATGGATATTTTAGTAATTTAATTTGCATAATTCCAAATTGCTTTCCAAAGAGTTGTACCATTTTACAGCTCCACCAATACACAAGTGTGTCTATATCATCCCATTATCTCTCTGACATTGGTTATTGCCTTTTTTGTCATTTTTGCCAATTTCCAGGTGTGAAGTGAAACTTAAGGGTTATATTGATTTGCATTTCTCTTACTAGTGATTTGGGACATTATTTTATATGGTTGTTAATACTTCTTCCATGGAGAACTATTTATATCCTTTGGCCTCTTGGGTAATGGCTATTAGTCTTTTTTGTTAATTGCTTATATATCTGGGATAGCAAAACTTATCAAAGACATTTGATACATTGGACTGCTTTCCTTCTTATCCTGGGTGGATATATACACATTTTTAAAAAATTTCCATCAAAATGGTCAAAACAAATGGTTTAACGCTTTAAAGGATATTTCACTGATCTGTGCAGCTATGCATTATTGTGGAATGAGCACTATTTTCTCTGCCACTTACTTGTAGTGTCATCTTGGGCAAGTTCTGTAAAAACAAGGAAGATAATACTTGCATTGCCCTATCTTATAGGTTTGTTAGTGCTATTAAAATGTGAATATTATTATCTAGAAACTTAATTTAAATGAAATAGTTTATTTCCTGAAGATAATGGATAAATGATATTTATGCTTTACTGATGATAAAATCTATTTAGATTTTTCTAGAAATACAATAATTAGATTGGTTTTATTAGTCATTCTTGTTAAATAAAATGAATTCTTAGGGAACCTGTTTTAATTGTTAATAATCGCATTTTATTTTGTGATTTACCATTTTGGTAAGCATTTATTTAAAATTGTTGCAGAATGATTTGCCCTAATAAACCAAATATTTTATTATTTTTTTCATTTATTTATTTATTTATTTAAATTTTTTTGAGTTACATATTTTCTCCCCGTCTTTCCCCTGCCCACCGCCCCAAAACAGCCATCCCAGTGTTTCCCCCCTCCCCCAGTCTATTCTCTCCTATGTCACTT
>CM053581.1:515738304-515758438 GCA_028627135.1 Pseudochirops cupreus | reverse complement strand
CTCTGCTTTCAGAAGGGAAAGCTCTGTCCCAAATCGCTGGGGTCCTCCCAGCTGCCGTAGCTCTCAGGAAGATGCTGGGAGTCTTCCTAAATACTTCCGGCTGACTGGATAATAAAGACTCCAAGACGGAGGCCCGAGACGGCAATCCGGATCCAGGCCGCTCAACGCGAGAGCACTGGCCTGAGAACAATCGCTAAGTCCCCCTGCTGTCTGCAGGCCGCGGGCGCAAAGCTACAAAGCAGAGGCGGGTGCAAAACCTCTGCCTTTCGCTTTTCTCCTCTGGATGCCTTTTGCTGGGCTGCTTATCTTCCCCTTTCCCAATCCCCACTCGCAGCTGCTGCTAATCTGCTCACGTGAGAGGCTCCTCAGCTCCTCCCGTCCAGCCGCCCCCTGGGGCACAGCCACGGCTTCAGGGCAGGCTGGTTTCGGTTCGCAGTGCTGATATGGTTCCTCGTAGCCCAGCTGACTTTAGTGGGAAGTATCTTTGTGTGCGTTTTGCAGTTCTAGGATTGGTTTAGAGTCCTGTTTTATGGGTATTTTGGGGTGGCTATGTGAGAGCTGCGATATGTTGCGGCTGCTACACCGCCATCTTCTAAACCAAATATTTTAGTTAACTGAAAGTTTTACATATAGTGTATTAGGGTCACCAAATTTTAAAGAATTATGCTATGTAAACATAATTAATACCTTTAATTAATTAATAATTAAGTATATGGAATGCCTTTAATATTAAAACTGTATTTTGATACTTGGATGGGTCTAAAAGCTTATTGATGTAGTTACTCCTTCCAGTGATTCAAACTGTAGGCTATCCATATGCCACCAGAGTACTAACAGGTTTGTCATTTATCACTTTTCAAGTATACATTTTAAAATTTCTTTATTTAAAAGGTTTCTTAGTGCAGATGAATAGAGGTTTGTTCTTTTTTTGCTATCATAGATTTGTTTTGCTTAGTGAAAATTAGTTAGGTCTAGTTTTCAGTAATATTAAAGAATAAATTCTTTGAAGCAGATTGATGTCCCTTTATTGTAATCAGTTTTGATATTTCTTAAATGCTTTGTATGCAATGTGGTATTTTTGTGATACTTGATTTTGGTGTTTAGTGTCATCATTCTGTTGTAGGCAGTACTTTTATATGACCTAAAATTACTGTGTGCTTTGAAATTGAATGGGTTTTGTTGGTAATATTGGTAAATATATTTCAAATATTATTTTTAGCCAATGTCACTGTCATATAGACATGAATTATCTCAGAATTGCATCTTTCTGGATGGATACTCTTCCCTTGGTCATTTGAGATTGACTGTTGAGAGAATTTAAATGTGCAGTTGTGATGTTTTTTATTTTGACTGTTGTTTTTTTTTTCAATAGCTTGTGTCTTTGGATGTCTACTCACATTTGTTATATGGTGAATCTCCTTTCACCTTTAGGGTATGGTGGATAATCAGTATTTATGTGCTCAATTCCCCCAATGGACCAAATGATTTGAATACATTTATGGAATTATGTTACTACAAGGATACTTTGTTACTAAATTGGGCAATTGAAGCTATTATTTATTCTTTTAACATTTCTGTAATAAACCTTTAAAATAATTTTTTCCCTCTTTTCCCTCCATTCTTTTTTAGGTTTGTGGAATCTTGCTTCTCTCTTTTCCAACCTTTGTTTGTTTGTGTTGATGCCTTTTGCCTTTTTCTTTCTGGAATCAGAGGGTTTTGCTGGGCTGAAGAAGGTAAATATTACTTATGTTTCTAGAATATCTTAGTTAAGAAAATAAATATCAAAAAGAAGAAAATAAACCTCAAGTTATATTAGAAAAATGTTTTTTTAATCAACTTCAGTTTATGTTCATAGAGAAAATCTGTCCTTTAGTAATTGCTATCATTAATGTTTTAATGTATCTGAAAATTTGTCGTTTCTTTTGTTCATATGAAATAAAAAGATCCATTAGACTTTTTTGATTCCTAGCTCACTATTTTTACAGTTATTTAAAATGTCTATTCTAAATTAAAATTTTGTTTTAAAGATAACATATTTGTCCCAATTAAGTTAAAATACATATATTAACACATCTTAAAGAGTATGTTTTGAGAGTTGGCCTGTAAAAATCAAATAAAGAGTGATAAAATATTATAATTCTTATTAAGTTGGAGATTTTTACTGATGTTTGAGGTAAAGCGGGAGAATTAGAAGTGAATCGGTGGGAAAACTGACCCCCCCCAAATCCTCTCTTAAAAATTACTAATTAAGAATTCACAAATATTCAGGAATTGAATTTTCTTGTGTCACATCTTAAAAGGAAAATAGCTTATATTTACAACTTATAAAATCATCAAATATTATTGAATATATCAAAGGTGTAGATAGTTGTGAGCTTATGATTTTACTTTAGATCAGTAAGTATAGGAGTAAATTGACATAGTGATCCTTTAGATGAATGATTAAATGCAGAAGTAAATTGACACAATGATTTCTGTCATATTTAGTGGTAAAAATGGCCTGGGTTAAAATCCTAGCTTTCTCATATAATGATACCTTTGTGATCTTAGACAAGTCACTTCATTTGTCTCTGAGCTCTAACATACTATGATTCAATGAGATACAGATATCATTGTTGTCTCTGCTTTGAGAATCTAACTAACTCCTCCCTATACTGTTGTCATGGGCTTGATGGTCACCCTAGGTTACTGTCTTCAGTTTCGATTTGTTTTTGGTGGTGGTGGTTTTATTTAGTTCACTGTTTACAAACTGTAACTTAATTTTATCACTTAAAATTTAAGGTTGGTTTATATGATAAATTAGTTCAGGTAATTTTGGAGTTTTCCTATCATTAGTCCTTGTTAGCTAGGTTGAGTTATCATTTTTTCAATTAACAACTATTTCCCTTTTGAGTTATTAGTTTTAGTTAACTTGCTTTGGCAATCACTGCAATCACTATAGAATTTGAAATTTGAAATTGCTTTAGTGATACTGTCTGGAGAAGTAGAATAAATTGATAAAAGTAATTTTTTGCTCTTTATGTAGAATACATTTTGGCTTTTTTGGGGAAGAAGCAATCTGGATCTCTTGGTATAGACTTTCCTCTTCATGACCCTCACTTAGCTTCTGCACCACAACTGCCCGTCAGTATTTCAAGGATTTGTGCTTTCCTTGTTTTGGGCATTTTTTCCCCCATCAGTCCACTTTGCAAGGCCTCAGGGATTGAGTGGTTGATGTTTGAGGCTTGATATCATGGAAGAATTCACAATGCTCTATGACTCTTCTGCTTGTGAACCTCTCTCACCTTGTCTAGACTGGAATCCTGTCTGGTTTTTAGGCTCTGGCCAAGCTTGCAGTGAAGTGACAGATTCTTCAAGACCTTGAGACTGTCTATACACAGCATGCTATGACATGGGTATGAGGGCTTTACTGTAGGAGCAAAGGAACTGGAAGTACTTAAGTTTTAGGTTGAGATAAATAAGAAATGAGTTATATGTGACATGAATAAAAGGAACTGAGCCTAAAAAATATTAGTTTCTCATGAGAGCCAGAAGATACCGGTAGTTGTGAGTAAGTGATTAGAAATTTTGTATTTCTGTGTTGGAAAATTACTAATCTGAGATGATTAATGCATGTTTGGTATGTCTATCACGAAGATATTTTTGGGACTAATATGGAGCTCTAGCATTAAACATTAGTGGATTGAGTTTATTTTATTTTTCAACTGTTTTCTTTCCCTTCTCCCACACCAGTTTTTTTTTAAACAACTCCAAACCCTTATAACAGATATTCATAGTTAAACAAAACAAATTCCATCTTTCTCATTTCCAAAAATGTAAGTCTCATTCTGAATCTTGAATCCATCATCCCTCTGTTAGGAGATGGCTAGTATGCTTTATCTTCAGTTCTTTTTATTATCTTATTTTTGGTCAGTGTAGCTCTCAAGTCTTCAAGTTATGACTTTCTAGGGTATCATTTTTGATTATTCAGACTCAGTTCTTTACCAGATTCTGATGCTTTACCAGTTTTCTGAACTCTTCTAATAATACCTAGTAACCACAAAATCTGGAAGTGGCTGAAAGTGGTACAGGCTTGAACGACTTGTTTTAGGATTAGAAGTAATGAGAAGCTGGCTATGCAGTATGAATTTATGTAGTTCGGTATTATTCATATCAAGATACACGTATAGCAAATCATGTAATACATATAAACTCCAGGAATTTGATGAACCACTCATTGTTAATAACTTCTGGTTATTAAATTAATTAATTACAAAATATGGATAATAATAACACCCATCTCAGCTTTGTTGTGAGAATCAGATGAAATGAAACATGTAAAGCATTTTGTAAACCTTGAAGCACTTATATATTAACAATAATACTAGCATATTTATGTAGCAAATTAAGTTTACAAATTGTTTCCCCCATATTCAGTTGTACTTGATTCTTGCAAGAACAGTGTGAGATAGATAGTTTAAGTCTTATCTCCATTTTTATAGAACAGGAAACTGGGGCTCAATGTGTAAGGGATTTGCTGGTGACAGAGTGGCAAAGCTTAGATTAGATAAAGGGTCAGGGCCTAGATTCAGATGCAGGTTTTCTAACTTCAAGTCCAGTGTGCTTTCTACTGCACTCAAAATCATTAGCCCAACACTTTATATTTAGGATACTTGCTTTTCCATCATCACATTTGGTATTAGTTTATCTTTGTCTCTGCTGTTAGAATATAAGTTCCCCTCACAAGTAGAGATTGCATAATTCATAATATTTGCATCCCTAGCACCTAGCACAGAGCCTAGCACATAATAGGAGCTTAAATAAATTCTTGTTGATTGATAGAGGCCGTTGAGTCTCAAGAGAAGATAAGCAGTTATGGTTGCACAGCTATAGAGTGAGTCATAGCTGTAGCCAGAACCTTCTACTTCCTATTGCTCTTTCTGCTGCACCACAGTGTCCCTCCTTGTTATAATGAACTGATATTTTTTGAGGACTTGCCCACCATAATCATGGCACATAGAAAGGACATAGAGAGTCTGTCTTTGACTCAAGGCTTAATAGAAGGTATACACATCAAACTTTTTAGTAATAAGATATAGACTGGCACTGAATAAGGCATCTTTGTAGATGGTAAAGTTTCCTAGACCATGTACAGTTTTTTTTTCATTTTGCACCACCTAATACAATTCATCCATTTGTTTGTACCTGCTAAACATTGTAAGTTAATTACAAGCATTATATGCTTAACCTGTATAGGTGAACTTTTGGCCAGTTGTCCTTCATTCTTGAAGAGGACCAAAATGACATCACTATGCTAGAGTCAAGTTACATTGCATCTGACTGTGGCTGATCAGACCCATATGAACTCAGAATGCTCTACCACAGGTTGGGCACAAATAGTCCACGTGAACATTTGAGGTGGATTCTCTAAATTTGTGCGTCTTGCATTTCTTTTGAGCGACTTCAATTCTGCTTTGCTCACAGAGCACAAGTGCTACATTTGATGTGGGTACACCGTGCCGGGCCAGTGTCTTCCATGTCACACGATTGATTTCAAAGTTCTTAAGAGAGACCTTGAGAGTGACCTTGTATTTCTTCTGCTGGCCACCATGTGAGCACTTGTCCTGTGCGAGTTATCTGTAAAACAGTCTTTTTGGCAGATGTGCGTGTGGCCAGTCCATCCGAATTGTGCTCTCTGCAGTAGAGTCTGAATGCTTGGCAGTTTAGTTTGAGAAACGGCGATGGTCTATTTTTGAATCTTGCTTGTAACATTTCAGTACTTTGAAGAGATTATTCCTTCTAGGTGGCAGGCCAAAGAGGATTTGCTTTTGCAAGTTCTAAATTGTGTTCCACTTGGAGAGGTTATTCTTTTTGCTTATTATTATAGGTTGCATTAAAATCAGAATATAGGACGTGAATAACTATTGTTAATGTATTTTATTCCCGTTTTGTTATCTTTGCTTCATTAAGTTTAATGCTATGATTAACTATTTCTAAGACTGGTAGTCTTGATAGACACTGAGAGCTAATAACAATGTTTATATTAAAGTTTGATATATTGTTATTTTTATATAAATTTTATTTTGTGATGCATAATTTTAAGGTGAAGTATGAAATGACTTATCACAGCATAATCCTGTACTATAGAAATTTGAGATTAACATCTACTTCTGCAAAAAGTTTTGTATCTTTTCTCAGTATGTTAAACATGAATTGAATATAGATTTAAAAGTATGTATTCTATCATTTTTATAAGACTAGATAGGTTAATTGGAAGCATATAGAAAAGTCGGGGAAGTTTCTTCTTTTTATTATATTATATCCCCACTATTGTAAGCATTGTTGTTGTTCCACTATTGTAAGGATTAACAACTGCATGAACTATAATCATCTTAATTAAGTGACATTTTATGAAAGATCAATTGTCTTTTTATTGTTGTTACAATGGTTCTCTCTTTAGTTTTTATTACACCTGATAATTGGATATTTGCAGGGCTACGTTATATTTTGGTGGATGTTTTGACAAATGAAATTTAAGAGAAAAAATCATTATGTGGAAGAACTATTAAGAAGCAAATGGAGCTTTCTTTAAAAAAATTTGATATAATTATTTCAGTGCTATTTTAACTTAGGGTCAGTTTCTATACATGCATACACACATATCCAGAAAGTAAATACATGAAGTATAATTAATTACTAATAATGTTAAAAATGATGCTAGTTTGTTACCCCATCAAATAATTAGGCACGTGAAGTTATAACCTAAGCTTGAATTCTGTTGTTTCATATAACATGAGCTATTAATGAGTTTACTCTCTAATACTAGTTTTCTTCATATCTGAAAGCTTATTATAGTGAATTTAGACCCAGGCATTTGAAAGATAATATATTTTTAATTTGGATATTGGTATATATAGTATAAGACCCAACCATAGGCCTGTGTGGACATATATACATAGTGCTATACGTATCTACAAAACAGATTATATGGACAATACAATAAAATACCTGCTATAACACCTTGCCTATTGTTTAACACGAACAAATAGACTGATATTTAAGCTTATTGAGTTCTTGAGTTATTTTTCTTGAAATGGCTATTTCAAAATTTTTTTTTGTTTGTGAAAGAGAAGCATGAGACTGTAATAAAATTATGTGAAATAAATATTGAGTAGTTGAAAGAATTGATATCTTAGCATATAATATTCAGTTGTCTCAGTATGTAGTATCTCAAATGAGTATAAATTATAACCTAATGAAGGCATAGTGTATTTTAAAATATTCACATTACTCAGTTTTAAAATGACTCAATGACAGTTGAGAGAATCACTAGCATTTAAACCTGTATATAGGTGAAGTATATGGACAAAAACCCTACCATCGCTCGACTCTTTCTCATAACATACTTCGTTACTTCCAAGGCATTCATCTTTCAAGATGAGAAGTCATAGGGACTTAATTTGTACAAGTTCTAAATTATACTTTACCTGGAAATGTTATTCCTTTTGCCTGTAGGTTGAGTTTAAACCAGAATTCAGTAGATGAATGACTACTCCTAATACATCTCATTCCCGTTTGATTATCATTGCTTGCTTTTCTAAGTTCAATGCTGTGATTAGTTATAGGCATGTTAACTGTTTAAAAGTATTAGTATAGGTGGCTAGCATATCAAACAGAAACTCTTCCCCCCCAATCTTCTTAAATCCCAAAATGTATTGGACAGATTTTGAAATGTTCAGTTTCCATACTGGCATTGAAAAGAGGTGGTTAGTTATGTTATTAGGAAGCTAAATTGGTGGGTTAGGTAGAATCATTTGACTAATGCCAAACCTATAATAGGGCTGTCAGATTTCCTTTTTTTTTTTTTTACCCCCTTTGACCACCCTCCTAGTACTATTTTACTGTTCTTGAGTTTCTGGTGTATTCTCTAAATGGCATATGGCCCCACCATACTCCTATTGATTCCCCTGGGCAACTGCTTTAAAAACAGCTCCTTGCATATTGTGCTGATGCGGAAATTGGCTACTCACCATGGGTGGATGCAGTGTTTGAATTGAAAATCAAACTAAGCACAATTCTCTGCTTAGTTTTTAATTAAACGACTATGTTAATTCAAACAGGACATATTAGGCCTGGGGGGTTAACTATGTCTTTTTTAAAAGGCTAAATTAAATGGCCTTTCTTCTCTCTTCTTACTACTGTGTATGTTTCCATTTTATTGCTACCATCTCTTTCACGTTACCTTATAATCCTAAGAATTAAGAAAATATAAAGACTATTGATAAAAAACCTATAATTTTTTTTAGTAAATAAGAGGAATTCAATTTAGGATTGAGAAACTTAGAAATTAATGTGCTTCATGTATTCTCTAGATTTATATATATCATATTGAACTCTGCATCTGAGCTCAGATTTGGATCTTGTTCCTACCTTAATTTATTAATCTTGGGGAAATGGTTCTGTTTCCCTGTTTTGTGGGTTTTGTTGTTGTTGTTGTTTTTGGTTCTAGTACTTTCCTTTAGTCTCCGATATTAATTATAATCCTACCAACTCCCTGAGCCCAAAGTTTAGGCAAGCATTTGCCAACAGAACTGCAGTCCGGAGACAGCTGTTTCATTTCCCCTTCCTTTGATTCTACCTATATTCGTATTGGAATGTGTTTTCTTAATCATGATGAGCTGTGAAATTGAAGATATGAACACAGACTAGTGTTTTTTTATAGCAAAGTAGAAATGTGATTATTGTGTGTTGTGCTTGTTTTAAAGTATTATTTCGGCCCCTTATTTTGTGCTTAAAATATTCAGAAGAAATGAATGTTAGCTTTTTTAACCACTTGATGGCAACATAAGTCTAAGAACAGATTGGTAAATGAAAATATTTTCCAGGAGTAGTGACATAGTATCTTTACCTTTATGCTTATCTTTGTATTTGAAGTAACAGCATAAAATTTAACATAAGCGACAGCAACATCCTGACCAATTATCCAAATTATCCAGACATCCCAAAATGTTCAGAGCACGACACAGAGTCTTTAGGATTAAGAGGTTAACTCCAATAACTTCAAAAGAAGTGCTTGATAATAAAAGCAAATAGTACAAAAATTTGAGGTGACTTCCTTGCTTAATTAATTAGGTGAACCAGGTGGAAGCGAAGAGGCCTGTGCCGGTGCTTAGAACGTCTATAAAGCTGAGCAACATGACAGCACAATGGAGGAGGAACAAAGATTGTTTTAATATGTTTCTATCCTGTGTCACAGTTTGAAATTGTCCTGGTTTATGTCCCTTTTGGCAAACTTACATAAAAGTGACCCTGTACTGTATTTTATGACCAGATGACTTTTTCTTTCCAGTGGCTAATTTGTATCAGGCCTCCATCTTAAAGAGACACAGAAATGAGTAGGAAGTCCAAGCCTGTTTGTCTCATTGAGCTTTCATTGCATTCTTTCATTATTTTTGCTCGTTTTTGCCACTGATCATCCATAAATTGTTGGAAATGAGTGATTAAGGAAGTGCTGCTTAGTGTTAGTTGCACATGCACATACTTGGTATGGTTTTGGTGGGTGAGAGGAAATCACATACAAAAAGGAAAACTCCTGCTGGGAACCTTTCAAGGAAATTTAACTTACATAATGTTTTGATCATGGTGTTTATTACAGAAAATAGAGTAAAATTTCACCAGCTATTGTTATGTGCTAATTCAGACTTCTCTTCACCTTCAAGAAAGATCTTATTCAGGAATTTGCTGTAAGAGAATGTAAAAAACAAAACTGAAACAAAACCCCAAAATTGAGAACCAGTTTCTCCTCACCCCCAGATTAGAAAGGATGAGAATCTGGTAGTGCTCCTTTGCTGAAGTTTCTATTGGTCTTCCCGTTCTACTGTAATAAAAAACTGTTTGTAAATAGACCTTTTTAAAGGGCTGAAAGTTAGAATATTGATTTTCCAATTAAAGTAACCTAGAAGCATTTGTAAAAAAGAGGGCTTAGTTAATCTAATTTATTTAATAAACTTAAAAATTTTTTTATAAGTGGACTTTTAATAATAAATTTAACACCCTGTTCTCATCTTACTTTTTTTTTTGCCACCATTATTAATGAAAACTAAAGTACGCATTAGGCAACAATGTTCAGATACTCAAAACTTCTTTAAAAAAAAATTTGAATGGTGTCTGTGATTATTATTTTCAACATTGTTTTTACGCTGTTTTGAAAATTTATCAAATATATGTTAGGGAATATCAGTCAGATTGAGCTGTTACTTCATATAAATGTTTTATCATGATGTCCTCCTTTTATTAAAAAAAAAAGAAGCTTCAAAAGCTAAAGATGGATTCTCTCATTTGTGTCTGTGTTCATATACTAGCTAGTTAATGTCATGTAATAGACACCAGAAAAAATAGACATGCAATCTCTTTTTGTATATAGTATTGGAACAACATTGTGACTGATTAGTGTGAAATGGAGACAATTTGTTTATATAGATTGATGACATGTTTTAATATAGGTATTATGTTAAATAGTTAACTAAGCCTTAACATTTATTTTATGTGATTAGAATAATGATGTCATTATTTAGGCATCTATATTAAAATAGAAGGGTATCAATTTTGTAGGGTGTGAGCAAAAAACAGTTTTGTTATTAATTAAACTCACTGGCTACAATAGACCAGTGTTCATGAAGCAATTAAAATAGAAATTATTACTACCTTTCAGATCCTAATTCCCTAAATTGGGAAAAAAATTGGTGGGGGTGAATTTTATTTGAAACCAAAATTGAATGTCACATTTAATGGTGGCTTGAGAACTTCTGTTCAAATTAGGATGCCCACAGGCCTGTGTGAATAGGACTCACCAAATAGGCTAGAGTTTGGATTGTTAAAATCTTAAGTTTATTTGGCATTTAAGCTCATATTTATTTGCCTATAAAATCATTCATTCATCATGAACTTCAGCTTTAATGCTCTGATCTCCATGAAATGTTTACCAGTATATAACAGAGTCATGCTACATTATATTGCAACCCATTTACTCAATTCCATTAGTAACCAGAGACAAAGGTTGTTTAATCAGAGACATCAAAGGCGACAGGGTTGTTTGGTAGTTTTGACATGAGCTAACATTTTAGATTGAAGTATGAGAGACCCCTTTTCAAAACTCAGACCGTTAAAAATTCAACTGCTTAAAAATTTATTAGTTTACACACTTTCTTTAGAAAAGAGAATTTATTTATAAGATGGACAAATTCTTATTGTTCCAGGGGGTGGGGGGTAAAGACAAAAAAGTTGTAATAGGACAACTGATATATGTATGAGGGGGAATTAGTAAGTATAAGGTCTTTGAAACAGGGAAATACACATAATTTATAGCATTCAAATTACTGCACACCCTTCCTCTAAATAAATTGGTGGTACTCAGTTTCTGCAATGTAAAGTTGGCAGTGCTCTTGTTAATGGTTCTAAAACAAATTATTTCCAAGTTTTATTTATTGTTTGCCTTCTTGACTGACCATTGTGTATCAAGTTTATATTTTAATCCTTATAGGATCTGTGTTTTCATTAGTGGGAGTACTCCCTGCACTGAAGCAGATTGAAACTTCTCTATTGATTAGGAGTCTTCTACTCAGAAGTTGGCTATGGCTGAAAGTTCATAACTCAGTGGCCAGTTTGGTGATAAGCTTCTGTAGATGTAGACAGCTTTTCTAACAATATTGTGCTGCTGAGCAAAAGCAAAAATCTTTCCATCTTGATAAGACTTAAACAAGACTGAAAGAGTCTTAAGTGCACCTTAGCTAGCAAACACTTGGCTCACTTGCCAGGCAATGTGATATGGGGGCCAATGGGTACATTAGTTTAAGAAGGGAAAAAGTAGACTTATTTATTAAATCTCATGAGAAGGATGGTGAAAGTTTATGAACAGCATTGCCTGATAAGATAGTGAGAAACAGTGAAGGGCAAAACCCATTTAAAGAAAGTTTTGCCAGAAACCCAACCAGGCAAAGTCATCCTGAGGGCATTTAGGGATGAAATTTGAACAAGGATAAATACATGAACAATGGAAAGGATCAGCAAAAATTTTATAACAAACTTTTTCTATCATCAAGGACAGTTGGAACCACCTCACCTGGACTCTAACATTACATTCATGGATACACTAATAGAGGAGAGGCATTGAAAAGAACAACAATTAGAAAAGCAGCTAAATTAGATTAAATGGACACAAAAAAGGTCTGTGCTGGAATTGATATTGGAAAGGGTAAAAGATAGTAGTGTAGGAAAAACATGAGAACTTATTTATACATGCACACACACACACACACACACACACACACACACACACACACACACACACACAAAACTGAAGGAACATTAACATCTGAGCTTCCAAACTGGAAAATATGACACAGGGATTCTTAACTTGAGCTTTGTATACTTAAAAAAATTTTTTTTTGATAACTCTATTTTAATGTAACTGGTTTCCTTTGTAATTCTATTTATTTTTTATGAATTTAAAAACATAATTCTGACAAGAGTCCGTAGGCTTCACTATGTGTGGGCTCAGCCAGAGTTCTATGACACAAACAAGGTTAAAAACCCCTAGTGTAGAGAATACAAGATCCCACTGTTCTTCCATTTTATTTATTCAAAAAGGCATTGATTCTCCAGAGCGAAATGTAATAGGGATAGGAGTCCTGGGAGTGGCAAGACCCATCAGGCCATTACTGTTCCCACTTCAAGTGCAGTACTTCCAGCCATCAACCAGGAGGGAAGCAGTTCCTGTAGGAAAGGAGTCAGTCATTCCCACCAACCACTAACCAACTGCTTTCCACATAGCGGCCATGCTAGCCTAACTGAGGCAGTGGGACTCCCCAAGGGACTGACAGGAGACAACATAAGTTAGGCATGTTGAACCACCAGCCACCATCTCCTCTTGTATGCTGATGGACACAGATCCAGACCAGGACCATGAGCCCAAAAGCAGTGCCTTCCCAAACTGGATGTGTTTCTAGCTAAACCTCCACTGTCATTATTGTGGGGAGATATCATTGTGGAGAATAGACCCACCTTCCTCATCACTACGAACAACTGCTGATCAACTGTGACCAACGGTAAAATGAACACGAGCTCCTTCTGCTCCCCCTGCTAACCCAGTCCTCACAGTCATCCTCAAAGGAAGCAAATTTTGTGGAGAGGGAGCCAGCCGTACTCAACAAATGTCAGCCAATATTTCCCATGTAGCAGACAAACCAGCACAGCTGGAACAGTAGGACACTTTGAAGGAGAGACAGGAATCAGCCTCTTCAAGGCAAGTTAAACCACCACCACCATCACCTTCTCCCCATCTCTTTTCATGCTCCGATGAAGACAGGCCAGGACCCTGAGACCAAAAGCTATTGGCATAGCAATGCTCCTCCTTATTGTCTGCAGCCATCATCCTCCTGGGAAGGTGCTCTGGTTACAGCTCTTAAAGACTCCAAAAAGAATTTTCTGGCCACCAAAATCCTTGTAACTGTTCAGGTGATTCAAAATGAGAAATGTAGTAGAAATGACATTAAAGAAGAGGCATTTCCATCTGTTTTGCTATGGTCTAAGAAGTCTAGGACCATGGGACCTTTCCATCCAGCTAAAACCTTCCATGGGTGTTGTCTCCCCTCTTTGAATTTGAGCTCCACGAGAGTAGGGGTATTCTTTTACTTTTTGCTTTTCTTTTTGAATCTGCAGTGCTTAGCACAGTACTTTCCCCAGAGTAAGCATTAGTAAATGTGTCATTCATTCAAAAGCTGCCTTAAGGACTGTCTTCCAACAAGAAGTCATGTGTCAAAATTATGTAAGATTCCTCGAAAGACAAGATAACAAATCATGAACATGGGATTACTTGAAGGGAAGGGGGAAGGGCTAGTCAAAATGTTTGCCTCAGGATGTGCCAACATACTGGGGCACAGCCAACCTAAGTTTAGGGGGAAAAATAATGAGTTCTGCTTTGGGAATATTGAATTTAAGATGTTTATAGGATATGCACTTTAAGATATCCAATAGGCATTTGGTGATAGGTGACTGTAGGTAAGGAAAAAGATGAGTAAATATATCATTTAAATAGAGTCAAGTCCATAAACATGTAAGAGCTTGTTATGTGCCTTAGCTTTAAAAGGCCAAGATCTCCCACTTCATCCTATGCCATCACCAGTTGTCCTGACTATTGTCAGGTCCTTAATAGAAGATGTAATAAGGAATAAGGGAGTTGCAGAGGTTCGTAACTCTTAACTAGCAGTTTTAGTATCTGGGAAAACCATTGGCTTGAGTGAGCAACCCTACCTGGGTCTGGGACCATAAAAGTTACCAACAAATCAATTTTGTGAAAATAATATGATAATATAATAATAAATATATAAATATGAATAAAATAAATATAAATATAATAATATAAATAAAATTAAGTAGTTCAGTGAGAAGGAGAATGTTACATTAGTGGATTAGGGCATAGAATCAGAATTGAAAGGACCCTCAGAGTTCGCTTAGTCTAACATGTGGGATTTGGTGTCCCATATTTTCTTTTTTTAAAAAAAATTATTATGAAAGTTCTATACAAAGATCATAAAAAGACTGCATATGAAACAATAAATCACCACGTACATTTTTTTTATATTTCAAACAATATAGTAGTTCCAAAATTCCCTTTCCTGTCTGTATCTTCTGAACTTCTCTTCCCTTTGTTTGTAAATAATTCATCAACATTCTTCTTTCTTTTCTTCTTTGAGTATCGCTATCATATCATAGTATCAATGCTTCTTTCTCTCCAAATAAAAACCTTTCCTTTTAAGAAACAGGCTGAGTTATGCAAAATAAAATCCACACATTAACCATTTCTAAAAACATATATCTTATTTGGTACCTAGTTCATCATCTCTTTGTGAAGAAGTGGGAAGATGATTTCATCGTCAGTCTTCTGGAATCATGATTGGTCAGAACATAGTATTTCATAGTTGTTTTCCTTTACAATGTTATAATCATTACATAAATAGTTCTCCTGGTTCTTCTCACTTCATCATTCTGCATCCGTTTGTTCAGAACCTCTCAGGTTTCTCTGAATCTGTCCCATTTGTCGTTCATGACAGTGATCCATTATATTAAAATACTGTAATTTGTTTGGACATTCTCCAGGTGATGGTTAACCACTTTGTTTACAGTCAGTGATTCCGGTATTCATTAAGCTACTACTACTTGTACGAGGCTTTGGGGCTACAAATGTTACATCAAGACAACAAAGTGTTGTAGTAATTTTGGTCACAGGGGCCTGTTTTTTTTTCTTGGTTCTCTTGGAATATAAGACTCATAGTTACATCACTGGGTCAAAGGGTATTCACAGTTACTTGACTTTTGGGGGATAGTTTCAATGATTTTTCAGAATGGTTAGTCGAATTCTTAGCTCTAATCATATCGTATTAGTGTATCTGTCCTCTCATGTAGTACTTCCAGCAATTATAATTTTCCTTTTTTTGTTGCCTTGGCCAATCTTACGGGTGTGATGTACAACTCTTAAGTCCTTTTTTTAAAATGTGCATTTCTCTTATTAATGTTTTGGAACATTTTTGTCTTATGGCTATTAATGACTTGCCTTCTTTGGAATGGGAAAGAAAAAGGTTGATCATTGGAACAGATTAGGCATACAATAGAAAGAAGCAAATGATCACAATCTAGTGTTTGATAAACACCTAACAGCTAACATTTAATAGTTTTTGCTATGTGCCAGGTACTGTATTAAGTGGTTTTTACAAATATTATCTAATTTGAACTTCACAACTGCCCTGGGAGGTAGGTGATATTATCTCCATTTTATAGATGAGAAAAGCTTGATGAGAGAGGTTAAGTGACTTACCCAGGGTCACATAGTAAGGGTGTGAGGCTGTATTTGAACACAAATCTTGCTGAGCCCAACTACTGGGGCAAGAACACACTGTTTGACAAAAATTTGGGAAAATTGGAAACCAGTTTGGCAAAAACTAGACATAGAACAACATTTCACACCAAAAACCAAGAAAATTCTACATAGATACATGACAGACATAAATGGTGACATCATAAATTAGAGGGGCAAGGAAGAAATTATGTCACATCTCTAGACAGAGTTTATGACCAAGAAAAGGATAGAAACACAGAAGGTAAAGTGGGCAATTTTGATCGTATAAAATTAAAGTCTTTTCACAAACAAAACCAATTTGACTCAAATTAGAAGAGAAGCAAGTGAATAAGGAAAAATCTTGGTAGCAAGTTTCTCTGAAAAAAGTCTCATTTCTAAGAGGGAACTGATTCAAATTTGTCTTTCCCAAATAGTTAACTAGTTGAAGGATATGAAAAGGCTGTTTTCAGAGGAAGAAATCTAAGCTATAAATGCTCTAAGTCAAAAGTCAGCAGTCTACAGTCTGAGGGCCAAATGTGGCCCACCTGCATGTTTTTATATGGTCTGTGAACTAAGAATAGCTTTTACATTTTTAAATACAATGAAACTTGTTTTTAATTTTGAAATTATTTATTTTTAGTGTATTTAAGAATGTAAAAACCAACGTGGGGGTGACAATGTGGATCTTTGAGAAAGTAAAATTAAGTAGATTTCTTTAGAAGACAGATTCTTTGTTGTGCTGAGAGTGGCCCCTCAGGTTTAAGATTTAAGGAACTCCTAGTGAGGAAACTGCCTCCAGTAATTCGAATCAGCAGTTGTTCTGTAGTTAAGAGAGTTATCTGAGGCACTGAAACATTAAGTGACTTTCCTAGGAACACATAACTTTGATGTGGCAGAATTTGAACTTGAACCCAGGTTTTCTGGACTTCAAGGTCACCTCTTGACTGTCTATCCATTGTGACTTATTGGGAAGGGAAATAAAAACAGGTTAAAATATAATCCCCCCTTTTTTTTGAGAATAGCAGAAGATGTAGTATCATATTAAAGTTTTGCCAAGTGATGTTAGCATGCAATCAATATGGCTTTGAAACTTAGAACCTCACAGACATCCTTTTTAAATTCTTGAGACATTTCTCCTTTTGTTCATTTCTTAATTTGTCCAGCAATCACCCAGTGCCTGATAACTAACAAACAAATAAGTGGAGGGTAAAAGACAGGAAGGAAAAGATGAGAGATGTTTTGAAGGTCTACTCAACTTCTATGGTCTGTGATTATATATACTGATTCTTTAAGGTGATTGGCTGCTAAAACTAGTGCTAATTAGCAGCACCTGAACATGTTAGTAGAGTTTAGCAGGGAGCAGCCAGGAAGGCTTCATAGATTTACAGAAGTCTTGAAGATAAATAGATAATTTGTCTCTCAACTCTATTGTTCTGCTTAAGACCACTCACTGTATGACATTGAAATGAAGGGACCAGTTTCACTGTTTCCAATGTTTGCATTATGCTTCTTGCCTAAAGCATTCATTAATACCGTAAGCAGAAAATGGTATCCCTGGCGGTTGTAAAGGTGAAAGTTCTGAGGAACACATTTTTTTAGACAAGATGGAGTATTATTAAGACAGGACAGCCAAAGGAAAAAAAAATAAAAAAAAATCTTAAACAAAGTACAAAGAGGTTTTGAGCAAGTAGATGAGAATTGGAGCAAGTGTCAAGAATTCATCAAGTGGATGGAAGAATGTGATACAACAGAGGGAAGAAACTGAGTCACTAGTGTAACACTACAGATAGGTGGAGGTTGAATCCTCACTTTTAAAAATGCAGCAGCATCCCATTCTCCTGGAAATAATGAGTGTTCTTGGACTATGGTAATGGAAGAAAATGTGTCTTCATCCTCCAGATGGTTTTTGGTTATTCCTTTCAAAGGATTTTAGAAGTGGGTATTTGTAGATGTGACATGGCTAACTAGGGTGTGTACTTGCTACTTCATGCATGGTTTTGAAATGTTACAGAGCACTTTCTGAGAGTTAATCAAGCCCATAGCCACTCATTTCTCTTGAGTCATATGGTAACCAGTGATTTTGATGGAAGAAAACAAAATGTGATTTTGAAGTGCTGCATAGGAAACTGAAGACTTGAGGGAGAATATTGCTATTGTTCTTTTTAACCTAGTATGTCTGAATGCCTGTGTACAAAATGTGGGTAACCAGAGAACTTAAAGTTTTAATACATTTCAGTGATACCTAATGAAATCATATAGAGGATCTTAGGATCAAAATTTCAGAGCTAGAAGAGACCTTAGGTCATTGAGACAACCCCCTTATTTAACATATTATTGATCTTTCTATGACTGTGGCAGTTGAAGATTATGCCTTTGTTCAAAAGAGATGCAGCTAGGTGGCACAGTGGATAGTGCCTCAGGTCTGGTGTCAGGAAGACTCATTTTTGTGAGTTCAAATCTGGCCTCAGATACTTGCTAGCTGTGGGACCCTGGACAAGTCACTTAACCAACTGTTTACCTGAATTTTTGTCGTCTGTAAATGGAGAAGGAAGTGGAAACCATTCTGGTATCTTTGCCAAGAAAATCCCAAATGGGGTCACAAAGAGTTGGATATTACTGAAAAACAACTGAGCTTTCAAAAGAGATGTACATTAGTAAGAAAGTGTATAAGCCTGAAAAGGTAAGCATAATGGAGAATGAGAATATTTGAATGAGAATTAGAGGAAACAGAAGAGGATGTATGTGTATAGTATATATATATACATATACATACATACTGTATATGTGTCTGTGTGTCTGTGTGTGTGTTCAGAGCAAAAGCAAAAAAAAAGTAAATGGTATAATGTGATGGTACAGACAGAAAGTTTTAATTTTGAATGGAATGGGAAGATAGTTATTTTGGGGAAAAACAAACCAGTCTCATTAACTTGAACTTGAACCTTGGTAAAAATTATAAGAGTTTTACCTGCTCAAACTTTAGGTCCCTCTTTTTTTTTGGGTGGGGGGCATACTTCCTGAGAGCTTGCTAACATTAGTACTCCATACTCACCTCAAGTTCACTCATTAGCCTGAGTGGTATAATGAAACTCTTGCTGGATTGAAAGTCAGAAGAAATGAGTTTGTCTCAGTTCTGCTGTTTCTCTTCTACTGTGTTACCTTAGACAAGTCACTTAACCTTTGTGGGCCTCGTTTCTTCATCTGTAAAACTCAATGTAGCAAACATTAGGCATCTGTGATATGCAAGGCACAAGTTCTAGAGGTAAAAGAACAAAAATCAAAATAGTCACTCACCCAAAAGAGCCATCTCTCTTGTATATTTGTTTTTATGAAAGTCATTGTAATGTGCATACAAAGTAAGTAAAGATAGGCTGTGGAGAGAGAATTAACATCTGGTGGGAGGGAAGATGGTAGCTGAGTTGAATCAATATTTTCACTGTTACTTGTTGGAGCTGTACTGTCACAGAAGGGGTATGAGCAGAAATACTCTCTACAGCATCCCAACAAGGTTAGGGCATGGCCACATTGGCTGTGAGATTGGAGTAAATCACTTATAAGGTACCTTCTGGCTCTGACGTTCTCTGAATTATTTGAGTACCTGAAGTACCTGTTCAGTGCAAGGAACTGTGCCAGGTACTAAGGAACACAAAGAAATAAATTTGAATTCTTGGCCTTTAACATTGTCCAGCAATGTGATCTTAATGAACCTTCCTCCACCTCTCTGGACCTTAGTTTCTTCATCTATAAAATGAATAGGTTGGATAGATAACATCCTTTCTTTTCAGTTTGAAAAATTATGATGATGAACCAATGGAGAGGGATAGGTTGAATGTGAAAGACAAACGGAATAACCGATGGAACAAAGTCCTAATGAAGAAGCCTTTAGGGCATGGGTTTAAGAGCATAAGTAGAAAAGTTAATCAGCATCACCATTTTGCCATATTTTAAAACAAATGACAAGACCAAAGCCCTAGTCTTAGAATCCATAAATGTTGAAACTGTTGACATTGAAACAAGTTATACTAGGTTGGACATGTTTGGAAAATGTCTGATGATTTGTTGTTGTTCAGTTGTTCAGTCACATCCAAATTGTCATGACCCAATGAACCATAGCACACCAGGCCTTTGTAACAGCAAGCACCCCAGCACACCCAGGGCGGCTACTAGCACAGGTTCTTAGATCTGCTTTTCTAAAGGAAAGCAACTCAAAATGGGTTAACAATCTTACTTTAATCAATCAAATATCATTTACCTAGTTCAGGAGAAAAA
>CM053581.1:515694453-515737804 GCA_028627135.1 Pseudochirops cupreus | reverse complement strand
TTGCTGTTCTTACTTTGCTTCTTATGCTTATTCTTACTCATGGTTGGTCAGTCTGTGATTTTTTATTTTTAAATCTCTGTGGGGCTCTGCTTCCAGAAGGGAAAGCTCTATCCCAAATCGCTGGGGTCCTCCCGGCTGCCGTAGCTCTCAGGAAGGTGCTGGGTCCCTTTCCTACCTACTTCCTGCTCACTGGATAATGAAGACTCCAGGACTGAAAGCCCAAGACGGCGATCCGGATCCAGGCCGCTCAATGTGAGAGCACTTGGCCTCTGAACAATTGCTTAGTCCCCCTGCTGTCTGCAGGCCACAGGCGCGGAAGCTGCAATGCGGAGGCGGGTGCAAAACCTCTGCTTTTTCGCTTTCCCGCCCTGGAGGCGTTTGGGCCAGAGGCTTTTCTCCCCCAATTTTGCAAGCTCCACTGACCTAGTTCTGAACACTGCTCGCAGCTGCTGCTAATCCACTCACCAGAGAGGCTCCTCGACTCCTCCAGTCCAGCCGCCCCCGGGGCTCAGCCAGGGCTTCAGGCCAGGCTGGTTTTCGGTTCACAGTGCTGATATGGTTCCTCGTAGCTGAGCTGACTTTAGTGGAAAGTATATTTGTGTGTGTTTTGGAGTTCTAGGATTAGTTTAGAGTCCTATTTTATGGGTATTTTGGGGTGGCTGTGTGAGAGCTGCGATATGTTGCTGCTGCTACACCGCCATCTTGGCTCTGCCCCCTTCCTCTGCCTTTTTGAAAACCAGCCTGCTCTTCTGGTAATTCCTGGTTCATGTATTGATAGAAGATGCTAAAATAACTTTCTAGGATAAATGAAGAGAGGCAAAGGATTTCAGGGGAAAGATTTAAAAAAAATAAAAGTGGCTATACAGGAAGCTTCTCTTCCTCTGAAATTTGAAGAGAGATAAGTGTAGATAATCAGGAAATGAAAAAACAGGAACCATCAGTGAGAATCAGTAGCATAGGAAAGCTAAGTAAGGGTCCACAATCTACTGAGGCTTAAGAAGATTACTAAGCACAGAAGGGGTATGTGTGTGTCTAGAGCAAAAACAAAAATAAAGCAAGTGATGGAACATTAATGATACAGACAGAAAGGTCAATGCTTTTATTTATTTATTTAGTCTTTTTGGAGGGGGAAGGCAGGGCAGTTGGGGTTGTGACTTGCTCAAGGTCACACAACCAGTAAGTGTTAAGTGTCTGAAGCTGGATTTTAACTCAGGACCTCCTGACTCCAGGACTGGTGCTCTATTCATTGTGTCACGTAGCTGCCTCAATACTTTTATTTTGAATAAAATAATGAGGCAGTAACCTGACCTCAGAATCAGAAAGTCCTGGGTCAAGCATGACATATACTGCCTTCCTTTCCCTTGACAAGTCCCTTAAGCTTTCACTGCCCAAGGCAACTCTCTTCAAATTTTAGAGAAGGTACTGATATACCTGGTAGAAGGAATTTTACAGTAACACAGTTAAAAGTCTAGTCCAGGGCCTCAAGACCATGTGTGACCTTCTAGGTCCTTGGGTGTGGCCTTTTGGCTGAGTCCAAGTTTTTCAGAATAAATCATTTTATTAAGGGTATTTGTTCTCTGAAGTTTGGATTCAGTGAAAGGGCCAAACTTGAAAACCTAGAGGGCCACATGTGGCCTTAAGGTCCCCATTCCTGTTCTAGTCCCTTGATGAGTGAACGAGAATAATCAAGACTCAATGTATATGAGAATAAATGATACCTCAGTAGGTGTGTATTATTGGCAAATAACAATAGTAGAAAGAGATATCTAGTATGTATTGGTCAGAAGTCACTTTATATGTGTGGAAATGTTAAATAGATTGTGTGGTAGAGGCACTTAGTCAAATGGATTTTAATATGGTAGAGCACAGTCTTTCTTCTTGTCCTAGTACAGTAGTAAGGAATTTGAACCTATTTACTTATGCTTCCCAAGCAGTTTGGCCTCTGAGTTCCTCAATCTCCTCAGTTCTTCACTTCACTTTGGCCAAACTTAGGGATAGACACAACTTTGGCCAGGAACATTAGGTCCTCAGCATAAATGATAGCTCCATTGTCATCACTAGCCTCCATCACAGATGTGCAATATGACTAAGAGATACAGGCCTTTTGTATGCATCCGGTCCCAGGGCAGAGCTGATATCATGGCTGTTCTCTTGCCAGCCATGTAGTACTGGTTCCTAGAAGCCCTGTTTGGGGCGTGATACCAAATGTCATTCACAGCAAGCCCTTCTTCCTTCCCTGTAAGGGAAATAGAAAGTTCACACACTCAAACCTTTTGTACGTGCAATTCATGTTCAGCAGCCAATTAAAAGGCTTTTTGTCACCGTGCATTAAGCCAACAAGAAGTAGAGGATAGCTGCTTACACTCTGAAGTGGGAGGAAAGGTCCTTTCCTGGAACTTGGCTCACCAAGCTTTTGGGGTGGTTTGAACCAGAAAGATATATTTCAGTATCTTCTAAAGCAGTGGTTCTCAACCTTCCCAATGCCGGGACCCTTTAGTACAGTTCCTCATGTTGTGGTGACCCCCCAACCATAAAATTATTATCATTGCTACTTCATAACTGTAATTTTGCTACTGTTATGAATTGTAATGTAGATATCTGATATGCAGGATGTATTTTCATTGTTACAAATTGAATATAACCCACCGATTGAGAGCTGCTGTTCTAAAGTGTCAGACTCAAATGGAAATAGATCTCTGCAGGCCGTATATTAACTTAGAAAACCAAGAATTGACATCATTTATGTTTTATTGTATCTTCATTTTGTTAGACATTTCCCAATTATGTTTTAATCTACTCCCACCCTACTTGGGAATTTATGACTTTGACCTCTGTACTCTAAAGACTGGGTCTTCACCTGTTACAAGGACAGGACTACTTCTTTTTGCTTTTTTGTTGCCTTTCTCCTTGGAGGTTGTGCTTAGTGCTTTGCACAGTGGGCAGCAACTTTGGCAGAACATGCTGGATTGGTCCTTTCAAAGGGTAAGAAGAGGCCATTTAGCTACCTAGCTGCCTGAAGATCCAGCCAAGTGGGAATTGGTGTCAGAAGTTTTACCTGAGTTTCTGCCACTCTACAGGGATTACTTTTTTGAGCTTGCTGACTGGTTGTCTTGATGATTTGGAGGGAGGAGGGATTAATTTTTTGTTTAGAGTTAGTATCCTTTTTAACTGATTCTGTTAATTTTATATCAGTAAAGTTGTTTTTATTGCATTCATGAGTACCTTACTATCCTTAGCCCTGAACCTGGATTACTGTATTGACCTAATTTGGACCTGGCCCAGAGTAGTTATCGGAATCTAAGATGTTCAGCTTCATTAGATCTTAATAGTTTTTACCATCATTTTAGGACTGAACTTGAAGAAGAATATTATCAAATCAAAAATATGTATGAAAATGGGGCTTTAAGATATTTTCTGGGGCGACAAATTTTGACCCCTACATCTTTAATTGTTTGGTCCATGTTTGTTCTTGAACAGTTTATAGAATGAATAGTATGTTATTGGCTTAGGGTTTATTCCATTTGTGTTTAAATCATTTTATTGGCTTAAATGTTTTGACCTTGCGGATCAGAATGTAATCTTAACGAATTCAAAATTATAGCTTGGGCTACATACATTAGCTCCATATATACTTTGCTAGTCTCTTGGAATGGTGTTAGTAATTTACCTATTTATTTTTTTTTTTTGGTCAGCTTGTCTTAACAGGTTTTACTATGGAAACATCCCTGAATTTATAAGTAATCTTGAAAGTGAAGGCAAGAGCTTTACTGACCAAACAGTTAATTGTTATGGCGTATTGTAGAAAGCTTTGTGTCAGCGTAAACGAAAGAATTTTTTACATTCCTAGAATAATTTTAAAGAATTTAGTCTGATGTCCCAGTAGTACTCTCCATATTTCACTGCTGTTATCTGCAGTTTTAAAACTTGCTTTAAAAAAAAGGTGATCAATTTTTAAGAGTGTATGAATCTATTTGTTTGCAATCTGGAAGATTATTTTTTCCATTTTCAGTTGCGAGGCATATACTGGGAAAAACTCTTCTACATACAAAAATCACATGCTTGTATCTTAGCAACCTATTTTTATACATATACATTTGGAATATTATTAGTATTTCAATTTTTAAATGTGTGAAAGTATTTTCTTCTCAGTTCTTGATGGCTAGGAATCTTAAGGTTTTTTTTTTTCCTCCTAAAATTGTAAAATCTTTGGATTTTGAGCTAGGAAAGAACTTCAGAGATGATTTAGTCATTTTTTGTACTCTTATTGTAATATTCACTTTAAAGAAGTATATATGTGTATATAAACGTAGAAGATATAGCATGAAGTAAAACAATTTCAATGTATATAACTTTTAAAACAAAGATGTTTCAAACTCCATCTAAGAACAGAGCTCCTTTTGTCCACACTCTCAATGATTACTTGGGAACAAAAGGCAGGGGGGGGAGGGGAATGACAGGTACTAAAAATGCATGTTTGTAGTTATTTCATGCTTTAAAAATCTAATACCTGCTTTTATTTTTAGTTCTTTAGTAGTGTTTCTATCGATCTTCTCTGGATGACAGCATTTATGTTTGTTGTAATTCTAAATGTCATACTGAACAAACCTTATCTTAATGTTACTAAGAGACCCTTTTTGTTAAATGAGAACAATGGACTTGATATTTATTTTAAATGTGCCATGAATGTAGAAATTTTTCCCAGGCTTTCCTAAAGGGTGGAGGCATAGTGTATAAAGTACTGTTTACATACCTTGCAAGAGGTCAAGATGTCCAGGCTGGATTGTGTTTAAATGTTCATCACCATAGAAACATATCAGCTTATTGTTAGGACTTTTGTAGTACATTGTAATTTTTATTTCATTACTGCTTAGTACAGAACAGCTAAACATGTAGTTGGATAGCATTAAAACCACAACAGTTGCAGTCATATTCATTTCAGATATTTGACTTTCAGTCACTAAAGTCTGTGTGTTTGATCCTTACCACTGTATCTATTTGTGTTTAATTCATCTCATATGGGGTTAATGGTAGTTTCAGAAATAAGAAAGGTTTGACTTCTAGGGTAAGGGTTTTGTTTTTTTTTTTCCTATGCCTTAAAATTAGACTGTTAATGAGATGAAAACTTTCTTTTGATGTTTTTTCCTAGCTACATAGCAGTCCTCTCTTTGTCCTTTGATATTCATTTAGATACCATCTTTCAGAAGGGAAGATTTTTCATTACAAAGTACTCATTGATTTCAATTTCATTTTCCATAGACGATAGATATAGGTTGAGAAGTTTAAAAATCAGAAATTCCCGAGCTACCTTTAGGATTCCATGTTAGTAATTTCTAAGCATTGAAAATTTAAGTTATATGTCAGGAATAAAATTGCTGGTAATAGACTGATACGTCATTAACTTCCAATAGAGACTTTCCTCACTTTTTCCCCCTTTTTTCTTTTCTTTTTGTCCCTCACTTTTTAAGATGAACAATAGAGACCCTCTTTCTCTGACATGATGTTTTGCTACTTCAACTGTTGTTTGAAGGGTATTTCAGTGAGTTATCCTGACATCTGGTCTATCTTTTAGCTCAGTGTATGCAAGAATGGAGTTGATCGGAACCTTCCCCTTGGGGCTTTCCAGCTTCAGCTTCTGACTCGTAATGGAAAGATGAGCAGTAGGCAGATTTTTTGTCTTTATGCTGACCTGCTGGTGATTAATGGTCATGATAAAAGCTCTTGCTATGCTTTTTATTAATTTCAAGACAGTACTAGAACTAAAAGTTTATAAATCATAAGCAACATATTACGAAACCCTGTTCTTGGGCATTGAGTATCTTAATGATATCAAGAAAGGAAGTCATTGTATTCTTTGACTTTCAGCATGAATCAAATGGAACTGAATGCATTAATTTAACAAATTGTCTTGATTATTTGTACTCATCACCTCTTTCCTAAATTTTCTAAAGGTAAAAATTCTACTTGTTACAAAAAACCTAAATAATCTTTTCCCATCAAATGAATTCCACATATATAATAACATATAGTTGATTTTATGGCTAGCCACAAAAAGAACCTTTGTAACTTGAAAAATGTAGCTGACATGAGAAAAAAAAGTATCTCTTCTAGCCTTACATCTTAGTAATTAGATATTTCTTAGAGTGCTTCAAATTGGTAGAACAATCTTAAGTAATTTAGAAAACAAGTAGAAAGAAACAATAATTTTGCTAGGTTTTATAATATCCTGTATTGCTAACTAATGTTAGCAATTGTTTTTATTTGGATTTATAGCTGAGACTTTTTTGTGCTTCTTTTAGATTCACTATTCTTTGGGAGTATTGTTAAGATGTGAAACAAACTGTGGTATTAAAGGAGTTCTTTGATCATTAAGATTCATTTCATCTATCTTAATAAATACTTGTTGATTTATTTAATTGATTTTCTGTTAACAAAGATTTCAGAAATCTCTTTTTGTAATATCAATGTTAATAATAGAATTGAGTTTCACCTTAGATTCTATAATTTTTTTTTTTTTTTTAGGACATAAAGGTTCTTTATTTCCTGGTTTTTTGGTCATGGGTTTAAAAAAGTAACTTTCTTAGAATGTAGTATATGTTTCTTTTTGATAGTTTTATCTAGAAAACCTTGTATTACTATATGATAAAGTCAGATTTATTACATTTGGAATCCTACCTATATTTGTAATTTATCTGTGTTATTTTTATCTCGTAACAATACAAACAAAATATATACTTTATGGACCCTACACTAGAGCTCTCTATTGTTATATCATTCAGGGAAAAGTTAAGGTTGAGCTATGTTATGGCAAAATAGTTGATCATTTCTAATTTATCTTATATTTTTGTAGAGAATTTTAGGAGGCAATTATATAATATGATTTTTATAATAATTAACTTATCTTTTATTTATCATATATGTATTGGAAATTCAGTTAAGATCTCATCCAAGGAAGGAATTTTGTGTTACAAATAATTAATGGCAGAATAACTGGATCTTCTTTCCTTTCTCATTTCTATGGTCAGTCACTAATTTTGCATGACAGAGGAGTAAACCACTGCATGGATGTACCATAGGTTCTTAGCTCATTTAGTACATAGATTCTCAAAGTGGGTGATACTGCTGCCTGGGGGGCACTGGAACAATCCAGGGAGGCACTAATAGTCTCAGGTGCAATTTGGGGTTTTGAATAAAAATAAGGGGACAGTGGAAGCATAAGGAAAGAAGAGAAAATAAAATTTTGAAAAATCATTCATATATGTTTCATCTGTTGTATAACAGAGCTAAAGTTGTAGTGATTACTTTATTTTCCAAATAAACACACAAAATGAAAGTTATAACCAATCAGTGGTCAAATTTGCTGACAGGTGTTAACAAGCAAGTGTTGGCAGGTGAGTGTGTTGTGGATTTTTGGAAGGTTCAGGATGCATCGGTAGGAATATGTAATGAACGGTTTACAATATGATACTGTACAGTTACATGACACAATATTGCATCATCAAAATTTCAATGCAGGAAAACTCCCACAAATTTATAATAAATTATTAAATTTAAGATGCGTCATTTAAAAATATTTTACATACTTTTTGAAATGATGCAAATAAAAAAAATAATAAACAAAAAGCAAACCTTCAAGAATTAAAGAAAGTAGATTTCCAGGGGGCGCTGAGTAATTTTTTTTAAAGGGAGTGGTGGGTCAAACAAGTTTGGGAACTTCTGAGTTAGAACATTATACTAAATGAGATGAAGGCTGTAGGTTGTGCCCTCGCTAAGGGCCCGGATAATTGCACACTAAAAACGTCTTTGTGTTCTTGGGCACCAGTCTTACAATTTGTCACAAAATAGTTAGGAAAGAATGGGTGGATATGTGTTCTATACAAACCCTACCACTGTTGGAGAAGCAGCTGAAAGCTTATGTCCTACTGATAGTGGCTATATTGTACCTTATATAAATATGATATTTGATTTTATAGCATAAGTGATGAGGAAGCAGAAATTCTGAGAAAAGGTTTGAAGAAGGTATGGCATTGTTTAACATTGAGTGGGAAGGAAAATTTGTTATCTTTTTAGTTAACCCTAGGTAACTTAGAAGTGAATTTTAAATTGGATTTTACATAAAAAATTTTAGCCTGGGCTATTAGTGATATACAGCATCTCCCAAAAGTCTTAGTGCAATTTGAAGTTCTAATAGATTAAAATGGGATTGGGATACCCTGTGTAAAATATCATGGGGAAAAAAAAACAAAAGAAAATGAGAACAGCATTATTGAAATACAGAAGGTCATGAGAGAAAGGTTAGAAGAGAGACTGACATAGCTGTGGAGAACCATGAAGAGGAGAAGCCACTTAAACTCACTCTAACCCAGTGGTTCTCAACCTTCCTAATGCTGTGACCCTTTGATACTCGTATGTGGGTGTATCTGCATGTGGGCGGACCCGACTGGAGACGGACAGAGGAGCGGTGTCTCAGTTCCTAAGACCATCAGAAATATGTGTTTTTCGATGGTCGTAGGCGACCCCTGTGACCCCTGTGAAAGGGTCATTCGACCCCCAAAGGGGTCGTGACCCACAGGTTGAGAACTGCTGCTCTAACCAGTAGTACTTACCCACTTGTACTTTCAGCCTCAGACACACCCATACTGAGACCAGTTATGCCTCTGAGGAGCAGGTATGTAAGGAAGCACTGTCTCATGGGGCCCAGTATCAAACTTTATTCTTGCTGTTATTGCCCCAGGTCCATCGCTTACAGCTTGCCTAGGTATTCTTGTCTTGCTACCCAAATTGTTTAGCTTAGCACCCTACTCTTCAGCATGCCTAACTCTCCATTTCCTAGTTTCCTAATTCTGTAGTCCCAATCTCTCAAGAAAAAGACTTCATTTGCTTATCAGTCTTTGAGCTAAGTGATCTTCCTGTCCTCTGGACCCTGCATGCTTGCCTAGACCTAAAATTACTAACTGGCCCTGGCTTACTTGATAGTGTAGCTACTAGCCTGCTTCCTGTCTTGCTGAAGTCTTGCTGGCTTTGTTGTCCACGTTGCACTAGGACAAATAGTTTTGATTAGTTATATGAGGCACTTGCGAAAAAGAATGAGTTTTTGATGTATGGAGTAATATTTAAAAAATGGTGAGAATGATCTGCCTGCTACTGTGTGACTCAGTCATTTAACTCTGTCACATTGAGCCAGTTAGACAGTTGGATCTCTGTGGTTTCTTTTAGCCTCCAGAGTCCTGTGATTATTTATCTTATGAAATAATATTTATTTAAGATGTGGCTTAGGACCCAAGATTTATTTCAGGCTGTATAAATTTGTTAATTTGCATCTCCCTAAATACAAAATTCAATTCAGCAAACATTTAAGCAATTACTGTAATGCAGATCAGGTAACCAATCAACAGATATTAAACCTCTACTATATATAGCCTGGCACTGTGCTGGATCTCAGGGATCTATGTACAAAGAATGAAATAATCCCTCCTCATAAAGCACTTTAATTTTATTGGGAGAGATAAAAGGGCATGCAAAATATATACAGCATAAATATTAAAGTGAATAAATATATATATATATATATATACACACATGTGTATGCACACAAACACATACAATATACATATATATTCACATACACACACATATATGTAAATAGTTAACTAAAAGTCATTTGGACAGGAGAGCACTAGCAATTACCAGTAGAAAAGGCTTCATGCATAAGATGGTGCTTGGGTGGAATCTTGAAGAAAGAGGTAAGAAGGGACTGCTTTCCAGGCATGTGGACTCAAGGTCCTAAGTGCCGGGGGAAATGTAAGGATTAGATGATGCAGGGTCATTGCCGTCTTGGAGATTGTAGAATTGTAGAGGGATATGATAAATCTTCGCATAAGTATTTCACAAAATACACAGTTTCATTGGAGGGATGCAAAGCATAGGTATGATGGGGATTGGATGGGAGACCTCTCCCATGGGGCATACTTGGGGATGGGGGGAGGTGTCATCCCATAAAGTATAGGTGGAACTGAGCTGAGGTTGTGCCATGGCTGTTTGGGGAAGTTCATCATTAGTACCATGCTGGTTGTTGAATTTTGTGCAAGATGGTTTAGGTTATAGACTCAGCTCTGCTCCTCAGGATGCTCTCTTCCCCCGTCTGACCATCCTCCCTTTACTCTCACCTTTTCTCAATCCCCTGACATAGGAAACAGCATGGATGAAGGAATAGAAATGTGTTCATGTGACCTAGTATAGTCCAGGTTGGTTGGAGTACAGAGAACATGAAAGGAGATGGGAGAATAGCTGGATCTGAGGCTACAAAGGTAGGATGGTACCAGATTATGGAAGGCCTTATTAATCGGGAACTTCTGAAGACTTTTGGATTGAGATATCTGTGGAGCATATTTATGCTTAAGGAAAATTGGTCAGGCAATGATTTGAAGGGTAAATTAGAGGCAGGAGAGAGGAGAGACTCGAACATCTATTAGAAGGCAGTTGCTGTATTCTAGGTGGCTGATAATGAGGACCTGTACTAGAATGGTGTTGGTAGAATTGAGAGAATGGATCAGGTATGAGTGAGTTGAGCAGTTAGGTGGCATGGCCTGAAGTCAGGAAGACCCATCTTCTTGAGTTCAAATCTGGCCTCACTTACTAGCTGTGTGACCTAGGGCAAGTCATTTAACCCTGTTTGCTTCAGTTCCCTCATCTGTAAAACAAGCTAGAAAAGGAAAGGGCAGACCACTCCACTATCTGCCAAGAAAACCCCAAATGGGATCGCGAGGAGTCAGACATAATTGAAAAAAAACCCACCGGAACAAAAGTGAGGCAGAAGAGACAGAGCTTGATAACTGATTCACAGTGTGAGGGGTGGGGAAGGAAAGAACCACAGATAATAACTCCTAAGGGGCTGAATGAATGCCATTGACAGAAGTGATGAAGTCAGAGAGAAGTATGGGTTAGGGAGAAGGATGTGACCTCAGTTTGTGGTGTGGTGAATTTCAGATGTTGGAGCCACATTAAAATGTTTTTAGGCAGTTCAAAATAGAGGTAGGGATACAGATTTACTTTAAGTTATATGGTTAGAGATGGTAGTAGAAGCCATAAGAGTAAATGAGATTGCCAGGGGGAGAATATAGAGCAAAGAAAGAAGGGAGGCTAAGGATAGAGCCTTAAATACCCATGATGCTGTCATGCATTCATTTATTGGGTTTTCTGTGAGATGCAGATACATAGAATTGAAATTATTGTACTCAACTAGTAGGACTCATGAATGGCTGTCATTCTTTATTGTAGACCCTACCAGACTATTTAGTACTTAGTAGTGCTTAATGAACCTGAATTCAAAGAGACAGCTTATGTGTAATTAAAGGGGGCATTTCTAAGTTGTGCTTTATTTTTAAAAGTTGAAATTTAGTGGTGTCTAGAAAATGATTTTTAAAAACTGATCAGTAAATTGTCAGTGATTTAAAATATTTGAGATTGTGTTCATAACTTTGCGAGCTACCTTTTTGCTGCTCTTAGATACTAATGTTTTAATTTTTAAAATCTTATATTTAATATTACACTTTAAGAGTTTGCACAAAGTATTTTACATTCATTGTCTCATTTGAGCCTGGCAACAACCCTGTGACATAGGTACTATAGGTATTATCCGTATTTCACAGATGAAGAAATTGAGTCCTAGGGAACTCTCACAGACACTCAGCTCTTAAGACTTCAGAGTCAATCCTTTTCCCAGTATGTTTACTGAATCTTTTCAACATTCGATCTTTCATGACCAGTTTTTGCCTTATAACTTCTTTGTTGCAAAATATAGGCTTGTGCATGCATGTGTATGTGTGTGTTTTTCTTCAAGATGTGTATGAACTGTTTTGAGATATCTTTGTCAAACCAAACCAGGCCTATACTGGTATCAATAAAGGGTGGTTATAATAGAGATTATGGCTACCTGTGTTAGTGATGGTGTCTTGGGAAGCACTGCCAATTGACTGTTTATACTGGTGCTTGTAGTTGTGATAATCTCTTCAAGAGGACTATTTTTGAAATGATTGTAGAGTTCTTATAGGTATTTGATATTTTGGATGTAATTTTAAGTAAGAATTTAGAAGGTATTAGGTAATAGTGATGTCACATGTAAAGGTAGTACCCCAAACAATCTTTAAATCCCGTGGTTGAACAAGCAACTAATTTGCACTAACCAATGCAACAAATTTAAATCTGGACCCTACAGCTAAAACTTTTAAAAAAATATTGCTGCACAGTTCAGTGTCTTCTGAAATACCTATGAAATTGCTTCCTTTTATGGCTTTTGAGCATTGCAATACAACGTCCAGGTGGTTGCCACTGTTTAGATCCTTGCTGTGTTTATGTGCCTTCCTCATTAGGCCAAATACATACATGAAGTAATAGATCATCCTTGGTAACGCTGTGGTTATTAATTGTGCCCTAATGATTAATATTAATAATCTTATTAATAATAGCCAATACATATAATCCTGAAAGATTTTCAAAGTGTTTTACATAAATTGTCTCATTTGATCATCACAACAACCTTTTGAGGGAGGTGTTATTATTATGCCCCTATTATAGATGAGGAGACAGAGATTAAGAGGGGTCAGATGACTGATCAAACAGATGACAAATGTTTGAGACAGACTTTGGACTCAGATCTTCCTGATTCCAAGGCTCGTGCTCTGTTCTCTGTACCACCAGTCCTATATACATGTTGAAATCCTTGTGGTAATCATCTTGTCTTATATTTACTCTGATGAGCTTTCACGTTTTTATAGATAGAATAGTTTCTCATTGATGCCAGAATTATGGGATTCCTCTGCTTCTAAAGAGTTAAAGTTTCAAATCAGATGTCTGAGTTTCTTTGATTTCAGTCTCTAGAGATTGTCAAGATACAAACATACCATCTTGTATCTTGCCTATACCCCAGTATAGGGCACATCCCTAAAGTGAAATCTCTCTGTCTCTCTCTGCCTCTGTCTCTCTGTCTGTCTGTCTCTGTCTCTCTGTCTCTCTGTTTCTCTCTCTCTCTCTCTCTCTCTCTCTCTCTCTCTCCTCTCTCTCTCTCTCTCTCTCTCTCTCTCTCACGCACACACACACACACACACACACACACACATTCCCATGTAACCCCATGGGATTTCCTCTTTTTTAGGGGGACACATGCATATATGTACATATACATAATATAGGGAATGTATAAGTTTATTATTTTTTACATGTGCTTAAAATACTGATTATTATAGATTTCCCTGAGACTATATAAAGTAGATTGGGGAAAAGTGTAGTCTCTATTTAGATCAAAACCTTATCTGGTAAATGCTCATTGACTGTAATCATACTATAAAAGTATTGGCTATAATCTGAAATTCTAATGAAGTCTGACAGTTACTCCCACCATAAACTTCTCCCTCTCAAGTCCGGTCAGATTAATTGGATAAAGAAGGTGGGGTGAAGATTGGAGTATGAGCTATAGTAGAGTCAGAAGTTAATCAACTTTCTACGTTTTCTTGAAATCCACTTTATTGAAAAGTAATATTCACTTAGCTTCAGTATTTGGACAAATAGAGATTAGTGCACTGATGATGTCGTGGATAGATGCTGAACTTGGAAGCAGGAAAACCTGAAATGAAGTCTTACTGCAGACATTTAAAAGTCATGTGAACATGGACCAGTTACTTAATCGCTCTAAGCCTCAATTTCCCCATCTGTAAAATGGAGACTAAACCTTTATTATCTAGCCCCTTGAGGTTTATGAAGCTCAAATGAGATAGATCGATCTTTATCTATACACATATATTATATATACACATAATATATGTATATATATAATCTTACATGTATCTCATATATACACACACTATACATATGGATCTATAACTTGATATATCCATATGTGTCCATAGTGTCTTATAAGTTTTAAAGTTATTTTTATTAGATTAGCTGCAATTTAACAATTAGAGTGAAAATAGTTGAATAAAAAGCTCAGAATAAGTAGTTTGAAGTGTCTACTAATAAAACTTTGTTTGCCTTATGACTAGCTATCCTCTGTGCCTAAAATGTCCTTCCTCCTTACCTCTGCCTCTTGGCTTTCCTGGCTTCCTTCAAACTCTCGATGAAAATCTCACCTTCTACAAGATACTTTCTCCCTTCTCTCTGAGCATTAGTGCCTCTGCCTTACCTCGTCTAAGTCTTGCATGTGCACATTGGTTTAGATATCATCTCCTCCCCCCCGTTAGAATGTGGGCTTCTTGTAGGGAGCGGTTGTGCTTGCCTTTCTTTGTGTCCCCAACTTTTGGCACAGTGTCTGTCACATGATAAATGCTCTTCAACTTGACTTATCCTGTGGCTGAGTTAATAGGATAGCATGGTCCAGAACGAGAAAGGTGCAGCTGCATTCTTTATGGCTTACGTGGGGGCATCGCGCCCAAGGGAGCCAAGGACGGCCTGCAGCAACAGAAAGCCGCTAGGAGAGTAAGAGAACCTTGGAGCCCAATGCTAATGAACAAATAGGTTAAATCCTAAAGAAAAGAAAACTTGGCAGGTGGGAAGGCACGATGGGCTGCCTTCAGATATTTGAAGCTCTGTTGTGTTGAAGGTGTAGTGAATTTTTTCTTTGTGGTTCCAAGTGGCATTGTTTAAGGCCTTTGGAAAGTGTTACTTGCCATATTCATGATCAGATTGGTCCTTTTGGGACTTCGTCCCAGAGGGTTTATTTTAGACATTACAGTTTCATGGCATGGGTCTGAGGAATTTTATAATTATTTAGTAAAGATTTTAGTATATCTCAAATTGTTCCTATTTCTTAATAAGAAGTCACAAATTTACTAGTAATATATATCACACCAAAGAAGCATCTTTTCTGAATGTTAACTTTTCCAGTAATATTTGGGAGAACTTACTATTTCATTTCATTTTCTAAAATTATAGGACCACAGAAAATTGCTCCAATATTTTAAGAAAGGCTCTTCTTTGAAAATTAAGTCATTCACAGCTATTGAATTTGTGACATTATCATAGTATACATACATTTATAGTTCATTTAGGCTGGGCCACAAATCTATAAAAGCAAAGGAATTTCACTCTTGGGAACAGAGATACTATTATCTAAGGATGTAATAAGGTAGTAATGAGATGAAGTGAAGTTCATCATACTTAGACATCTTCCTTAACTGTTTCCTGAATTTCAGCTTGTTTTGTGTATTTTTTTATACATTAACATTTAGCTAACAGTTTTCCTGAGTTCATTTTGGTATTTAAAAAAATGCTTATATTTACATCTTTAAGTTAGAATATTTAATCATCTGAATAAAAATTAAGATTCTATAGTCAAAACTTTATTTTCCAAATAAAAATTCTAGCTAGGATTATATTATCTATATATGAAACATGTTAAGTGGTCTTTATTCTTGGTGACTCTATGGAACATCTAGGAGAATTCTTGGCAGTTGAGGTGACTCTTGGGAAAGAGAATGCTATACTTTTTACCTAAGTTGCAGGGTAGCCGAGAAGAAATAGAATTTGATGGGGAAGTGATAGTTCTCTGTCAGAGCAAATACCAGTGACACCTTATAGGATATTTGGACCCTAGGTTGGAGGAGACTATTTTTTTTTTAAAGCAGGATTTCTCTATGGTATGCAAAAAAAGTACATTCATTGTATGGCACTATGCCAATTTTATATTTTTACTTTTTGATTTTAGGGAATTTTATATCAGATATTAGAATTTGATATTATAGAATTGGTGATTTGCTTATTAGCTTCCTTAACTCATTTCTCTATTTTTGGACTGTCTTCCTTTTTAATTCATTCTTGGTCTTGCTATTAAAAGAATCTGCATTGTTGCTATTTCTGGAACCTTTAAAATTGCCTTTTAAATTTCTTTTTTGTTGTTGTTCTTTGGCCCCGTAAGAATTCCTCCTTTTTTTTGGGTTTTCTGTTTATTTGGAAAGTTTTTTTTATTATCCACATAAAATAGGAAGAAGAGATATTAAAAAACAAAACAATGGAAACCACCAGATACCTTTGGCTTGGGATTACCATATTGGTTCTTGGTCAGACGCAGTCTCAGTCCCTTCCCTACCTTCTTAGTATCAGTGTAGCCAGCCTCAGTTTTTACGGAATAGCTGGAGGGAGGAACGGTTATTCCTGTGATTAACTGCAAATGAGATAAACTGCCCAAGGATAATGGTCAGTTGATTCTTTGATATGAAATGGATAGAGGGCAATTTGTACAAATCTGTATCAAGGTCCTGCAGCACTGCAAATGCCAATTTTACGGTCCACTCCCTAGTCCCAGATCACAAATCTAGGATGAACGGAAGAGACCTGCATAGCACAGGGGCATTCCTGGGTATAGAGGCCCCAGACTGTGTGTGTGTGTGTGTGTGTGTGTGTGTGTGTGTGTGTGTGTAAAAAGGAGGAAGTTTAGAAGACTGCAGCTGTAGCAGTGATGTGGGTCAGGCCCCAAGCTCCAAGCAGAGTTTCACTTCTAGCATCTAGTCAAGACTGCAGAGGACTAATCAAGGCAAGGCCAGGCCTGCACAACCTGTGGCCTGCCAAAGGATTTAGGGCAACCTGCCTGAAATCCTTTGGCATATCAGTGGGCCATAAGCTGCCTGGCTGCAGGTTGTGCAGGCCTGAATTCGAGGCAGAAATCCCAGACCGAAGGGGAACCGACAGTTCTACCTCTTGGAGCCAAAAGAACTTTCCACTTGGCTGACAGAGATGGTCTACTTATGAGACTTTGCTCTGGAGCAAACTACTTTGGGAGTACTGAAAGCTTGCAGGTTCCCACCCCAAATTACTCTTGAGAACCTGGAATAACAAAACATTTAATAAGAAAGAACCCTAAGAAAGAAGCAACTGTACCAGCCCAGACCTTCCCTCCGGAAGTGTGCGGAACCTGGTCTTAACATCAAGTCTGAAGTCAGAAAGTAGACCGGAAGAATGAGCAAGCAAACACACAAACAGCCACAATCATGAACTATGATGGTGGCAGGGATACTCAAGATGCCAAGACAGAAGAGAAGGACTCTAAAGTATCTACAAGCAGCACTTTAGAGAAAAATAGCATGGGCACAGATTCAGCTCGAATTCCTCAAAAAGATGAAGCAAAAGTTTAAAAATAAGAGTTTAAAAATGTTTTTTATAAGTGAATGGATTGCGAGTGCTTGAGGAAAAAAATTGGAAAAGAAATGAGAATAATAAGAAAGAATTGGAGAGGTTGCTTTAGCTTGGCACAAGAGGTATAGAACCTTGGCCAAGCAAGAAACTTTCTGAAAATTAGAATAGACCAAACAGAAGCTAATGACTCCATGACAGAATAAGAAATATTAAAACAAAGTCAAAAGGCTGAAAAAATAGAAGAAAATATAAATTATCTTATAGCAAGAACAATTGACCTGAATAACTGAGGAGAAAAAAATTAAGAATCGTTGGACTATATAGGACATCATGACCAAAAATAAGTTACCTACATGTTGTATTTCAAGAATCTTAAAATAAAATTTCCCAGATCTCTTAGAGCCAGAGGATAAAGTAGATATAGAAAGAATCCACCAGTCACTTTCTGAAAGAAAACCCGAAGTGAAAACTCCCAGGACTATCATAGCCAAAGTCTAGAGCTAAAAAGTTGGAGACCCTTACCCAGTCATATAGATTGTGTGCTTCAGTTTCTTTATCTGTAAAATTGACATAAATACTACAAGATTTATTTAGCTCATGTGGTTATTGTGAGGATCAAATGAGATCACTGTGTTAAACACTTTGCTAACCTTAAAGCATGCCATATAAATGTCTATTGTTAGTAGTAGTATTATTTCTTTTTTTTATTTTATTTTTTAGATGACGGGGCCATAATAATATTTCTAATTGTGTATCTTATCATTTTTGTTTTCACTCCTTCAAAAACAAAAAAAGACTATTTCAAAGGCAGTTGAGTAAAAAAAAAGTAAACTATATATCTAAGGCATTCATTCTTAACTCAGATTTACTAATAAGTTTTACCTATGAAAAAGTCACATTGCTTTATAATTTCTAACAAACTGGGCTATGACCTTAACATTAGCATTTATAAAATTATATCATAGAGTTAGCATTATACTTTAAAATGCTTATATTGGTCTTAAAATTTTGATGTTGGTTCAGTCTTCTGGTATCATTTTTGAGGCCAAATGTAGTAGAAATACTTTCTCTTAGTTTTGTTTTTTTTCTTCCTATTTTGGTGGTTAGATCTCAATTAGTTTTAAATTACAATATTGTGATCTTCAGGAAAAAGTTAGTTCCATATTTAAAATAATTGTTATAATGTAATGCTCCTAGGATTGTGTATTAGTGAATGTCCTGTCCAATGCAGAGAAAGGAATGATGTAATCCATGAAACTAATGTAATAGCCGTACAGAAATAAAATGAGCAGTTCTTTAGCTGCACACTTGAGGGCTCTGTGGACTGTGAAGAACTATATAGGACTAATTACAATAGGACATTCTATTCTTAAGTAAAGTGGTACATGGTACCTAAATTGTGCTTAATGCTGGCTAAGTTGTTTGGCTATATGCCATAATTGGCCTTCCATTCCCTTGATTGAAATCATGGATAAAAACTTGCTAATCTGCTTTCTTAGCTGAAAGTGTTAAGAAAGTAATCCATCTTTAAAAATGACTTTGCAAAATTATATGGTATAAAGAATGTTTTTATGGAATCATGAGATTAATGAGCAGGGTGTTTTATTTCCAAGTTTAAGGTAATGGTATTTCCCATGGGTTTAAAAGGAAAAATCAACTAGAACCCTTAAGATGTGTAAGTACTTAATGTTTTTTTTCCCTAGAGTAAACCACCATCTTTTCCTCTGTAAAGAATTATTCTACAGTTTCATGCAGAAATTTAGCAAATGGAGTAAGATATTTTAAAATTTTATTCTGGTTACACTTTTCAGGGAATCAGAGCACGAATTTTGGAAACTGTTGTTATGCTGATTCTTCTTGCACTGCTTATTCTTGGAATAGTATGGGTAGCGTCTGCTCTCATTGACAATGATGCTGCCAGTATGGAATCTTTATATGGTAAGGGATTTATTTCTTTCAACCATCCTCCGAGTGGCAGGTCATAATTCTAGATGTGTTTAAATTCTTGCATTATGTTTTAATCAGCACTTGGAAATGATTTTCAGTGTATGTGTCCAGCACATACTTAATATCAATGCAGATTGTTTAATCAGCTTCTGAGATATTTTTGGTAATTGCCTTTTGTTTCTAAGATGCCACGTTTTTCCTCTGTAAAGTAAAATTTTGTTTTCTAAATCCTTTTGCTCTGCTCTCCTTCAGAAGAACAGTTAGTAAGATAAAGTCCTTAATTTGGTTCATCCTTTCAGCCTCACGTCTCGTTATTCCTCCATTCCTACCCTTCCTTGGAGCGTTGGTACAAACTCCTTACCCATTCTCTCCCTTTTCCTGGATCCCTGCCCCCCCAGTTAATATGTTTTTCTCCTCAGATTACTGTGTGTTTACATATCTGGGTAGAATCATTGAACTAGGGCTGGAAGGGCTGAGAAGGCCATCTAATCAAGTTCTATCCTTTTACAGTTTGGGGAAAAAATGGCCCAGGCAGATGAAGGGCCTTGCCTAAAGACTTACAGGTAGCCCAGTGGATACTGGGAAGGAAAGCTTAAATTTAAATTAAGCCTTAGACACTTACTAGCAGTGCGACTATGGGCAAGACACTTAAATTCTTCTGCCTTAATTTTCTCATCTGTAAAATAGGGATAATAATAGCACCTCCTGGGGTAGTTGTGAGGATCAAATTAGATAATATTTGTAAAGCTCTTTGCAAGCCTTAAAGTGCTATATAAAGGCTAGTTATTATTATTAGTTAGTGGTGCTATTTGAACCTAGATCCTTAAGAGCTAATTTTCTTTCTGTTATGCTACATGTTATGTGTACTCAGTATAATATAAGTTTCGTAAAGATACTTTCATTTTTGTCTTTTTATCTCACCAACACAATGCCTTACATATAGTAGGTACTTTAATAAGTTTTGGTTGAGTTGAATTAGTTTCATCAGATTTAAATAACCAGTTTTAACATTTTATCTTAACATGTATATACATATTTAATACATATATTAAAATTTTTTTATTAAAATATTTTTGTTACAGATCTCTGGGAATTCTATCTACCTTATTTATATTCCTGTATATCATTAATGGGATGTTTATTACTTCTTTGTAAGTATTCTTTTGATTAGTAGAAATCAGATTTTATTAACAAACTCTGTCAGCCCCATATCCTAAGAATCAATATTAATAGAGATTTCTAAGAACTTCAGTATCAAATTTTCTTAATTTTCTAGGTTTCAACTATTTTCTATTAATTGTATTTTCTTTCAAGAATACATTAGATTTGGGGTGGCTAGGTGGCGCAGTGAATAGAGCACTGGCCCTGGAGTCAGGAGGACCTGAGTTCAAATGTGGCCTCAGACACTTCACACACACACACACACACACAACACTAGCCGTGTGACCTTGGGCAAGTCACTTAACTCCATTTGCCCTACCTTCTCCCCTCCGAAAAGCAAAAATAAAAGAATACATTAGACTATGTTTCTCATGTATCTAATAGTGTTCATTTTAAAAATAAACTTCAATAAGAAGGATTGTTGATATTTAGGAACCTTTTGCTATTACAGTAGCTAAATGCCTGTAAATAGGATGCAAAATAAACCATATTCCATCTCGTATTGGATATTAGAACAAAATTGAAGTATATTGACTTTATACAAACACACACACACACACACACACACACACACACACACACACTCTAAACATATTGATGTGGCATCAGAAAACTCACCGTGTATTTTATTGTACACATACATAATTTTAGGGTTAAAAAATGTAGGTTCCAGTTGCTGATCTGACAAATCAGTTTGCTGCATAACATTTACTCTCTTCTTTGCCTGTCTTTAGTTGTGCAAAAATAGCCATTTTCCTTTATTTCTGTAGAGTGCAAATCTGATGTTAGTTTTGAATTGTGTCTAAGATGAATATCCTTGTCCTCTTTTGGCCCTGAATCTACTAACTCCCACCTACTTCAGTCTACCTTACTGAGGGTCCATTTGGCTTTCCTTGTTCTTGCTAGCATTACTTTTACTAAATAGAGACTTTTTTTCCTTTGAAATAGTAATATTTTGCAACATTGCTACTAGTTCTTTCCATTCAAGTCAGTGTAATGGGAATAAAGAAAGAGCTCTCTGTACTAATGCCCAATTGAGCAATAATTTTATTTGAAACTACTATTTAGTAAGAAATTTGACTGACTACTAGCTTTCCTCATATTTTACATCGTTGCTTATATAAACATCTCTATATTGAAAACTATATCGATTTATATGTTCCTATACACATTTCAGAGTTTTATGTGGCTTAGCCTTTTAAATAAATGTTTAATATAATTGCAATCATATTACTTAAAGGAATGAATAAATAAAGCCATTCATATTTTAAAGATATTAAATGTTGTCTTATTGCTACTTGCCAGGGTCTGAGTGCATAAGTAAAGATTTAATACAATATCATATGGTAGTAGATAGGAAGATATGCTTTAAGTTTTCAAATATTACATTTTATTTTATGCTTCAGCTTAACATATGCACTTTAAAATGTTTTATTTTTTAAATGATAGTAGTACCTATTTAATTAGCCCAAAGCAAGAAAAATTTGAAATAATTTTAAAATAGAGTTAAGACTTGCCCTTCTAAACCTAGTGTTCTTAATTTTGAATATACATTCAACACTGATACATTGCTGGAAGGACACAAATAATCCAAAACATCTTTTTATTCAGAAATTATTTGTTTCATTTTGAGAAAAATCTTCCTCTAGATTTACCTTAAAATTTTTTTTTAGATTACTAGAGGTTAAAAATAGATTTCATTTCCATATCTGCCATGTGGTAAAGCAGGCTAGAACTATGTTCTTGCTAGCAATGTCAGATTGTGATTAAAATTTGCTGTAGATGCATCATATGTGGATAATCAGTAGCGGACTCTATTATGCTTAGACTGCAGATCATACCTTCCTCCATGTGCTAGTGAAATACCATGCCTTTATTACATGGAATACTTATGACATAGGTGTTAATTTTTGACCTCTGACTAAAACATTATAATTATAATTTTCTATAGTGTGTCATAACACTTTTTTTGTATTGTAGCAGTTATTATAATTTATGGAAGCAATGACTTCAGCTCCAAAAATGTTGTTAACTATTGCACCAGACAGCAGCTTTAATTATTTCTGTTTAGTGTATCTCAGTTCTATTTATCAGCCCAATTGATTCTGTTATTCACAAAGCTAAACAATTAAAAAAAAAACCTTGTGATTAAATCTTGAATTGAGAAGTAACAAGGGTTAATTTATTTGTTTTTTGATGTCCATACATCTAGTATTTTAGGGAATCCTTTTGGGAAAAATAACTACTAGTGTTATTTTTCTTTGGTTAGTTGAATATAATAAACCCAGTTTAAATTATCTAACCATTCATTTGATTATATTGATGTTCACATTGACTCAGTGATATATAATGTATCTTTTCTCACTATAACATAGATTACCAAGTAGGTGTTAGTTTTGTCCCTTAACATGTCTTAGAATGAAGTTTTAGTGCATTATTTTATTTTTAATGAAAATCAAAATGTTAGTCACAATGGATGAAACTCTCGACTGTTTTCAGTAGCATACTTATTATTCTACTCACATTGAATTTTAATTTGTTTAAAATGTTCAATAATGACTTTTCTATTGGGAGTCTGACTGCTTTCATTGATACACTTTAATGCTATAGCAAGTATTTTAATTTAGAGGAAGTATCAAAGAGATGAGCACTGTTTAGTTTAAGTGAGTAGTTGGTACTCGTTGATATTAAAATGGTTTCAGTTTGGTAACATAATCTGTCATTTTTCTTTGTACTAGGCAAAAGTTAAAAATTCCTATGTGATATTTACCAAACATTAAATTAAAAGTGACAATCTAAATATTCCTATGAGAATGCCGAAAAAGGACCATTTTAATCTGGATGTGTTGTATGTAACCTGCGTAGATTAGCAATGTATTTATCTCAACTTCGAAATCTAAAAATCTGTCTTTTAGTAAACAATTTATTTTCTACAGTATGCACACCAGTTGGGCTTTCACGAATGTTTACAGTCATGGGTCAGCTGTTGGTGAAACCAACAGTAAGTATTTTGTAGTCATTTTTTTTCCTACTAAAATAAATGTAATTGTATTTGAATATCTTTTAAATTATATTTTAGCTTGCTATTTATATATATAAGAATCATTGATTGTGTGATTATAGATCTTATTGGAAAAATTCCCTAAGTGTGTTTAAAATCAAAATTTCTTAATCCTTAAAGGCATAAGCCATTTTAGCCCAGCATCCTGCTTTCTTAGGTGTATCATAAGAACTAAGTGTTGGAAGGAACCTTAAAGATCATGTGTCTATACTCCTTATTTAACAGAAGAGGAAACTAAGGCTCCACAAGGTAAAATGAATTTCTCAGTCACAGATGATTTCGGAACAGTTTTTCTAATAAACAGAAATTTTAGAATTTTTCAAGATTTACCATAGAAATATACCTATACATCTTGTTTTTTAACTAGGAGAGATAGTCTTAAAAATTATATATGTGTGTACATGTATACACACACATGTATATATTACATGTATATGTATTGATTATATGTAATTTTTTATAAATTGAATTTTTCATCAGTTTTCATTTTAATTTCATAGAAGACTTTTATTATTAATCTTTGATTGGTAGTGATTCTAAATGATTTCCCTGTTAGTCTTTCTTTGCAGATTAATTACTTGATAGACTTAGATGTGCTAATGGAATTTGCTGCTTTTTTCCCCACAGTAAATCTTTGTACAAATGGAAGAATCCATTTGTAGTATAAATTAACTTTATCTTACTTATCAGTTTTACAAAACTGAGTTTTCGTATGTACATATAAACAAAAATACAGATATTTTAAAGAAGGATGCCTCATTTTAACATAATTTCTAGAAATATATTCATTAAGCCAATCTCATGCACATATATGATATGTTGTATTAAATTGATTATTTACATGGTTAGACCTTGAGAAGTAAGGACTTGACAGCTTGCACCAGTGGAGGAGATTGGAGGCACAACTATTCTAAAAATTCGTCATTTTTGACTTTGTTAGATGTGTTTTGGCATTTGCATTTGATATGTAGAATATTATTTAGGTACCTATTTATAGGAAATAATGAAACTGCACAGTGAAGACTTGACTCCAGAGAAACTTAAAAAAAAAAGGCAGTTTTACTCACTTATGCCATCTGCTAAACTCTTCCATTTTGGAAATAAACAGTTTGTCTCTCAGACTGAGGCAAAATACTAATCTTAAGCAATTTTGTCCTCTCTCAGATCTTCCTTGGAGTGAGGGTGTGTAGTTAAGTTTGTGGTTTTTAAAGTCCCCCCCTTCCCACTGGAACAAAGGCTGAATAATAATAATTATCTTTGTGTTGTGATTTACAGTTTGATATACTTTCACATGTATTATTTCATTTGATCTGCATTGTGAGGGTGAGGTAGGGCAGTATTACTGTTTATAGTGGTTTAATGACTAATTCTAAATTAAGCAGTTAGAAAGAGGTAGAGTTGGTTTTAGAACCAAAATCTTCTGACTTGAGTCACTATACTATAACTCATATCCCCCCTGCCACCCCCCAGGATTAAGCACATGTAATGATGTGATGTAAACAAAATAAATAATTAAAGAATATACTGCAGATTTCTCATTGTCAGATGCAAAAATCAGGTCAAGTCAACAAGTACCTACTGTGTACTAGATGGAGTTGGAGGATAGCACATATAATTGATTTAACCAATATTGTTTTCATTTTAGTTTAATTTAGAGGGGAATATGACATGGAAATGTGTTATATGATATTAAAATTGAAATCCCTCCATTTCCTTAATTGGCCTTGTTATAGGTTGACTTTGATAAAGGACAGTTAAATTTCATTATGGTGTTTTCGAGCTATAAGAAGTGGCAAATCATTATATATCAATGAATTATTTTATGGGTCATTTGTGCCCTTCGACAGGTTGGTAATATACAGAAGTAAGAAAATTAAGTATTTTCTTGAGCTAAATTTTTTAGGTCCTTTCAGTTTTAAATTATGACTTTTGGAGCATATATAAGCATATTATATTCAAGTTTATTTGTATTTAGAAATTGTTATATTTGTTAATTTTGAAGAAAACTGTAGTTTTCTTCAGCTTTATGTTTTTGGCTAACAAAATAGATGCACATTTTTTTGATAAAGAAACAAATTTTGACTTCAGAATGCAAATCAGTAAATGAACATTTGGGACAATTTTTTGATGTATTTAATAATATATATATTACTTAGCTTGCAGATGTTTTAACTGAATTATAACCTAACACTAACATTTATATAGCACTTTCAGTTTTGTACATAAATTAAAATATAGCAGTCATTTATTTAATACTACTACATCAGTGAATAATTTTATTTTTACATTTAGATTCTTGAAGACCTGGATGAACAAATTTATATTATTACACTCGAGGAAGAAGCACTTCAGAGGAGACTAAATGGTATTTAACTGTTAAATATTTAGGCTGAAAAAATTATCTTGTGAATCAGTAATGCAGGGTCTGAACAAAATAGACTGTGTCTGATGATTTGGAATCAGCTGGGGAGAAGGATGGGCCTCAGCCTTACAGTGTGGCCATGTGACTGAGGTATCACTTCTTTCCTTAATCACAGTGATAGTTTCAGAGAGAGCTAATCAAACTTGTGACATTATCAACTGTGGAGCAGAAGCATCTCCCCAGCAGATGCATCTTTGCAAAGTCTATTTTATTAAAAGATAAACTTTCAGTTCCTTGGTTGTTGAAGTTTTACACATTTTCATGTAATCTTGTTGATGGCTTGGGTTCCTCTTCCATTTCTTTGTATTTTGAAATCATGGATCCAGGCAAGTTACTGAACCATCAGTAATCATGGCTGATATGTATGTGTTGCTTAAAGGCTTGCCAAAAACTTCATACACATTATCTCATTTGATCCTTACAGTTGCTTTTTGAGGTAGGTTCTACAGGTATATTTTCTTCTTTTTACAGATAAGGCAACAGGTTCAGAGGGGTTAAGTGACTTACTCATTGTTTGATAGTGTCATGGGCAGGTCTTAAACTAAGATCTCTCCTGATTAGAAGGTCAGCACCCTTACCACTATACCACACTGCATCCTTAAAGTGTCAAAAACGTGTTGTCTTAATTATTTCTTGAAAGGAAATCATGTTTTGGCCTAAGGGGTTTTTGTTTGTTTGTTTGTTTTTGCTTTTTGGAGGGGGGAGGGCAGGGCAATTGGGGTTAAGTGATTTACCCAAGGTCACACAACTAGTAAGTGTCAAGTGTCTGCCTTTGAACTCAGGTCCTCCTGACTCCAGGGCCGATGCTCTGCTCACTGCACCATCTAGCCACCCGCGGCCTAAGGTCGTTTTAAACTAGGTTGTAAAGCATCTTAGAGAATTGTAAAGTTTATTTTTTAAAGTCCTCTAATAGTTTTTTTAATTGATCTCTAGTAGAAAAAAAATAGTAAAGGAGTGAAGACACCTAAATTTTTTTTCATTTGTTTTTATTTTAGTGATTTTTTTGTCACGAGCTTGTTTCTAAATGCATTAAAAGATGTCTTTTTTTAAGATTCAAATAATGAATAACAAATTTTATTTCTATTTTAATTCAAAAGCAAATAATATGTTATAGGGATGTGTTGTTTTCACCAAAGTGTATAATTCTGAAGTATCTTAAGTAAAACTATACATAAAAATTTGTTTAGATCAAGAAAATGTATATTAGGTTTATTTTGAAAGGTTGTTTTTTTGTGAAGGGTAGAATTGGAATCATTGTACAAAAATTAAAGCAGATACCACATAGTGAGGGGTAAATTCTTAGATCTTTGATGCCTTAGCTTCATTACACTATTAATACCACTTTATGTGCCACTATATTTAGTTATTAGTAGTAATTGAAAATATATGAGTGTTACAAATTTCATTTAAAAACAGTGCTATCAACTTCATACTGTTCTATTAAATTTATAAATCTTTTTAGAATTTATTTGCTGTAGATGGTCATGATAATATGTGATAAATATATATAAGCTACCAAGAATCAAGATGAATATACCTTTCAGCAATGTAGGATGTATTTAACCCTGTCACATAGGATTTAATTTCCTTCTCCTCCTCCAGTAGTGTTGAGATAGATGTTATTTCTATTTTACAAATCAGTAACTGAAATTAAGAGATTAGATTTGTTGTGTCATGGATAGTAGTAGTTCTAAGAATAGTAATTGAAATAAATTCTTCCTTTACCAGTCTTAATTCCTCCTCCATCTATTTTTGGAGTGACCAAAACAAATACTCTTCTAATTATTTTAAAATCTTAAGGCTTAAGCAAACTCCTAAAGTTTGAAAGTATCACTAGATAGTAAAGAAAAAAATATTGGCTAGAAGGCCAAGTCCATCTTTAAATGAAGTGGAGCAAGGAAACTAATATGTGGATATTAATACATAATAGATTTTACCTTTTAAAGTCATTGAAATGGATTCAGCAGCACATTTTTGTTTTGCATTGTTTTGTTGGCCGTGTTCTACTTGTGGCTCTACTATTATGTAAGTTGTCTCTTTATAAGATACACACAAAGATCTGTTCACTGAGTCTCTTTGAAGGCATCATAGAGTGATTATTATGGTTACTGTTTGATCTTAGTTATCTACTGTAAAATGCTTAAAATGGAAAATAGCAGGCCTCTTAAGTCAGGTAATCCATGTATGGGTAGAGTGTTTTCATTAGTCCGTCCCAAAAGTTAGAAGACTAACATGTATAGGATCTGCTACTTTTAGTCCAACTAAGTATAAAGGATGTAGTTTAGTCTTGTGAATTAATTTTATTTTGGTTATTCTTTTGCTTTTATTATGTAGTTGAAAAAACATTTTGTTGGTTATAACCTGTAGAGTCACTTGAAGAGTGTGGGTTTTATTTAATGAAAGTTCATTCCCAATTATATACTATGCCAAGTTATTCTTGTAATTTAAAAATTTTGATAGTATTTTATTTTTTCCCAATTACATGTAAAAACAATTTTAAAAATTTATTTTAAAAAATGTTGAGTTCCAAATTCTCTCTTCTTCCCTCTCTCCCCTATTTCCCTTCTTGAGATGGCAAACAATTTGATATAGGTTATACATGTGCAATCATGCAAAAAACACATTCCCATATTAATCATGTTGTGAAAGAAGAAGCTGATAAAAAACGATGAAAAAAAATTGTACGTTTCCATCTGCATTCATACTTCATCAGGTCTTTCTCTGCACGTGTGCAGAATTTTTCATCATGAGTCCTTTGGATGATTATATTGCTGAGAATAGCTAAGTCATTCACAGTTGATCATCATATAACATTGCTGTTACTGTGTGCAATGATCTTCTGGTTCTATTCATTTTACTTTGCATCAGTTCATGTAAGTTCATGTTTTTCTGAAATCATCCTTCTTGTCACTTCTTATAGCGAAGTAATATTCCATTATAATCATATACCACAACTTGTTCAGCCATTCCCCAATTGATGGATATCCCCTCAATTTCTAGTTCTTTTGCCACCCTCAAAAGACCTGCTATAAATATTTTTGGACAAAGAGGTCCTTTTATTCTTGTAATTTCTAACGTAACTAGGAATCATTAACAAAACAATGTGAGATTTCATGCTGGAAAATGTTAAAAGTTATATGATGGATGAAGGAGTCTCGTTTTGTGTATCTTGAAGCAAGCTTTTCACTAAAATTTGTGGAACTATTAGTAAGAAAATGAAGAATCACAGAATTTGAGAAGTGGAAGAGAATTCAGTGACAATCTGGTTTAGCCTCTACATGAAAGGAATCTCCATTATAACACACCCAACAAGTGGTCATCTAGTAAGGAAGGAAAACCAGCCCCCTCTTAATACAGTTCCACTTTGTATCAGTTCTAATTGTTAGGGAGTTTTGCCTGAAATCAAGCCTAAATGTGTCCTCTGGGCAAGGGAACAAATCTAATCTCTCCTCAATTTGATAGCCTTTTAGATACTTGAAGATAACTATCATGTGCCCCCAGAGTCTTCTCTTCTCCCGGTTGAACATGTCCAATTCCTTCAACCAATCATAATGTAGCATGGTTTCAAGGCCTTTCATTAATCTGATTATTCTCTTCTGGACATTCTCAAGCTCATTGATTTCCTTTTAAACCTCTGACACCTAGAATTGAACACAGTACTCTAAGTGAGGTCTGATGAGGGCAGAGTATGTTGGAACTATTACCTCCTTGTTCCTGGAAATAATGCCTCTCTTAATGCATCCCAGGATCACACTAGGTTTTTTTTGGCCACCATTTCATACTACTGATTCATATTGTGCTTGCCATCCACTAAAACCCTAAAGACTTTTTTTCAGAGTAAGTACTATTCTACTATGTCTTCCATCTTGTGTTGTAAAGTTGTATGTTTATGGTTTGCTGTTCTTTGTTTTTTGGTTTTATTTTGTTCTTTGGTTTTTTTTTTTTGGTTTGTTTTCACACCAAAATATAAAATATTACATTTATTTCTGTGGAATTTCATCTTACTAGGTTCAGTCTAATGCTCTATTCTGTCAGGGTCCTTTTGAATCTTGACTTTGTCATCCCATATGTTAGCTCTGCCTCCTAGATGAGTTATGTCTTCAAATTTGATGAGCCTGCCATCTATGCTTTTATATGTTATTCATAAACATGTTAAACAGCCTAGGGCCAAGCACAGCTCCCTGTGATACTCCACCAGAGATTTCTTGCCGCCTTGACATCTGAACCATGAACAAGTCCTCTTTGAGTTTGGCCATTCAATCAAACAGATGGATTCGGTTCTGAATCCATCTTAACTGTATTATCATCTAGTCCATATCTTTCTGTCTTCTCTACAAGAAAAGTATGAGAGACTTTATCAAAAATTTTTGTTAAAATCTAGGTTAAATTATATAGCATTCCCCGCATCTACTAGTTTAGTAATCTTACTAAAAAAGGAGATTAGGTTAATCCCCATCAATGAAATTATGTTGGCTTTTTAAAATCAATTTTTTAATCTTTCTAGATATTTGTCAGCCATCTTTATCAGTATCCTGCCTTAAAATTGTCCCTGAAACCAAAGGCAAACTCACTGGCCTGTTTTCAGGCTCTTCATTTTGAAAAGGGGCAACATATGCCCTTTTCCAGTCTTGCGTTAGTTATCATTTGTATTTCCTATGATCTTTCAGATATCACTGACTGGTTCTGCAATCATGCCTGCCAGTGCTTTCAGGACTGGAGAGATGTCTAGCTAATCTTGGCTGGGTGACTTTAGTTCATCAAGGGCATGCAGGTGCTTTCACTGTCTCCTTCTTTTAGACATCAACTCCCTATTAAGTTATTTTTATTCTGAATTTCTGCCGCAGTGGTCACTCTCCTCGACAGTAAAGACAGAATCAAAATAAGAACAGAACCCCAATGATGAATCTCATTTCCCACAAAAGTCTTCTTCCTTCATTGAGCTTCTTTTTCTCCTAGTATCACTTCAGAACTTATAGCTTTCTTATTCCTGATAGTATTCTTACAGGGCCACATCCTCTTTTACCCAGACTTGCTTCCATCTTCTGGACATTTTTTATTAAAATTTAAGTTAGTTTGTGAGTTTTCTGTGCATCCACATTAGTATCTTCAGAAAAATCCCATTTTTCCTCCTCATTGGAATTGTTTTCCGTTTTTCTTCAGAATTTCACTCTTGAGCATTTGCTATTCCTCCTGGGCTGACTTCCCTTGTGGTGTTTTAGTTCATGTCTTTCCTCTGAACCTTTTGGAATTTGTTTTCTGAAAATCTAGGATGCCTATCAGACTCCCCAGATTTCTTCTCTTTCATAAACTATAGGAGGAAGTAATTGCTTTACCAGAGTGTTCCTATTATTTCTATCCCACCAATCATTTCTTCCCTGTTAGTAAGGATCAGATCTACAATAGAATTTCCCCTTGTCAGTTCTTCTTCCTTTCCAAGAATGAAATTACCAGTAATGCAAATCAAGAAATTATTAGTTGCTAGCATTTTGGCAGAGAAAGCGTCAGCAGATGTCTTGAGAATTGGAGTCTCCCATCGCTACCTTGATGTCAGGCTTCTGACCTGTTTCCTAAATTCCTCATCAAGTTCCTCTTTCTGACCAGGTGTTTTGTAATAATATGCTATCATTTACAAAATCACTTCTGTTTTTCTCTCATTGATCTTCATCTACCCCCTATAATTCTCTCTAGTTCCTCTATTTCCTCATGAGTATACCTTCTTAATAAACCCTAACCTAACCTCATTCCCTTCTCCTTTTCCCATTTCTTTTGGGTAATGTATACTCCTACCCAGTGTAGTCTAGTCATAGGTTTCATCCTACCAAGTCTCTATGATAACTATGATGTCCCTTTGCTTCCTTGTGTTAGAATCTGTTATTTCTACTTAGTTTTATTTATAAAATGCTTAGGGTAAACATTTTTTTGATCAGTATTGGGATTTTAGTTGCAAAAAGCAATAGCTTTTAAGGATTCTTATTTCTTATTTATCTTAAAAAAAATTGATGGCCAATATGGTAGCATGCTGTTGACACTCTTACTAGAATACCATGCTGTATTGGCTAGATTTTGATATGATAGGACCTACTTGGCTACTGCAGATGGTGTTTGCATGCTTGACAATACGTGTGAGATTTTACCTTTTTGTCTGGCACTTTTAAGCATGATGTTTGAGACTGAAAACTGTAGTAAGATATTTTCATTATTATTATTATATTTTTATTAACATATGAGATATAATAAGCTATTATTCTTCCATTTATATTGTTGACAATCCAATAATATAAGCCATGTCTTGTGACCTCTGACACATGTGGTCAAGAGGAGTAGTAAGCATGTGTCTTGCTCTAGCTGTCACTGTAGGCCTCCTCAGCACCATCTCTCATCTTATCCTACTTTTCTTCAGTCCTAGAAGATGAAGTGTTCCTTCTCTTTACTAACACCAAAGTCTTTACTTGTGCCTTTGAGTCCCATCCCCTCTTGTTCCCTAGCAGCTTTCCCCTTTAATCATTTCTATCTAATTTTCAGCCTCTTCTTATATAATGGTTCTTTTCCTGTTACCTTTAATTCCCAGGTATTCTCTATCCTTAAGGATTGTCCATTCTTAAGAAAAAATTCTCCATTCTTTACTTGATCCTACCATCTCTACAAATGATCATTCTAGATCTCTCTTCTTAACAAATTCCTTGAAAAGAATTGGCTATATGCACTGCCTCACTTTCTTACCTCTAACTGTTATCATCCCCTTGAAATCTGGTTTTTGTCATGAGTGGTCTACTGAAATTGCTCTCTTTAAGGTCATGACTGTTCCTTCTCTCCAGTTGCCCCTTCTCTCATTCCTATCTACTTCAGCTCTCCCCTCCCATTTTCCCCTACTCACCCCCCTCCCTCCATACCATTATAGATCTGCTCATCTCTTCTGCTGGGTTCTTTGCAATGCCTCCTTCATAATTAACAATTTTTTTTTTCATCTTGAACCCTTCCCTTTTTCATTCCTTTCAACTTCTGGTACTCAGTGAGATTTGACTCTCTTTTGATGACATTGCTTCCTTCTTTCCAGTAGTGGCAGTACTTTCTTTTGTTTCTCTCGCCTTCCCCAGCTCACTGGTGAGTTAGACTCCATCTTGCTCCCCATTGGTATGTCTAGACTCTCCTATTAGTATCCCAGTATTCATTCCTTTTTTGATATTCATGCTTTACAAATTTATCACCCAATCCAAATCCTACGACATTCTTCTTACTTCCTCAGTGAGGTACAGGCCTGGCTTACAGTCTTTCTTTCCACCCAGATTCCTGTCTTCATCCTTAGCAGACTTCAATATACATATTGATGCTTCCCTAAATATCCTGAGTTCCCAGTTTCTTGATTTACCCAATACTCAGGACCAACTCATTTGCTCCCTTCCAGCTACACACAAGTGTAATTTTGCTCTTGAAGGCGCTAGGCCTGAAGAGGATATAGTGAGGCTGAAAACTCAACCTTTGCCTTCAGGGAGCTTACTTTCCATCTTCTTAGGGAGATAAGACATGGATATATGAAATAATAACTAATAATACTAGGCAATAAAGGTAAGTGCCAATAAGGGCTAGAGTAAGTGCTGTGAAAGTTGTATTACCTTTTCTTCCTAGTCATCTTAGTTGATTTCTCTGTGGCATTTAATATTATTGATAACCTTTTTCTTTCTGAATATTCTCTTCTCTAAATTTTTCTGAATCTGCTCTCTTCTCATTTTCCTTTTGTCTCTCTCCCAAAAGAGGTTCTTCTTAGTCTCTTTTGTTGGTTTTTCATCCATATCATACCCACTAACAATGGATGTCCCTAATGGCTCTGTCCTGGACTCTCTTCTCTTTTCCCTCTCTACTGTCTCACTCGGTCATCTCATCAACTCGCAGGGGTTCAGTTATCAGCTTCATGCAGATGATTCCCGGAAGAGTATATGTAGCCTTAGTCTCTCTTGAGCTACAGCACCATAGCTCCAGTTGTCTTTTGGATGTCTTATACTTAGTATCTCACAAGTGTCCCAAACTCAGTATTTCCAAAATAGAGCTCATTATCTCTTTCTCCCCAAACTTTCCCCCTTTTCTGAACTTTCCTATTACTGTTGAGGGTACTACCATTATCCTAGTCATCCAAGCTCACAACTTTGATGTCATCCTCAATTTTTCATTCTGTTCCCACATGTATAATCCATTGCCACATTTTCATATGTTTACTTTAACATCTTTCATGTATACTCCCTTCTCTTTACTTATATAGCTGCCACCGTAGCTCAGTCTCTCTCCACCACTTGGGCTATTACAAAAACCTTCTAACTTGTCTCCCTTCTCTTTCCCTGCCCCAATCCATACCTCAACTCTGCTGCCAAAGTGATTTTCTAATGCATAGGAATGAAATGTGAAGGCCTCTTTTTGGGATTTAAGCTCTTCATAATCTGGCCCTTCTTATACTTAACATTTCCCATTCTCCTAAGCCCTCTGCAACTTCAGTCACCTAGTTAGACTATTCCTTTCACATGATGCTCTGTCTTCTGTCTTTGTGCCTTTGTCCTGTTGTCTACCATCCCTGGAATGTTTTTCTTCCTCCTCTATCTCAGAAATTAGCTCAAATCCAACCTCTTGTAGGAGACCTTTTCTTGTCCTCCTCTACAAGGGCTCGACAACCCCACGATCACAAATCTGTGTAAAATTTTTGGGCCTTCCCTTCATCCCATAGAAGTCTGAATTTTTTCTTTTATGGAGTGTTTATGGTACCTTATTGTCAGATTTGGGTTAAGTATTTTAACATAGGCTCTGTGTCATCTGTTGGCCTTCATGTGTTATCTGCAGCTTCTGCAAAACTCCCCCCAAATTCCCATTTAATTTCTTATGCCAACTTGCAATATATAGAAACTGTGATGAGGAAAGTCATGCTGTGGAAGGGATAAATGTACACGTTGGCTCCCTTTTTAGAGTGTGAGCAATTTGAGTTTTGTGACGCTTATTTTTTTACTGCATGTCTGAATTATTCCCTTTCAGTCTCTTTAGCAGTATCCTTTATGTTGTATTCCCTGTATAATAGTACCTTAGAACTCTATCCTGAGTCCTGTTCTCTCTCCCTGTTCTTTCAATGACCTCATCCACTCCCATAGATTTAGTTATCATTGCTGTGTAAATGATTCCCCAAACTGCATATCTAGCTGGACCTTATTTCTCTTATCTCTGCAGTTCTAACAACCTGGATATCCCATAGCCATGTCAAATTCAAAATGTTCAAACCAGAAATTTTTATCTTTCCCTATAAACCTTTGGGGAAGCTAGGTGATACAGTGGATACAGTACCAGTTTTGGACTCAGGAGGACCTGAGTTCAAATGTGACCTCTGAAACTTTCTAGCTGTATGATCTTCAGCAAGTCATTTGACCCTGTTTGCCTCAATTTCCTCATCTGTAAAATGATCTGGAGAAGGAAATGGCAAATCCCTCCAGTATCTTTTCCAGGAAAACACCAAATAGGGTGATAAAGAGTAGGATATGACTGAAATGACTGAACAATAACAATAAGCCTTCATTTTCCTGATTTCCCTATTTCTATGCCAAATATCTTCTTTCTTATCCCTGCCCTCTCCTTACCTTCCCATAGCTGGTCAGTTGGCATATCTTTTCAATTCCACCTCCTCACTTTTTCTCATTTCCATTGCCTGTCTACTCATACAGCCTTCCTAGCCCAGGACTTCATCCCCTTTCGTGAGGAAAAATCTACAGTTTTATGTAGTATGGGAAAAAGGAGAGATAATTAATGGAATTAGAGAAGGTTTCTTTGAAGAGATGTCAACTATAATGTCTATAAAGAAGGGAAGGATTTTAGTAGATGGAGAAATATGATGCAGATTGCCCAAAACACAGGAGACAATTTACAAACTACTGGGAAAGTACAGGATGAGACTGGGGTAGTTTGCTTTGAAAGGGAATGAATACTAAAGCTGGAAGGGTAGACTAGAGCTAGATTGTAGAGTGATAGTGTCAAACTCAAATAGAAATGGATCCTTGTGGGCAGTATTGTGTTTTTAAAAAATTTATTCTTAACAAACACCAAATAAAATGAGCATTTCAACATACGTTGTATAGTAAAAGGAAAGGATGATAATAAAACTATGGATTTTTATTGCATAGATCTTGATAATTCAGAATACAACCTTGAAGGCTAATCTGTGATTCCTTCTGGCCTTCCTTCTCTCCTCTCATTTTTATTTGGGAGGTGAGTGAGACCCTTTCCTACCTCTCCCATTAAGAAAAAAAAAAAGGAAGAAAGCAAAATTTTTAGAACAGATATGCATAGTGAAGCAAAACAGATTTCTACCTTGGCCTTATCCAAAAAATATGTATCTCATTCTGCGTCTTGAATCCATTACCTTTCTGTCATGAAATGGGTGCTTCATCTGGGGACCTCTGCAACCTGGTTGGTCATTCCATCATTAAAGTTCTTGAGTCTTTAAAAAGTTGATGGTCTTTACAATCTTGTTACTATATAAATTGTCCTGGTTCTATTCACTTTACTCTGCATCAGCTCATACAAGTTTTTCTGGATTTCAAAAAATCTGTCCCATTATTTTGTATGTATAGTAATATTTTATTATATTCATATACTGATATTTATCCAGCTATTCCTCAATTAATGGATATCCCCTTAAGTTTCCAGTTTTTTGCCACCGTTAAAAAAGGTCCTATAAATATTTTTGTACATATGGGTCCTTTTCCTCTTTCTTTGGATGTGCAGACTCATTAGTGTTATCTCTGGGTCATAGCAAAAGGTAAGCACAGTTTAGTGTCTTTCGGGCATGGTTCAATTTGCTTTCCAGAGTGATTGGTCTAATTCCCAGCTCCACCAGTAGTTCATTAATGTGCCTGTTTTTTCCTAGTCCAGGGGCAGGGAACCTGTGACCTCAAGACCACATGTGGCCCTCTAGATTATCGGGCGCAGCCTTTTGATTTGAGTTCAAATTTTACAGAACAAATCCTTTTATTAAGGGGATTTTTTCAGTGAAGTTTGGATTCCATCGAAGTGCCACGCTTGAGGACCTACAGGGCCACATGGAAGGTTAGATTAGAGTCCATAGGTTCCCTGCCTCCTGCCCTAGTCCCCCCGGCATTTGTCATTTGACTTTTTTTTGTTCTTGTTTTTCATCTTTTTGGAGGAGAGAAGGTGGGGCAGTCGGGGTTAAGTGATTTGCCCAACTTCACACGGCTAGTAGGTGTTGTGTGAGGCCGCCTTTGAGCTCGGGCCCTCCTGACGCCAGAGCCGGCGCTCTTCTCTGCGCCGCCAAGCTCCCTGACGTTTTTTGTTTACGTTTTTGCAGATCTGACGGACATGAAGCACAACCCCAGAGGTGTTTGTATTTCTCTAAGTATTAGTTATTTAAAGCATTTTTCATGTGGTTATGAATAGTTTGGGTTTCTTTTGAAAACTCTGTTCATGTCATTTGAGTCTCAGAGAATAGCTCTTATTCTTATAAGTTTGAATCAGTTCACATCTTAGAAATGAGATACTTATTGAAACTTGCAGTAAGTTTTTTTTCTCAAGTAATTATTTTCTTTATAAGTTTAAATGTTTTAGATTTGCATATGCAAAAACCCTTTTAATGTTATGTAGTCAATGAGATGTTGGTCTCTACCTAATTTCTGCCATATTGCTCTGAAGTTTTCCTGAAGTTTTTATCTTCATGTCTCATCCCTCTGCAGTGTGACTGAAACTGCTCTTTCCAAAGATTGTCTCTTAACTGTTAAATACAAATTGCTTGTTCTCAGTTCTCATTCTTTTTGCCCCCTGCATCTTCTGACACTCTTGATTATCCCCTTCTTAGATATTCTTTCTTGTAAGCTTTCATAATAATCCTGTCTCTTTGCTTTCCTCTTACCTGACTGACTGCTTCTTCTTTTGATAATACCACTTATTTTTTGGTAGAACTAGTCAGTCATCAATCAAAAATTCAGTCTACCTATACAAAATTAAACACACACAATGCTTTCTAAACTTATTCCATACCACCAATTAAAAATAGTCCTTTGCTAGATAACCACTACTCTCTCATTAAGTGTTGGTATTCCCCAAGGCTCTGTTCCTGGCCTTTTCCATCTCTTGCTCTCTCTTCTGGGAATCTTATCAGCTTCCCTGAACTCAGTTGTCATTTCTAAGTAGAAAACTCCCAAATCTAGAAGTCCTAATTTCTCTGCTGAACTCTGTTCCAACATTGCTAACTATCTGCTACTAATTGTCCCATTTGGATGTCGTACACATCATGTCCAAAAGGAAACTGACTAATTTGTGTCCCACTCCCATCCTGTCTCCAACTCTGCACTTTATGTCGAGGGCGCTCCCCATTCTTAGAAAGCTTCTGTTGAGGGCACCACCATCTTTCTAGTCCCTCAGGTTTGCAAATTCCGAGTCCCTCTTCCTCACTGCCCCCCTCCTCCCAATATCCATTCAGTTAAGAAGTGTTGTTTTGATTTTACTTCCATGTCCCTTCCTTCCTTGTTACCTGCTTTCCTCATGGCTTCTCACCCAAGCTGTTGTAATTGCTTCCTATTGGACATCTTTCTCGCATTATTTCCTGTCTCTAATCCATCTTCCTTGTAGGTGCTAAATTAATATTCCCTAACATATAGGTCTGACATTCCACACTTATTTCCTATTGCTCACCTTTATGAACTCTACATTCAATCAGACCTGCATTTTAGCCACATTATGGTCTCTATGTACCGTATCCCACTTCTGTTCCTTGTTTAGGTGTCTGGCATACTGGGCATGAATTCTCTCCTTACCGCTACGTTTTGGAATCTTTAACATGATTCAAAGCTTGGCTCAGGCGCTGCTTCCTGTAGAATACTTTCCCTGAATTGCCCAGCTTTTGGTGTTTTCTACTGCCTGTATTACCTTATATTTACTTATGTACTCTGTAATATAAGGTACTTGAGGTTAGGGACATTTGAGGGGTTAGTGTTGTCTTTTTTTCTCCCAGTGCCTTGGACATAGTAGGCATTTAATAGAAGTTTATTTAATGGAATTCTAATATGCTACAGTGTTGTATCAGGGAAATTACATTGATTTTTGAGTAGAGAGGCATTATATTTCAGATAGCTTAAAGGTGTAAATATAAGAAAACATTGTTGTTAATCCAGTCTTCTTAAACTTGACCCCTCTTCACACAGTCTTTGATCCAGGTTCATTGTCCTACTTGCCTCTGTCTTCCACTCCATGCCTTTAAACTGGCTGTCTCCCATCCTTAGAATGCTTCTCTCCTCACCTCTGTGCCTCTGTTTTCTTGGCTTCCTTCAAGGCTCAATCTCAAATCTTGTTTTCTGCAGAGGGCCTTTCCTAGTCTTCCAAGCTGCTAGTGCCTTTCCCCTTTGAGATTACTTTCCATCAACTCTCTCTACATCTTGTATGTACCCAGTTATCTACATATCATCTCCCACAGTTGAATGGGAGTTCCTTGTGGGCTAGGATTGTTTTTTTTGCCATTGTGCTCCTAGCACTTAACAATGTTCTGGCATGTAATAAATGCTTAATAATGACTGACTGACTTAATAAGATGCAATATTGCATGCATGTTGACTTGCTTATTCCTTTAAGGCAGAAAATATTTTCAGTAGTAGCATATGCAATTATGAACCATGAAGGGTAACATATGTGTTTATATACATACATGTACACATGTGTACATGTATGTGTGCAAAGACCTAGCACCAGCTAAAATATTAAGTAGAAAAGGACAATAAGCAAATTCATGAACTGTGTTTTTCTTTATGGATGCATTTCAAAACTGCTGGTGTTTAATGCTTTTTACCTTGATTAAAATCATTAGCAATTCAAATTTATTTGCATTTCACACAGGATTTTGAAGTACATTTAGCATCTGATAGTGAAGGTCTCCAAATTCTTACCTTTAATCACCTTTAATCTAGACAGAAAATATTACTGAAATAAATGTTATAATAGAAGTAGAGAAGGCAATTCCCGATTTTCTTCCTTCCTTCCTTCCTTCCTTATTTTAGCCAGTGTCTGGTATGAAGCTATAACAGATATATTATATAACATCGACAGATATTTATTAATCAGTGACTATGTTAACTGGCTGTGTGCTAGATGCTAGGGATATAAAGACAAAAAGTGAGAGCTCCGCCTTCAGGTAGCTTATAGGTTTCCATTTTTAATACCTATCAGAACTTGCCTAATGAACATTATTTCCAAGTTGCACCAGTAACATTTTCCCTGACGAAGTTTAGTCTTTTCTGTATATGGTGATTTAGTAAATTTTAATGCATTTTGGATGAGATATTATGAAGAAGATAGTAAATCAAAGTGATTCTAAGCATTTGGAAGTTTCTAAATTGACCTCATGATCTTTCGTAAAGAAATTTCTTATAAAATTTTATTTTAAAAAATGAATTTCTTACTTTTCTCTTCTACAATTGTTTCCTCTTCTTCCCCCAAATCTCAACAACCCCAGACTTGTTATGCGATGAGAATCTTTTCTGTTTTAAAGGGTTTGTTCCTTGTTGGGAGGCTCTAGTTCAGGGGTTCTTAACTTGTCTTCTCTGGATTTCCAAGAGGGTCTATCTATTGATTTCAGGGGGATCCATGATCTTGGATGGGAATATTTATTTTTATTTGTTTTCCCTGACCTTTAATTGAAAATTAGTGTTTTTGCTTTTTTTGCTTTTTTTTCCCAGAATTTATTTATTTTTAGTTTTCAACATTAATCTCCACAAGATTTTGAGTTCCAAATTTTCTCACCATCTTTCCCCTTCTCCCAAGATGGCAAGCATACTGATTACTCCTTCCCCCAGTCTTCCCTTTCATATATCCACCCCATCCCTCCTCTTACTCCCTTTCTCCTTTCTTTCTTATAGGGCAAGATGAATTTCTATACCCCATTGCCTCTGTATCTTATTTCCTGGTGGCATATAACAACAAATTTTTTTAACACTTCTTTTTAAAGCTTTGAGTTCCAGATTCTCTCCCTTCTTCCTTCCTTACCCAACCCTGCTAGGAAGACAAGCAATTCAATATAGGTTATACATGTATAGTTATGCAAGACATTTCCACAGTAGTCATGTTGTGAAAGACTAACTATATTTCCCTCCATCCTATCCCACCCGTCATCTATTATATTTTCTCCTTTGCCCCTGTCCCTTTTCTAAAGTGTTTGCTTTTGACTACCCCCTCCCCTCATCTGTCCTCCCTTCTATGATACCTCTCTCTTATCCCCTTCCCCCCTACTTTTCTGTAGGGTAAAATACCCAGTTGAGTGTGTATGTTATTCCTTCCTTAAACTGAATCCAATGAGAATAAGGTTGACTTTCACCTCCTTTCACATTTCCCTTTCACCTCCCTGCTTTTCACCTCTAGAAAATTAGTATTTTCTTCAATTATTTTAAAATCTTATTTTGAGAAGTTCATCGATTTCACCAGAACTGCCAAAGGAGTACATAAAACATTTAAGGTTAAAAACTCCATATTTGGCTGTTTAAAGTTGTTTTTAACAAATTGCTCACACATTTCTCCCCAGTTTTGATTTATTTAAGCTAGCATTGTATATGTTAAAGTGTTCAACTGATTCCTGTTCTTTAAAGTATTAACTGTAATGCGCAATAGAAAGTTATAGGGTAGAATAAAAGTTATATTACTTTGTAGACAGTATAATGACTGAACAATATCAGTTGAGGGCACTTTCATTATTGAAGAAATATTGGACTTTGGGAAATTATAATATCTTGGAAGCAGAAATATTTTCAATACCCACATCAGTCTTTCAGCTGAAGAATAAAGCTGTGAAAAGTTGCTGTTAGCTATTAGTTTTCCTGAATCCAAAGAGACGGGTGGGGCAGGATCAAAAATACTTACTTGATCAAAGTTATTGGCTCTGAAGGTATTCTTACCTGTGTAAGAAAGATGAAAGGTGTTGTTTTTATTGCACGCTAGTAACAGTGTAATTTTGAACTAATTGGTGTTGAACTGCCAATCACCTAGGGGGAATGCAAATAGATACTCTTATAGTTTCCTTTGAGGTAGTGAAATCTTATGTCGGGGCTGGAAGAAAAACAGAATAATACCGTTAAATTGACCTTAAATGAGCTGCTTTGTGGTTTTCTTGGAGAATCCCTTCTAATTTTTCACGACTAGTCCAAACAGGTTTTGTCTACCAATTTGACTTATTGGCTAGACAATGCTGACATTGAACTTTTTAGGAGCATTTTGAAATATTGTAATTATGATCTGATGCTTAACTCTAGTTTGCCTCATCTCTTTTTTGTTTGCATTTTGCCATTCTTATTTGTTTATACTGGCAATTTTAAGTCAAAGTTCTGGCAAACAAAATCATTTTTCTAATAAAGGAAGTGAAGTAATACTGTATACTAAAAGTGCCACTATTGCTTTTAGTGTTATGTGTTAATGCTGTTAGAAATTTACTGTTTTATAAAAGCACAGTTTGTTTGAAAATATAAAAGTATGTTAGATGAAATTTTTATATTAATTTTACTTTATAAACTGCCTCTTTTGAGCTTGGCACATGTATGTCCAACAAAATTAGTGCTTTAAAAATAATGTCCTTTAAATTTTATCTTTGAAAAAAAATCATGTTTGGCCTTCCAAACACATATACTTTAGATGTGTTCTGGAATCAAATGAGAAACAGTTATTTTCATGTTTTCGCATAATTTCTTGATAGCAATATATTACAAATAAATGCATTTTGATCCATTCATTCATAAGATCAAAATAAATTCCTTTCAAAAGCCATATATGTATATATATATGTATATGTGTGTATATATGTGTATATACACACACACACACACACACACACTCCCTAGGTTTTTCTTCATCTTTATTATATTGGAGACTTTCTCCATAAAAGACAGGGAATAAAATCTGTATTTGGATTTCTCAGTCATAGTAACTTCCATTATGGTTGGATAATTGATTTTTCAGTTAATCTCAAATTCATAGAATCATAGATTTAGAGCTGCATAGCACCTTTGAGGTCATTTAGTTGAACTCACTCATTTTACAGCTGAAGAAACTGAATCCCAGGAAAGTGAAATGACTTGCCTAAAGTTACATAGTAACAAGTGGGAGAGCTAGAATTTGAACGCTTTTCCTAAAGCTCCAAATCTAGTACTATTTCCATTGTACCATGCATGCTTCTTCCGTTTATAAGTTTTATGAAGTTTTAAAATAACTAGAATGCAAGAGAATATCTTTATTACTAAACTAGTATGGATCATATTATCTTCAATTCATTTCAGATCTCATGTTTTAGCTTCCCATTAAGAATCTGTTATTTTATAACTATATGAAAGTTCCATGTAATGGCATATTGGAATGAAATGTCCATATTAACATATTTTCATGTAAAGATAAAATGTCCAGTTTTATAGTAATATAATTAATTTCACAAAGGCAGATCCAGAACTTAAATAGTATGTTTGTGTATACTAAATAGATATTGCTTTAATTTTCTATTCCACATAAAATCTTGCTTAATGAATGATAAACAACATTCACATTAAATAATCATTATTCATTAGTGAGTTAAATTACATGCTTTCTGAAGCCCTGTATGTAGTCCTAACATTCTTAGTATAAAAGTAAGGAATTTTTGAAATAGC
>CM053581.1:515602884-515693953 GCA_028627135.1 Pseudochirops cupreus | reverse complement strand
TAAACAACATTCACATTAAATAATCATTATTCATTAGTGAGTTAAATTACATGCTTTCTGAAGCCCTGTATGTAGTCCTAACATTCTTAGTATAAAAGTAAGGAATTTTTGAAATAGCATAGAGAAATAGGCTTTGCTAGAAAGATATTTTCATAGACACATATAGACTCAAAAAGAATAATGTATGTAGAAGTTATATTAAAGTGCTAAAGGAAAATCAATATTTTTTCCTCTAAATAATTTAAGTGTTAATATTTTTATTTATTCTGAAACCCAAACATGGAAGAACCTATCAACATTTGAAATGTTTTACAATTGATTCTAACTGGATATATAGTGTAACTTTCTTATAGTGTTATTTCACAGGATGATCATATTTTTTCCATTTGTTTATTTTGCTGTTTTTCTAAAATATTTCTTTGGACAGGGTTATCTTCATCAGTGGAATATAACACAATGGAACTGGAAAAAGAACTTGACAATGTGAAGGCAATGAAGTCAAAATTAGGTATTGAACTTTTCTACTATATTGACTTGTTACTGCATCTTACTGAAGAATATTATATCTGATAACATATAAAAAGTTTTAATTTTTATTAAATATAAAAACTGTCATCGTGACCAAAGATGTCAGATGATTTTTCTCTGGAGGTGGGGGTGGGGTGTTGGGTGAGAGGGACACACTGATTTATCTTTTAAAGCTTGTTATGTATTTTACCCAGAAGAAGATATTTTCGAATAGTCCAGGAAAGGAATATAGGATGTCAAATAGGAAACGTAAATGGAAGTTGTGAGTAAAGCAAATGGGGCGAGGACAGCAAGAGAACATTAGAGATGGTGTGTAAGAAAGATATTAAACTAAGAAATCTCACCATCACATGTTGGAAGCCCTCATCTGTAGACCTTTAAATGCCCTCCAAATCTGATGACCTTTTCAGTTTGAGAAACACTGAGCCCAAATAATAATTGAGTTGCTTTTAGTTAATGTCTCCTCAGTAGAGCACTAGTAAACAGTGATTCCTCACATTAGTACTTATTAGAATTCCTAGGATCATAGCCTTTAGGTGATCACTGTACCTCCCAAAGCCCATTTTACAGATAATGGAGCTAAGACTTAGAGAAGTTACTAGACTTGTCTAAGGTCACAAAGGCAGATCCAGCACTTAAACAGTCAAGTAACATTTATTAAGTACCTCCCGTGTGCCAGGAGCTATGCTAGGTTAGCCATTTAGAAAGAGAAAAATGAAACTGTTCCTGCCTTCAAGGAACTTGTGCTCTATTCAAGCCAAGGCCTCTGATTCAAGTTATATGATCTTTCAACACAGCATGGCTTCCCACCCAACATTATTGAGTCCTATAGTGTTGCAGATAAAATTAGGATAGTAAAATACTTATATTTGGTATTTTGAAATGAAAAAGTAGAAAAAATGGTATATGTATTCATCAGAATGTTTTAAAGATCTAGGTAGATGAAAAGTTGGCCATTGTGCTTCTAAACTTATCTCTAGGTTCCTCCCTATACTAAGTATTTCCAGGAAAATAAAGTAGCTTAGAAAGGTTCTTAAGCTTATGCTTGGGCTTAAAGCCCAAGAGTCTGGTGAATCTAGAACTAGTTTGTTGTGAGGATCCACTGAGATAACAACACATCTGTCATCTCTGTTTATCTTTGGAGCAGGTTTCTGTGAACAAGGCTTGATGGTTTAGTTCTGAGGAGCTGAAAGAGTCTCTTAAATAGATCTATATTTGCATCTATTTTAACTTTTATTGTGGTAGCAGGAATTTCTTTATGGGCTTTTACATTTTCTATGGCTGCACAAAGGTTGTGTGCAGATTAGAGTGTATAATTGATATGGTAAACAGTAAAATATTTTCTTAATGGCTTTATGCCTTTAACTATGGAATGGTTATCCATTCTTTCCCTATTTGAGCTTAAAAAAATACAAATAAAAATGAGGATTTAGGTTCTTTAGATGTTATCTAATTTAAACTCTATCTATAGATGAGGAAATTGAGAACCTGCAAAGAAATTAACATGCAAGTCTTTCTGTGTCTCTTTGAAATAATTTATTTCATCATCTCTTACATGACAACAGTACTCCATCACATTCGCATACCATAATTGTTCACCTATTCCAATTGATGGACATCCCTTTAGTTTCTGTTTGTTTGGTTCTTTTTACCACTATAAAAGAGTTGCTATAAATATTTATGTACCTATAGGACCTTTTCCTTTTTCTTTGATTTCTTTTGAGTATAGCTAGGTCAAAGGTCATGCACAGTTTGGTAACTTTTTGTGTATAATTCCAAATTGCTTTCCAGAAAGGCTAGCTTTTCCAGGTAGCAAAAGGGGCTTGAAATATTTGATTAGATGTAGACAACTACAGAGAGGTATCTCAACAGTTGCTGAGGCCTCAAAAGGCAAATTCTAGGTTTCTCATATGCTGGGGGTTAGATCAAATTGAAGACCTTACCTTTGCTTTAGGGAGCCTCCTTTAGTCTTGAATCCCTTTCTCTTAGAGGGTCAAACTTAATTAGAGTCTCTTCTTTTACCATGTACCTCTTCTTTCACCATGGGCACCAAGGTTTTCCCCTTCTTTTGTGAGTAGCCTTACTTGAGGAAAGAGGAAAAGGAAAGGTTTTGTGGACCTGGCCATGACTAGGTGACTTCTCCTTCTGTGCAGCAAGATTTCTACCTCTTTCTGAGCCCACCTGATTCCTAGCCTCCCATGAGAAGAGTATAGGTAAAGTGCCACCTCCTTCTATCTCCTGCTGTGCATGTCCCCTAATGAAATAGGAAGAAGAAAGGTGGCTGGAAGTGGGAATTCCATCTTCTGCTGTTGCCTAATCACATTAGAGGGAAGAGGAGAAGAGAAACAGGGACTTTCTATTTTGACCATCTGTCTTGTGCTTCCCAGTCTCATGCCTGATCTCCAGCCTCTTTAGGAAAGAGAGAGTTGACTTCTACTTAACATATTCATAACCTGAGGCCAGCTAGGGGTACAGAGGCTAGAGCTGGACCTTGAGTTGGAAGACTCCTCTTCCTGAGTTCAAATCTGACTTTAGACACTAGTGGCAAGTCACTTAACCTTGTTTGCCTCCTTTTTCTCATCTGTAAAATGAGCTGGAGAAGGAAATGGCAAACCACTCTAGTATCTTTGTCAAGAAAACCCCAAATGGGGTCATAAAGAGTTAACTGGACATGACTGAAAAGTGACTGAACAAAATTCATACTTGGTCATACTCTACACATTCCAGTAATTCCTAACCCATTTAGGTAATTATCCAGACCCCACTACCCATTTCCTATCACCTGATTTCTCATTCCTATCCTCCTTAACCCTCTCACCCCAGTCTCAACCAGGTACTACCTATCCCTTCCACTCTGCCCTCCAGATTGTCTGTACCACTGGCAACAAACTTGTCTTCATCTTAAATCTTTTCCTCTTCTGTTCTTTCTGTCTTTTGACATTCACTGGGACCTGACTTCCCCAATGACACAGCTTCCTTGGCTGCCCTTTCTAATACTGTCTCTACTGTTAACCCATTTCCCTAGGCTCACAGACTGAGGTGGCATAATTGGAATACTCCTTGCTCCCCATTGCCACTTCCAGGTTCTCCCCCACCATCATCACTCAATAACCTTTCCTTCTTTGAGGTCCATACAGTCCACATTTTCTACCCAATTCAAAATCCTAGTAGCTATTGTTTACAGACCTTTAGGACACTCTTTACTTTTTCAGTAAGTTCAGTACCTGTACCACAGTCTTTCTCTTCCCCTCAACTCTTCTTCTAGTAGTAGTAAGGGGCATACATACATACATACATATTGAAATCCCTTCAAGCACCTTAACTGCTCAATTCCTCAACCTCTACCCACTTCTCATGACCTACATACTACTGCAGCCACATACAAAGATGCTTATTCTCCTAATCTGGCCATCACCTACAAATGCCTCAGCTTTAGGCTCAAGAACTCTGAAATCTCCATGTCTGACCTTATCTGTTGGCTTTCCATTCTCCTTCTGCCTTCCCATACCAAACCTTACTTTGTCTACACTGAGATGTCTAATCTCTTGATACTTCAATTCTCTCCCAGGCCATTACCCTTACACTAACTGCTCTCTCTTCTTTTATTCATCTTGACCCTTTGTGAACCAATTCAAGTCTACATTGTCCTCTTTTGAATCCCTGGCTCCTTTATCACATCACTGGTTGTACCCTGCGTCACCTCAGCTTTGGATAACTCTCACCATTTGTTTCCTTTGTTCCTACACATATTATTATGAACAAAGGTGGAGAAACTCATGCAACTTTTCTCACTGTCTGCTACAAATTTATGTTATGAAATCTCAACTGAGCCATCACCACTCCTAGACAGTCCTACACCTCCCTACGCTATTAGCCTCTCTACATTGGCTCTTCCTAACTTTTCATCTGTCTTCAAACTTCCCATGGTTGCCCTCCCCCTCCCATCTCAACTGAGAACCTTGCCTTATATTTCACTGAAAAATTGGGGCCTTTCATGAAGAGCTCCTTCTCTTGTCCTCATGATCTTCTATCACTCAAATGCCTTCTGCTACTATTTCCTCTTTGACACCATCTCACACAAAGAGATGATCCTCTACTTGCACTTACACAAGACAAACCCCTCTATTAGCACAAGAAATTCCATTCCATCCCATCTCCTTCAGCAAATTGTCCCCTCTGTGATCTCTGCTGTTTTATTTATTTTCATTCTCTCACCATCTACTAGCTACTTCCCTGCTCCCTACTAACATGCCCATGTTTCCCTCATTCTCAAAAAGACCTCACTTACATCCTTACTAACAAATCTTCTGTATGTCTTCTGCCTTTTGGGGATAGGCTGTCTGCAGTAGATACCACCACTTTCCCACCTCTCATCCTCTTCTTGACCCCTTATAACCAGACTTCCAACCTCATCATTCCATCAAAACTGCTCTCTCCAAAGTTACCAGTGATCTCTTAATTACCAACTCCAGTGCCCTTTTCTCAATCTTCATTCTCATCAACCTCTATGCAGCCTTTTGACACTGTTGATCACCTTCTCCTTTCTAGTCTCTTCTCTGTAGGGTTTTTTGACACCACTTTCTCCTCATTCTCCTCCTACCTATCAGACTGCTCCTCAGTCTCCTTTGCTACATTCTTGTCCAGATAACTTCCTTTAACTACAGGTGTCCCTTAGGGTTCTATCCTGGGCCTCTTCTCTTCTCCCTTTGTACTACTTTACTTGGTGATCTCATCAGCCCCCTTGGATTTAATTACTATCTCTTTGCTGATTCTCAGATCTACCTCTACCTCTCTGCTGACCTCCAATCCTACATCTCCAGCTACCTTTCAGACTTTTTGATCTGAATGTCCAGAAGACATCTTAAACTCAATATGTATAAAAAACTAAATTCATTATCTTCCTTTTCCTTCTTCTCTACCCCTATCTTCCCTGTTGTTGTAGAGGGCAACACCATCCCCCCTCAGGCTGGTAACTTAGGAGTCATCCTCAATTCCCTACTATCACCCCTCCCTTCCATATCTAATCTGTTATCAAAGCCTGTAGATTTTACCTTTACAACATCCCTTGAGTACATTCCCTACTCTAATACTGCCATCACTCTCATGCAAGTCCTTGTGACCTTATGTCTGGACTAGGCTGCTGGTGGGCCTGCTTGCCTCAAGTCTCTCCCCATTGTATCCCCTATTCTGTCACAAAGGGACTTACCTAAAGTACAGGTTCAGCCATATCACCCCCTACTCAATAAACTCGCACGGCTGCCTGTCACGTCCAGATGTCCTTGGCTTCTTCCCAGCTAAAATCCCACCTATGAAAAGCCTTTCCTAATCCCTCTGAATCCTAGTGTCTTCCATCTGTTAAATATTTCCTATCCCATCCTGCATAGAATTTCTTTGTACATATCTGTTTTCTTGTTTCCTCCATTGGATTGTGAGCTCTTTAGGGGAAGGAACTGGTTTTTACCTTTTCTTAATATCTTCCCAAGCACTTAGAGTAGCATCTGGCACACAGTAGGTGCTTAATAAATGTTTGTTGACAGACTGAGTTGAAGAGATTTCCTTGGCAGGAGGAGAGAGATGAAGAAAGTCACTTTTCTTTAATTCTTGGTGAAGACTTGTGTTGTGATTGTCCCTTTCTCTGGTGGAACAGTTCTAGTTGAGGGGTTTTCCTTAGTGGGGAGGAGTAGAAAGGAGAGACTTTTTATTTACCTCACTCTGTATGTTCATCCACAACCAGTTAAGCACTCTTACCCCTTTTTTCCCTCTAAAAGCCACAGATAGTCCAATAATTTGCCCAATAACCTAGAAAAATATATAAAGATACATAGAACTTTTCTTTCTATCAATGTATCTGAAAAAAGATTTTCATTAAAGCTCTTGTATTCATGAGTTTATTTTAGTGAAAATTATGATATAAAATACTTTTTGGGGGTGGTGGGAATGGAACATTTTCTTAATTATTGCTCTTGCCTGGATTTGATGAGGTAAGGTAAGATTAAAATTTATTAAACTGAAAAGCTATAGTGTGTAGTATCCTAAGTTTCTTTTGGTAAAGGAAAGATATTTTCAGATGCTGTCTGGGTTAGCTGATCTCCTGCAGTTGGTTAAAAAACTGGCTTGCCATACTCCATGGAAAGGAATGAGTCTCTTTAGTTGAAGAAAAGCAGACTAGCTCTGAGTCAGTTATGTGAATCTAAATGTGAAAAGTTACTGATGACTAGCAAGTCTCATGCACAATACTGCTTTTAGAATTGTAGTTTTTAAAAGAAATAATTATGTCTCTATCCCAATATAATGACTTAAGAAAAAACTTAAATGTGTCTTCAGAGACCAGTCATCATAGGGTCAGACTTGAATGGGGAAAAATGTCTCTAGTTTCTAGCCCATGACTTGGCTGGAAGAAAACTGAAGCCATTTCTTTACTTATGATATGTGAAAATTTTAAACTGCAGATAATATAGGGAACACTGAAATTGAATCATTAAGTTTCCTTTTCATTTTTTTCTTGAAAAGAGAGACGAAAAAAGGCTTCAGCATGGGAACGGAATTTGGTGTATCCTGCTGTGATGGTCCTTCTCCTTATCGAAACAGTAAGAATTTCTCTTATGGTTCGGGAAAAGCAAAACGTTTCTTATTTATTTTCAGATTGACTTTAAAATGATGTGCAGTAACTAGCTTTTAAGTAAAAGTGTAGTTAACTAGCATTCTTGTCAATCAAAGTGGCCTCCCACTTTAAGAGTTTGAATGTATCTATGCTTATTCAGTATGCCCCCCTCCAAAAAATAGCCTTTGAGAGCCAGGTCCCACAAACTCTCAATGTAGGATATATCATCATGGAATCTACAAAATGAGATTTTTCACCCTTCCTTCACCAGAAAAAGAAGTTCAGGTTTTTTTTAACAAGCAGCTTTTGAATGTAGAGTTAAGATCTTTGGGAGTTTCAAGTTTCTTCATTTGTAATGGATATCCTATATATATCTGCAAGTATCTCACAAAGTGTTCTGCTTAATATATTGCTTAACTAAAATTTTATTCTATGTGTGTTAGAAAGTTCCATAAAACCAGCTGCCTTGCTTAAAACAAAAATGAGCTCTTTGGAATAGTGCCCCCTTACTGTTCTTGTTCTTTCCAGTCCATTTCAGTCCTGCTGGTTGCCTGCAACATTCTTTGCCTCTTGGTTGATGAAACTGCAATGCCAAAGGGATCGAGGGTAAAGTAAAACTTCACTGACATTTTCTTTTACAGATGTTCTTATGTTTGTCCTTTGAGTATTTCAAACAGTAAAACTAAAAAATTTCATTTACTTAACATTTTATATAAGATATTGAGAATTACAATATCTTTTTCTTTGTGCAAAAAAGTACTGTCATTGGCTGTTTATGATTATCATCACCTTTTCCCAATTTTTTTTATTGGAATGGTAGGTAACATTTTTATTCAGATATATGACTTAAATTTAGATATAAAGTCTAGAAGTTATCTTAACATTAAAAAAAATAAGTCAGTTTTTTCTTTAAGAAAATACCCATCTTACAAAATATTGAAATAAATGCAATTAATCAAATGCATTACGTTTTCATAAAATGCAGATACTGAGCTTAAAGGGAGGCATGCCTAAGAATAATTCAGTCTCATGTTTTGTTAAACTGAATAGGAATACATGCTTGTTTGCAGGGAAATGGAATGTAACTTTTTTATTTTTAAGAGTAACTTTTCCGTGGGAGCTTAAATAAAAACAGTTTTAATATATTCAAACATTTAACTTATTTGAATATCTTCTCCTTTTAGAAGGTATTTTAATGGACCTATGATCTCAATGATTTTAATATTCAATATTCTCTCTAAGGATCTAGGTAATAATCCACACCTGCCCATCCTGTGTTACTCCTATCTATGTCCTCCCATAAGTTCTATTGAGTGTGCTGGGGGCCTTCCTTGCTTTCTCCTGATGCTGTGAGAATACCACTGGAGCATTAGACTGTCTACTTGTTATCCTTTGCCTTTTCTATGAGACTGTCCCATCATCCGTCTTCTTTCATTTCCCTGATGACTTTCTTTACTCCACTTCTTCCTAGTTTCTTAATTTGCTCACACCCAAAATGTACCACTCTGTTGCTCTTTGTGGTACTTTAGTTTCTTGGAGATTAGGCAGGGGTGGGGAACCTGCAGCCTTGAGACCACATATAGACCTTTAGGTCCTTGTGTATGGCCTTTTGACTGAGTCCAGGCTTTACAGAACAAATCCCTTTATTAAGGGCATTTGTTCTCTGAAGTTTGGATTTAGTCAAAAGGCTACACTTGAGGACCTATAGGGCCACATGTGGCCTTGAGGTCACAGGTTCCCCATCCCAGAGAGTGTTTTATACTTATAACTGCAGCAAGATAGTCTTTAATCATCATATTCTTTAAGATTTTACAAATAAGTGTGTACTCTAAAGTTTTGCCTTTAACTTCTCTCTTTGCTTGTCAAATATGTCAAGTATTTGCTGGCTAAGACATTTTGGGGTTCTTTTGGTCTATTTATAGTGGCAATTGATCTTTCACTAATTAAACCTGTATGAATTTATTATGGTCCACATTTGTAGCCTTTCTTCCATTTATTTGATCAATTTTTATTTTCAATAACTTGTTTTAATAGGTCAAAATTGAGTTGTTTCAATAGCATGTCATATATTTTCCTTATTTTTATTTTTCTAGCTTTACACTTATTTTAATCTTGGTTCTAGCCAATTGTACTCTGACTACACAGTTAACTGATTCAGGAATGAGGTCCGTATCAATAATGACTCATTTCTTCTCTATTAATCTATAATCCGTTTCATTTAAAAATATTATTCTGTACTTACATGTCTAGTACCTTTTGGTTCTTTTTTAATTCATAGTATGTAATAATTAAAATGATAATTACAACAACAATAGATGACATTTATATGATGTTTTAAGGTTTGCAAACTGTTTTATAAATATTATCTTATTTTTATCCTCAAAACAATCTTGAGAAGTAGGTGCTATTATTACCCCCGTTTTACAGATGAGGAAACTGAGGCAGACAGAGGTTAAATGACCTGCCCAGGATCCCATAGCTAGTAAATGTCTTAGGCTAGACTTGGACTCTGGTCTTTCTCACTGCAGGTCCCACTGCTCCATCCAACTACCTCTATAGGTTTGAGACACTGGATAGTTTATAAGTCTCATTCTTTTTTCCAAACTTCATTTTGTATGTGTGTGTGTGTGTGTGTGTGTGTGTGTATGTGTGTGTGTGTGTGTGTGTATTTGCAGTTTTCACCTATTCTTACCTTTGCATTGAATTCACCAAGGGGCAAAGTATAAGTTGAGTTAATTTGAAAGGTCTTATTGAGTTCTTTGTATAATTTCTCTACCTCTTTATCCTCTGCGGCAAATGTTGTTGTATAAGCTATTATTTTCATGCCGATCTTTTTAAAAATTTTTTTTGAGGGGGGCAAGGCAGGGCAATTGGGGTTATGTGATTTGCCTAAGGTCACACGGCTAGGAAGTGTTAAGTGTCTGAGGCCAGAGTTGAGCTCAGGTCCTCCTGACTCTAGGAATAGTGCTCAATTCACTGTACCACCTAGCTGCCCCTCTTTTTATAAATATTTATCGTAAGCACTATAGTAAAGTTGACCAAATGCCCCACAAAATGATGAGTACATGATAAAACTAACTTTGGCAGTTTCTTTATTTACCACTGCAAGGGAAGAACCTTTTATTCAACCTTCTGTTTAGCCCTAACTTCCTGTTTTCTTCTGGCTCTGTTTGTAGAAAGAATATCAGAATTGATAAAATTTAATTCCAATAGTAGTATGTCAACTTGTTGGTCACTGGACAAGGATCTCACATTCAGAGTATTAATAGCTAAGCTAAAGTTTATAGATGATCTAAAAACTGTGATTAGCTTTTCTAACCCCATTTCTTCCACTCTTCTACCATCACTGCACAAGTGGAAGGGGTATAAGACCATATACCATTTTTATTTTGTTTCATTTTGTTTTGTCATGATCAAAGAATTCATCATCGAGTGGCTAGACTGACTACTTGTGATGAATCCCTTCATATTTAGCTAGGCTGATTCTTGGAAAGCAAACTAAGTCTGTTGCTGGGACCATACTTTGAAGCCTTTCCAATATAGTAGTCCCTTTCAGAGCTTGGCCACTACTTCTGTAGCCTTTAAGATCATACCACAATTAGACCATTAAGGATTAAGATTTTGTGAAAGATATGGAAGATACCACAACACACACACACACACATTTGTGTCTAGATAAAGATCACCACAGAGTTTCATATTTATAGAGAAGTTATAATGGTTATATAATGATTAATACCCCTGCTCATCAGAGTCAGGTAAGCAAATTGTATATTGTGTCTTTTCAATACAGTATCATTTAAACTTGTGATCAGAGTGGCTGCTTTAAGCAAGAATCGCTGAGTACTTTTTACGTATCTTAGTCTTTGAACTTATAAATTCTGCCACCTCTTCTTCATCTCCTCCACTTATAACCCTACTGTTATAGCCTAAAGGCAGAGGTCACTTTTGTGAAATTCCTAACCCACATTAGGAGCAAAGTATAAGAAACTCGAAGACACCTCAGAGTTTCTGAGACCTTAACCCTTTCACTGTATAGATGAAGAAACTGATACCTTGGGAGGTTAACTGATTACCCAGAAACATAGAAGTTATAAATGTCTGTGGTGAGACTTGAACTCTTGTCCTTTTACTCTAGAGTTCTTTTGATTACACCATACTGCCTTCCAATTACTTATAAGTAATTTCCACTGCTAGAGCCTTTCTTGAAGATGTAAGCTTCTTGAGGGCAGAGACTATTTTTTAATTCTGTAGCACTTACCACTATGCTTCGTGTATAGTAAGTTTCCAATAAATATTTATTGAAACAAATTTAGTTGTTAAAAGTTTTCCATCTCTGTGACTACTGTCCTCTTTTTTAATGGCATCTTTCTGCTGGTTAGAGTATCCCAGACTATTTCATTTCTCCCAGGCTTTATGTTCCCTCTGTACACTTAGAGAGAGGCAGCTCCATAGCAGCCAGTGAAGCATCACATACCTAGTATGTGCTCAATAAAAGCTTGCTGAATGGAGACATCAAGCTGATGCATCAATATCTCTGTCTTGGATGGACATTATAGGTGAATATTGAGTTGGATCTAGAATTAAGCAGGCGGAAGAGAGCTATCTGGTATTTGGGAAATTCATTCCTCACTTTTCGAAAATAACTTTAGAATTCTCCATAAAACAAAAAGCAATTTTCTAAATAATGGTTTTTCTACCATGTTTTAGACTGCAAATCAGAGCTACAAAGAGCTAAAATTGTAGGTCGGTGGTGAGATGTGTAATATGTATAAATAATCTTTAGCACGTTACCAATGATGTGTACAAACTGCGCCATAAAAAATACCACAGAGATGTAAAACCATGAAGGATTACAGATGACTATCTGCAGACTACACTGATACTCTACATAACATTAAGAGGCCTAGAAGAAGGCCCCCAGTGTTTGGGCTAGATGCAGAGTATAGATGCTTAGCATTCTGTAGCATTCAAGAAAGTACTCACATCATTAAGGTCATGGATCCAATGAATCATTGGCTTCGCCATATTCAATTCAGCTCAGTAAGAATTCATTGAGTTCCTGCTTTGTGCCTGGCTCTGAGCTGGATGCTGAGAACACAAGGACAAACATCAAGCACTCTTCTTGCTTTTAAGTACCCTATGTTCTGGGTGGGGGGAATTTGGCATGTAATTTGCTTATAGGTAAGTAAGAAGAAAATGTGTAAACAGTAAATCCAGAGGGTCAGAGTGGAAGGTCTTTAACAACCATAGAGGAAATCTGGAAGGGCCTCATGTAGGAGGCTGCACTTTGAAGGGAACCAGGAACATTAAGAAGCTGTAGAATAAAGGGAGAATAGGCCAAGATGAAGGGGATAGCCAGTCCAAAGGTGGGACATGGAATGCTGTGTAAGGGCACCTACTATATTAGGAGGTGTAATAGAAAACCAATCTGCAGGAACAAATCAGAGTCAGGGTGTAAAAAGAGCTTTCTATGCCAAATCCAGATTTGTATTTTATTTTAGAGGCAGTAGGAAGCCACTGAAGCTTCTTGAGCAGGGGAAGGACATTGTCCAACTTGTGCTGTGGGAATTCTGAAATGTTCCCTTTCCCAGCCAACTAAAGCTGTTTTCCCCCATCATTTAAATAGTTCCCGAAATTCCTTTTCCTCCTCCCTGGATTGATTAAAGGAGATGGATTCCTGGTCCCTGCCGTGGTTATTACTCCTTGCTTTTTAACTAAATCTCACTTTTGTGTTTGTATACAAATACGGCTTACGTATCAGTTTTAAATTTATATTTGATTGCCTGTATGACATTTAAATGTTTTACCCTGTTATCTTAAGATGCCTGATACGACCCAAACTCCTTTTGTCCCCTTCTCCCTCTCCCATGTATGATCGTTACGTTAGATTGTTTTTGAAGACTGTGTTTTATTCATTATCCAGAAGTGCTGTGCTTTCAAATTTCATTACTAGGCTTAAAAAAAACCCAATACCTTATAATAATAAAAAAAGACCATGAGCTATTTTTAATAGCTGCTGTTTATATCACAAGTAGGTTAATCAATTTCTTGGCATAGAAACTTTCACATACAGTCCTTTTTGTTGGCTGTAAAAGTGTTTCTCATGTTTGACAAATGGAATTGGTTTTGCCCCCTTTGTGTTTTTTTTTTGCAATTTCTTTTGATTAACCACCATATTATTTATAATATTGACCTTGTTTTCCTGCTTTTTTAGTCATGACCCAAAGCCCCTCTTCTTTAAAACTCTAGGTTAAGGCTGAGGAATTCATCAAGGCTTTGAGGTATTCATGTTGTAAATAACTAGGGGCAAGGAGATGTATCTTTTTCTTATTACTGTTTAATCTGTGTCCCAAGAAAGGTTTGGGGAATAGCAAATTGTTTCCTTCTTTAAAGTACAAGAACAGGAACTGGACATACCCATTCACTTTTGGAGTTTTTGTTCTTGTCACCAAAAAAATGTACATGGTGCTTCACATTTTTAAATTACATTATGGGTGTGACACGTTTCAGCATCAGGGTGACCATACGTTAAATTTTGATGAGATTATTCTGGTTTTTAGTCATTTTTCCCCTCAATGATTTCTCCCCGAAATCCCAGTTTCTTCTAGAATAGCAACTCAACCCTTTTTCTCTCCTACAAGTATGTTAATACTGTGAACACCTTACATGTTAAGTAAATGAATTACATATGATATGTCCAAAGTATTATGAAGTAATTCAAAATCTTAAGGAGTCAATGAAGGCACATTTTAAATGTCATGTTTTATTTGCCCTTGAAAGCCTATATATTCCAAATTAAGTAGTTGTCATTTTTTAATAGTCTTACATGTATCAAAGTTATTAAATTTATGAAAACCAAATGTCTGTATCATTGAAATTTTGAAAGGTTTTTAAAAATGTTTTTCTTTCTAGGGACCTGGCATAGGAAATGCTTCCCTTTCTACTTTTGGCTTTGTGGGAGCAGCTCTTGAAATAATTTTGATTTTGTATCCTTTTTAAAAGTGGGAATTCTGTCTGTTAACAATTATTCTGTCTAGTTTTCTGGGACACTGGTAGTTTACTAAGACACTTTCCTGAGAAGAGAGAGAAAAGACCAGGTCAATCCTCCTCAAGCACTCGAAGTGTTTTTTGTTTTGTTTTGTTTTGTTTTTCCTTTGGTTCTTAAGGCTTTTCGGAGACTGCTGAGAACCGAAGTGAAACTTGCATTCCTTTGGAGAGCTTTTCTCCTTGATTCTCACAGTTACCTTATGGTGTCCTCCGTTGTCGGCTTCTATAGCCTGCGGTTTTTTGGGAGCTTTACTCCCAGGAAGGATGACACAACGATGACCAAGGTAAGGTAGAGACTGAGGTGCTGATGGCCACCCTTTGGCCACCCAGGACATACTGACTGTTTTATTTAGTAATTGCCCTGAATGGCTCATTTACTGCGATCAGTATTTGTTTGTAAGCTGCGCAAACACAAACTGGAAGATTTTCAAAATGCTGAATGAGTGGGAAAAAGGATGTGCTCTGTTTAGTTTGGACAGCATCCATTCACTTGTAAAATGCCTGAAATAGCAGGGCTTGTTAACCAGCTATAGAAAAGCTAGTGAAAGGACTTTTTCCCCCTCAATGAAAACGTATTGCTAATGAGTAACTTTGATTGTGCTAACTGTACTTCAGGAGCTTGTTTGAAATCTGAAGAACTTAGTTGCTACAAGTAATAGAGACAAAGCATTTCAAATTTGAATAATTAAAATAAGACTAAAGGGTTCTGTTCAGTTACATTTTGCAACCTGAAGTTAATTTCACTTTCCACAATTTGACACTGGTTTCAAAAAACCAAAATCTTTTATATAGTGATTCGAACAAAATGTCCAAACATTTTGTTAAAGTAATACCACAAATTAAGAAGAAAAATGAACGTTATAACTCAGATTTTTTTTTCTGTTCCATATTCATTGTTTTCACTTGATTATTGGAAAGGGTTCTGGAGAAAGCCTGAAATTATTGCTTTTAGTTTGCTAAAACTTTTTTGAAGACAAGCTAAATTTATGTTAAGAGATGTGTAATATCTAGTTTAACTGCTGGAAAATAGTAATATTTATTATTTTTTTAATGTAAAATTTGTTTTAATAATATGCTTTATTTCAAAATTTAAGATAATAACAATAAGGTTGGTATAAATAGGAACTTAGTTCCTAGAATGTCAGTAGATTTGTGCCTTTATTTGTTTTTAAGTCATTACTAAAGAAATGAGAAAGTTAGTAGAAATTAATTTAGAAAAGTTGGTGCTATTTTGATTTTTTTTAGTATAGGTCACGTGTAAGTGAATAGTTAAGAAATTTTTAAAAAAGTTAACTCTTATAGTTCACAGTCAGTACTCACTTCCATAAATCATATTCTGTTATCTCTTAAGTGATGGGATTAAGTAATCCCTTGAAGTATCTTTTAGGAATTCAGGATGTAATGTTAAATGTATGTTCAGAAAAAGGGTTTCTTATTGGCTTTTCTGTTCAATATGGAGAATTATAAAATTTCATTAGAAAGTAAACAAAATAGAAAATGTGAGATTAAAATTTTTCTAGTATTTTAACTAATGAATTTTTTTCTTCCATCTACTATTTAACCATCAACTTTTTTTTTCTTTCCTGAAAACAGATAATTGGAAATTGTGTTTCGATCTTGGTCTTGAGTTCTGCACTACCTGTGATGTCAAGAACCTTGGGTAAGTTCAACTGAAAAATTGAGCTGAAAGTTCATTCTACTTTTGAGAGCTTTGGTTAACACTTTCATGTGTGATCTTTAATTAGAAATTTTTCTCTTAGGAACTTGATCACCTTCTGAAACACATCTTTATTTATTTAATACTCACATACTTTAACCTGCAAGGATCTGGGAATAATAGGGACAAACACCAACAGCTTTTTAAAGTAAAGATCAAAGATTTTTCATGTAATAGCATCGCCTCATCAAATTATATGAATGTTTTCACATGACTATATTACCTTTTAAGGCCTCTAGTGAACAAATGGGCTTAAAGATTCTTTAATGAGAAAATAATATAATAGAAATGATTTAAAAGTCCATGACAAAAGAATGTACAGAAATAATATTTAAGCTAAATCCAGAAAACATTAAAATTTAGGGATGTAGATATTGACTAATGGTATATTTTACCACGATAGTCAGAGATTTGCAAATTGTTAGTGGTCTTAATTTTTGGATTACAGAGATTTTCAGTAATATTTTTAATTAAAGAAAAATTTTCCTTTGTGCACACATATTTGAGCAAGTCTTGTTTTTAATCAGCTTGTCTTTTACAAAGCAATATAATGGAATGTTTCCATCCCAAGTCTTTCACAAAATGTTATTTCTACATAAAATTTCTCTTTAGTTAAATTATAGTAAATTCTAAAAACCTATACTTTAGTTTATGGAAATTTCTGGAAATGCCATTAGTTGACAAAGGTGAATTGATCATTTAAAAACTGCTAACAATATTAAGTTGCCTTAGTTTTAGCTTCTATAGAACTTCCATTATTTATGCAAAACTCCTCAGGGGAAAAAAATGTAGGCTGTGCAATTGGAAGCTTTGTAGTTTTGCTCACAATTCTTATGCATAATTTCATCTTTCAATAAAAAGTTAAAACTTTGTATAAACAAGACAAAGAACTATTCTAAATGCTAATATGGCTTTCTTTTTTCTCTTTTTTTCTATTACCTTGGCTTTTAAGTATAGGGTATGTCATTGTTTTGACATCTGCCTGTGGTGTGCTTATCTCTAAAATGTGGAATGTATACAGTTTAGTGATTCGAAACCAAATTTGACTATTTGTATTATGACATTTCACAAATAACTTTTGTGGCATTGAAGACACCATGCCATTTTAACACTTGTATAATTCATTTATGCACTATAATTTAAGATTAACTGTTGGTAATAATATGAACTGATTCTATGGAAAAAAAAGTGCACATGCTGTGCGCCGTCGCTAATACAAAGAAAACAAATTAATGGCAAAACTCACTTTTTGAAGACCAACAAATGAAATTCCTGAATAGTTTGCCATAGAGATAAATAAAAGAATAAAACAGAAGAAAGGAAAAGAAAGATAGGACAATTAAAATGCAGCTAACAAATGCCCGGACCCAGCTGTCCAAACAGGATTAATAGAGTGCATTAGAGTACAGTGAGTCATGTGGTGCTTTGCAAAATATCAACATGCATTGCATTACATGTTATGCCCAATGGCACTGAATAGATGAAAAGAAATAAATACGTTAAACAGATTCATAGAGGCTTTTCACAGTATTAAAAAAGCAAGGTTCTAGGCTAAAGGAAAAAAAAACCTGGGTTTTAGCATTATGGGAAAGGCAAACTAGAGAAAGTTATCAAGTAATTCACATATTAACCCTTTAGAATTGAGTATTTGAATTTAAGAAGATAAAATGTAGGCAGTTGTGGATATTGTACTTAACTATAATTGAGGATTTTTGATCATCTAGCTATGATGTCTCCAGGGCAGGGGGTAGAGTGTGTATTTAACAACTGAATATAAAGCTATAGAATTGTTCTCTCTTTATTTAATTGCTTTTTCCCAGTAAATCCTGGTCATCAGGGTAGTGTCATTTGCCTTTGTGAAATCAACTAGCAGCACTACATTGTTTAGATCGAAATATTGACTGGTACCTAAGGTGAGGTGTAGTGAGGAAAATAGTAACATTAATCTTCCCTTTTTCCTTTTAAAATAATAACTTTTAAAATTGTAAACAATACTAAAAGGAACTCGTTATATTTTAATGGGGCAAATAGTTTAAAGCAGAGATATTTTTGCTTCAAAAGTTGAAGCATTCTATGTTTATTTTAAAAATATATCAATAACTAATGAATGATATATTACTAAAATTACACAATATGAGTTTTGAGTTATTTTACTTGGTGACTATCGTGATATCTAGTTTTACTTTTTTAAGAAGAAAAAGCATATTTTCTTGATATATTAGATTTTTCACATAGTTGAATATTTTCAGTACACTGAATATATCATTGCTAATTAAGTTGTGAGAAAATGTTAATCATATGTATATTGTTACAGATGAAATGAATAATAGTTGTGATGTGAGAGTTCACTAAAAATACAAAGAAACCTTGTTTTTAAATATCTGTCAAAAGCTCTTTAAACATGTTATTTTTAGCTGATTTGGGTACTTAGACATGTTTAGACTGAAGATTTTGAAGGCCCCAAATTTTTCAAAACTTTAAGATTAGACCTTTTAGCTACATCATTGTAATTTGTTTAATTGATTGGTAAATTATCATAGCAGGTTTGAAATATAATTTCCTATCAATGTATGCATCTGCTCAAGTTTTTCTAAAATTAAAGCATAGTAGACTTTTTTGGGTATAGTTTTCTAAGCAATAATAAATTCTGACCAGAAAGCATGTTTTAATCGTTTATATGCTCTGTGGTTTGTCTTAAGGAGGATATAGCTTATACTGATAGATACTTTGTACATTATATTTCAAAATCTCCTTTAACTAAAAGTGAAAAGGATTCACAGAAATAATTCATGTAAATCAGATCAAATAGATGTTTGTTGAGAAGTCTCCATTGTGTCAAAATAAAATTCATGAATACATTAAAAAAATTATACCAGGAGGCTTCAAAGGTATTTTTATCAACTTCTCTGTTTTATTCATTGTTTAACAATTACCTCGTTTTCTTTCTGATATATTTTCTGCATATAAGACATGATTAAATATTGTACATCTACTGTTAGACCACAATTCTGTCACTTTCCCAAGTGCTTCTTAAATTTGTTTTAATCACCTCCCCACACATTTCTTATCCAATGCCCATACATCTTCTTATGGGAGATAAAGTGGATTATTCCCCTTTGTTTCCTTTATGAGGGGAGTCTGTTTAAAAACCAGTCTTTTTAGAAAAGGGCTTTATGTGGGCTTTCGTAAATGTATCTCTAAATCTTTCCTTCTCCATTCCTTTTTGTCTAACACTGGAAGAAACGACACTTTCACAAATACTTTTTAAAATGAAAAATAAAAGCTACCAAACATTTAATTGCTAAGTAAATACCTAACATTTGACTGACAAGAAAGAATTTACTTGGATTCATTATGAAAAACCATTAAAAACATAAAAAGTTTTATTTGGTGTGTGTCATACATTAACACCAAAGAAATTTAACATATGATCTTGGCTCTCACTTGCTGGTTCTTATTATTCTTGTAGCTTATGGCTAAAGATGAACAATGAATGTTATACAGTATATATTTGGGTATGTATATATATGTGTATATATATATATATTTGGGTATGTATAGAGTGTATATGTATATATATATATATGTATATTTCTATATGTGTATGAGAGTATATGTTTGGATTGTTGTGTAATCCTTTTTTAAAAGAAATATTTCCTGAGTGTAGAAATCTGTAGGTAAGTATTGGAAGGAATTGACTTAAGTAAACCTCACTTCTTTAAAAGCTGATAGTCTTAAGTATTCAGGACTATTGAGATTTAAGGACATAAAATTCTGACCAAAAATATCTCACCAGGACAGTAAGGCTAGTTGGCTCTGTATCAGAAATCTGTTGACAAATACTCAAATTAATTAAACTCAAACAAACTTATTGAGAACCAACTATATGTCAGGCATTATGTGCTATTTATGATATAAATATAGATACAGCACAGACATTGCCCTGTAGGAACTTATGTTCTAAAAGGGGAGAAAGATGTGTGCACCAATAGCTGTTAGAAGGGAGAATGTGATTAGGTGCAAAGGAGAAAGCTAGTCAAAATGCTATGAGAAGGTTGATGCTAGAGAAACGTCTTTATAGACCGGGGTTGGATGTGTTCAGGGAAGGCTTCATCTTGGAATTAGCATTTAGATGAAAGGATTTATATCTGGAACCCTTTCATTTTATAGATGAAGATACTGAAACACAGAGAGGTATTCTTTGTCTAATCTCTCTCTGGTAGTAAGTGCTAAAATCCAGATTTGAATTGAGAGCCTCTGATTCCAAGCCCAGTGTTGTCCATGCCACAGGTGCTCAGGGGATCAGGTTAAAAAATATGATATTGACACATAGCTGTCTGGTTTCCCCGTAGCACACAAAGTTTGGCAGCATTCAGTTTTTCTGGGGTGTGTTTTTATGCCTAGCCACTTGAAGGTGGCTTCACATTCTCCAAAATTAATTGTAGACAGACAGCTTCCATTGCTGCTAGCTCATACTCATAACGAAATGGTTATATCTGAGTGTTGGCACATAGACTTTTGGAAAGGACCACTTCAGCAGAGTGGTGGGGATGGAAATCAGATTGCAAACAGTTAAGAAAGAAGTGGGTGGTGAGAAAGTAAAGGTGATGAATATAAGCTGTTCTTTTTAGGAGTTTGATAGAGATTAAAGTGAGAGAGAAAGGGCCCATGTGTACAAAAATACCAATAGTGTTCGATTGTTGTTCAGTCGTTTTTAGTCATGTCTGACTCTTCATGACCCCATTGGGTTTTCTCAGCAAAGAATAAAGGTGTGGCGTTCTATCCACTGTACCACCTAGCATTCTCTCTTATTGCAAAGTACTAGAAACTATGGAAATGGCCATTAATTGGGCAATCGCTTATTTTATATGAATATAATGAATGTTATTTTGCTCCAAGGCAATGGTGTCAAACTCAAATAGAAAGGGGTCCCTCTAGGCCACATACGGACTTAGAAAAACACAAATTAACATTATCTATGTTTTATTTTTAAAAACTTTTCTCAATTATGTTTTAATCTGGTTTGAATTGTGCTTGGAGTTATGGGGCCAATAGGCTATAAGTTTGACAATTCTTTTCTAAGAGATGGATTCAGAGAAACCTGGGAAGACTTATAAGAACTGATGCAGAGTAAAAGGAGCAAAAAGAGAAAAAATTGTGAGATGACTACAGCATTGTAAAGAAAAACAGCTCTGAGAGCCCTTAAGAATTATCATCAATATAGTGACCAACCATGATTCTAGATGACCGATGGTAAATCATGTTTCCCATCTCTTGACTGAGAGACAGTAGACTGAGTTTGCAGAATGCTATGTTTGTTTTCAAATATGACCAATACATATGCTACATGGGAGGACTTTGGGGGATGGGGTGGAGAATTGGTGGGGTAAATCAGGGCTGGTGATGGTGATACCAAAAAAGAAGAAAAAGACAAGAACATCAATGAGTCATTATTTAAATTGCATAGAAGAGAAGAGAAAAAGTTCAGAGCATCAGATAAAACAGACAACATTGAAACTGAGGTGTTAAATTTATCGTATACTTTCAAAAAATTTTGTATGCGATAGAGATTTGCAGTTGGCTCCCTTTTGCATCCAGGGGCAAATAAAAAAATACTGAATTTGGCATTCAAAGCCCTCTATAACCAGCCTCCTTATTCCGTAACACATATTCTTCAATCCAGTGACACTTGGTCTCCTGGCTGTTCTGTGAGCAAAACGCTTCTCTCAGCTCTGGGCATTCCATTCTCTCTGGCTGTTCAACATGCCTGGAACATTCTACCTTCCCTGATCCAACTATTGACCACCCCTCCCCCCCCGATTTCCTCCAAGTTCCAACTAAAATTCTGCCTTTTAGCAGAAACCTTCCTGAGCTAGAGGCAGTAGGTGACACAGTGGATAGAGTGCTGGGCCTGGAATCAGGGAAATCTGGGTTCAAATCCAGCCTCAGACATTTACTAGTGGTGTGACCCTGGGCAAATCACTTAAGCTCTGTTTGCCTCAGTTTCCTCATCTGTAAAATAGAGATAATAATAGCACTTAACTTAAGGGTTGTAAGGATCAGATGAGATATTTGTAAAGCACTTAGCATAATGCTTGGATCATAGTAGGTGCTACATAAATGCTTATTCCTTGCCTCTCAAGCCCTCTTAATTCTAGTGCCTTCCCTTTGTTAATAATGCTGTATACATCCTGTATATATTTGCCAGCATGTTGTTTCACCCATTAGATTGTAAGCTCTTTGAGGGCCAGGACTGTCTTTTGTCTCTTTTTGTATCCCTTGTACTTAGCACAGTGCCTGATACACAGTAGGAGCTTAATAAGTGTTTAGTGATTGATTGGCTTATATATAAACCTCTTTCTCTTCTTTGTATATGCAAGTTTGTGTTCAATGTTTGTCAGGTTAAGAATTATGAAAAATTAAAATTAAATGCTGAAGAACAAAATTTTAAAGAAGGAAAAGGGTTTGACAATGAAGAATTTTAATAATAAGAGAGAATATATGGATGATAATCTGAGTGGAAATTAGAGTCAAAGAATTTTTTTGTTTGAAGATGAAGAAATCTGAGCTTTTTTGTAGATTGGAGAAGGAGCCATTTGAGGGGAATGAGTGAAGACACTGATATAGCTAGAAGAGGAAGGTTGGCTTTTCCTCTAGACTGGAAGAGGAAGGAAGAGGTAATAGATGGAAGTTCCAGACATTTAGAAGAACTGAGAGAGAAGATGAGATGATTGTTTCCTCATCCCATGTGCCCAGTCTTTTTAGTAAAATAGTGGCCAAGTTCATGTACTGAAAAATGAAGTAAAATAAGGATTTGAAGAGAGAAAAAAAGTTTGGAATCGTAATTTTGGAAACTGATAGTAAGAGTTGTTTTATAGTAGTGATGACCCTTTTGAGATTAGATAGCATCAGCTTGTAGTGGATCAATTATTGCCTGTTTGGTGGCAAGCAGTGTTAGGAGTAGGAAGGGAGTAATACATAACCACCTTTAGGAGTTAGCTAGGTGGGATTGGGGAGAGCAAGGCATTACTGAGATTTTTGTCTGTATCATGATTGTTTTTAGAAACAATTTGAATTTTTCACTTGGAGAGAATTTCTAGAAGGAACACTCTGAAAAGGCTCTTTGGAAGTAATTTAGTCAGATTCAGGACTATGTGTGAAAATGTGATCAGAACTGGAAATTAAGATAGGGTCTGATTTATGCCAAGATAATTAAAGGTCTTGAGTGGTTAAACTGTTCCAAGAAATGGTGAAAACGAATCAACTTTTTACCTTATTACCCGTTTTTCGGCAGCAACAATTTGTGGCTATTATAATTACATGCAGTATCTTCTCTTTATATTTTCTTCTAATTTTGAACTTGTTCTAATTCATGGAGGGTTTGATGGCACATAAACATCTGATTCTGAAATGATGAACTTGTCAGTAATCCATTGTTTCTGTCAAGAATCACCAGTTATACTTTATTGTAATGGTAAGTCATTCTTGCCTTTTCTAGTATTTTTCAACACTCTTTTTGAATAAAGTATTTGTGATATACAGAAGTGAGGCTTTTGATAATTTTTTGATAATTTCTTAGTCCTTAACCCTATTTTCCAGTATATTCTTCACAGCCCTCTTTTGTACAATGAAGCCAGCAAGTATCAAGTTATACATTAATTTGGTTTTGGCATATTCTTGTCAGGTTCTTAATTTCTCTACTTCTTTATCTTCTGCTACATATGCGTTGCAATTATCTTTACAGTAGTCTTTTTGTGCATGCCTTCCATGAACACTACAAGGCGGGATTATCAAGTGCCCAATAAAATTACATTTTAATTGTGTTTGGATGGATAATGAAGTTGACAATTGCCAACTCCTTTATTTGCTTCTCCAAGGAGAATGTATGAACCTTTCTTCCATTTGTTTTCAACTTCTTTTTGTCTTTTAGCATAGTCATTTCCCAGTTGTCTGTAAATGCATCTGAGCGTCTCACATATATTTTAAAGTACTTACAATAGGAGTTGCATGATGCACAGATAGTATGCTTTATTCTCATTTTCTCCTTCCCTCTCCTCTCTTTCCCATTGTTCAGAACAGTGTAAGATAGAAGTGGATATGATTTGAGATTTCTTTCTTTTCCTCCCAAATCAGAGCTTAGACATGTGAATATCTTTTTAAACCACAATTTGTAGCTTTCCTAGTCCGCCCATCAGAGTTGTTGATTGTATTAACAAGAATGTGAATCAAAAAAGTAAAAAATTGGTTCTGCTGAGGATAGTGCTTGGAGTAAGGCAGAGAATGGTCTGTCTATGTCTAATGGTACAGGAAGTTGTATGATATTTAACATAAGGAATTGATTGCTTTCTCTTAAAGTAGGATCACAAGCTATATTAACTGTTAAAGTGTATGGTAAAGTTATGGTATTTGAGAAATTCATATTTCTTTCTCTCTTTCTTTGGGTGGTAAGACAATTATTAGACATCTACTAGCATTTTCACGATTTGGAAAACTGACAAATCTTACCTATTTATGGATATTGATAACATTTTAACAATTATTTTAAGAAGAGTGGGGGAAAGAAGTTTATTTTATCTTTTCCATGTTTAATATATTGGGAATAGTGTGTTCCAGTGGAAAAGAGCAAAAAGTTGGCAAGGGATGAGGTAGCATTATTAAATACTTCAGCAGCAGAAGATTAAAAATAAGAAAACTCATGAGAGTTGTGATGGCTATTCATAAGGAAAAGTAATCAGCATAAGTAAAATTTTAAGGTAATTAAATTGTGAGTTTATACTCTTAAAGATAGAAACACATTCAGATTGACCTTGAAAAATTGAAATATCATGCCGAAATTGGCTGAACTATAGAAACAACAGATTAACAGGGGTCATGCTCTAAGGACAGAAACATCACTGAGAATACTGACTGCTGAAAGAGCCAGGAGTCATAGCAGAGCACAGGCCAATTAAGGAGACTATTAATAGACGATGTAGTTCTAATGAAGAAGAAAAACAGTTACCATAATATTAAAAAGTATTCGTTGGAGGGAAGTGACCTGCATTGGGAGTATTTGTCATTGATAAAATGAGAAGTTCTGACATCCTCAAACTCATCCTTTCCCTTCCCCCATCAAAAGTACATGCAAAAATTGAGAAATGATCCTGACACTGTATATTACATGAATCTAACTTTTGAAGGAGTAGTCTGTTTAATTTTAGAATATTTTATAAAAATGATGAGCACATTGGCAAAGGTCTGCTATCAAATACAGATAAGAAATCATGTCTTATTTGAGAAAAGGTTACACCTTCAGGTACCTTACCTTTTTTTATACTGTTCTTTCCCTGCAATGTCTTCCTTCCCCTTCTTCAGATATTGAATTGAGACTTCCTACAGTATGTCATCCCAAATTCCCTTGGTGGAAGACAGCCTTCGTCCTCAGACGTAATGCAACACTTTGTTTTGTACTTTCCAAATGTATTTATCATATATTATTGTGCATTGTCATGAATGTGTGTTTCTTATTCCCCTAAAAGACTCTAAGCCCTGTGAGGTCAGGAATTTTTTATTCTCTAAACTTTTTATCTTTCTAGGCACCTAGTAATATTTTTTATAAATGTTTGTTGAATTTGTATAGCCCAAAGAAGGCTAAATGTGTGACCTAATTATCATCATCAATTACAGGAAAAGTTTTCATTTCTTCACTAAACATTTATGAAGTGCTTATGATGTGTAGTGTGATATTTTAGATACTGGGAGAGGTGAAATGTGGTCTCTGCCCTCAGGGACTTTATCATCTTTATAGAGGCTGTACTAAGCAGTTTTTCATGAACATACAGATGAATTGAGAGATCTAGAGAGTATAGCTTCCCTATTGAGGAAGGAATGGAGGGAGGGAAAAAGGAAGGAAACAGTTATTAAGTATTTACTATGTGTCAGGCTCTGTGCTAAGTGCTTTAAAAATATCATCTCATTTGATCCTCACATCCTGAGAGCTAGATGCTGTCATTATCCCCATTGTGCAGTAAGAAAGCTGAGGCAGACAAAGGTTAAATTACTTGCTCAGGGTCATATAGCTAGTAAGTATCTGAGGCGGTATTTGAACTCAGGACTTCTTGACTCCAGGCCCAGTCCTCCTTTCATTGTACTATCTAGCCACTTATGGTTTGTTGGTTTCCCCCTCCTCTTCCTAACTCCCCCCAAAAAGTATTTTAGTGATTTTAGGATTACTTTGGAGAAATTGTGCAGATCTATTAATGAGCCCAAGCTGCTATTTACAACCTAGGGTCATCTTTTTAATGCCAGTATGTTCCAGTAATAATTGAGTCATGGAATAGCAGAATCTCAGCTAAATAATGCCATTAACATACAGGACACACTATTTTAGTGATTTAAAACTAAATGAAGTCTTTCTAGTGAAATCTTAATTTGAACTACTGATAAACTGATATGTTCACTACTTAATATTTTAAAAAATGTTTTGTTGATGCCTTTTGTCTTTATATCAAAGTCTCATTTCCCATCATCCTCTGGGAGGAGTTTTCCTTAGAAAGCAGTTAAACATGGAGCCAAGATGACAGAAGGAGTCACTTGAGCTCTTGTAAATTCCCTTCCAAATAACTTTAAAATAACACCTCAAATCAAATTCTGGAGCAGCAGAACCAACAAAGTGGTGGGGTGAAACAGTTTTCCAGCCTAGGACAACTTAAGAGGTCAGCAGGAAAGGTCTGTCTCAGTGGAGTGGTGGTCAGCCCTGGAATGTGGTACAGACCACACCCAGACAATGCCAGCAGCAGGCTTTGTAGGCAGTTCAGCAGCAACAGCTTCAGGAGCATTCAACCTGCAGATGGTAAGGAGGTCAGACAGTTGGTCAGAAGGATATTATTGGGGACCTTTTACTGGGACTGGGTGAAGAACTCTGTCACAGTTGTCCATTTATAGTTCCATGTCAGTCTGAGAGCTAAGAGGAGCTTTTGCTCACTAGCGCTTGTGGTGGCAGGGGTATACAGTTTTACAGTTCCATGGTGAAGAAGAATGGTTGTGGTCACTCAGAGAGCAGAGCATAGGCTAGGAGAGCAGAGATCACACCTCACCTTATATCATATCACCTTGGAAGGATCAAACACTTACAGACACCCACAGGTAGCACTGAAAACAACAGCAACAAAGGCCTGAAGCATGGGATAGTGCCCCCTCCATCTAGGGAGTTGAACCCAACTTTAACATAAAATTAAAAGTCAAGAAGTGGGTTGGAAAAAATGAACAAACAACAAAAGAACCTGATCAAAGAAAGTTATTATGATGACAGGGAAGAGCAATACACAAATCCAAAAGAAGGAAACTAAGTCAAAATAGCTGCATACAAAACTTCAGAGAAAAATAAGAATTTGTCAAAGGCCCCAAAAGAATTCTTGGAAGAGCTCAAAAAGGATTTTAAAAATCAAATAAGAGAAGTAGAGGAAAAATTGTGACAAGAAATGAGAGTGATGCAAGAAAATCATGAAAAGAGAGTCAATAGCTCTCAATAGATAAAGGAGGCATAAAAGAATACTGAAGAAAATACCTTAAAAATAGAATTAGCCAAATGGAAAAGAAAGTACAAAAGCTTTTTGAAGAAAATTTCTTAAAAATTAGAACTGGGCAACTGGAAGCTAACAATTCTATGATTTCTATCAAGAAAAAATAAAACAAAGTCAAACAAATGAAAAAAGGAAGAAAACATGAAAAACATTTTTCCAACTTTCCAGATGTTTTTCAAAAACATTTCGAATTTTCATTGGAAAAACCACTGACCTGGAAAATAGATCCAGAAGAGATAATTTAAGAATTATTGTGCTACTTGAAAACAATGATAAAAAAAGAGCTTAGACATTATATTTCAATAAATCAAAGAAAACTGCCCTGATATCCTACAACCAGAGGGCAAAATAGAAATTGAAAGACTCTCTTGATCACCACCTAAAAGAGATCCTCAAATGAAAACTCCCAGGAATAATCTAGGCAAATTCCAGCGCTTGCAGGGCAAGGAGAAAATATTGCAAGCAGCCAGAATCAAAGAATTCAAATATTGTGAAGCCACAGTCAGCATAACACAAGATTTAGCTGCTTCTAAATTAAAGGATTGGAGGACTTGGAATGTGATATTGCAGAGGGCAAAGGAGCAAGCATACAACCAAGAATAACCTATGCAGCAAAAGTGAGTATAATCCTTCAGGGGCAAAAATAGATGTTTAATGAAATAGAGGACTTTCAAGGATTCCTGATTAGAGCTGAATAGAAAATTTGACTTTCAAATACAAGACTCAAGAGAAGCATAAAAAAGATAAACAATGAAAGACAAATCATAATGGACTCAATAAGGTTAAACTGTTTCTGTTCCCATGTGGGAAAGATGATAACTATATTATTATTAGGGCAGTGTGAGTTGACTGTGATGGGACGATTTAAAAAAATAAAATCAAGGGTGAGAAAGAAGGATGCCCTGGGAGAAAGGGGAAGGGAGAGATAGAAGGGGGGTAAATTATCTCACATAAAAGAGTCATGAAAAGAAGAACTCTTACAGTGCAGTGATGGGATGTGGTGGGGTGGTGGGCAACACTTGAACCTTATTCTTATTAGAATTAGCTCAAAGAGGATAACATACACATGTAGTTGGGTATAGAAATCTGTCTTGCCCTATAGGAAAATAGGAAGGGAAGGGGAAAAGAGAAAGGGAGAAACTGAAAAAAGGGAGGGTGGATTAAAGGAGGCAGCAATCAGAAGCAAAATAGAAAAACAATTAAGCAAAAGCATCCGATACAAATATCATACCTTGACACTGTATATAATATTCTGTGCTAGTAATCACCTGCCTTTCTTCCATTAAAAAGGAGGAATGCATTATTTTCTGTTCTACTTGATGTTCATTGACTTTTTCTATTCCTGAGTTTAACTTCCTTTTAATGACCTATTGTCAGTCATTGTGTATATTGTTCTCTTGGTTGTTTTTTCTCTCTGCATCAGTTCATACAAATATTCCTGTATGTCTCTAAATTCCTTAAATTTGCCATTTCTTATAGCACAGTAATTACTTTTATATGTCATAATTTTTTTATGTCCTACGCAGTATATTGACATCTACCTTGTTTACAATTCTTTGCTATCACAGAGTGCTACTATGAATATTTTGTTAATATATTTGAACTTTATTTTGGTATAGAGTTTTGTTTTTGGCTTGGTTTACTTGGGATATATGCCCAGTAGTGAGATTATGGAGACAAAGGGGTCAATTTACTCACTTCTTTCTTTACTCCAAATTGAAGTCTAGAATAGTGATTTAACAGTCATATTTGGCACAAATATTTTCACACTCTGCCACTTTTCTTCTAATTCTACCTTAAGTGAATTTATTTGTGCAAAACTTTTAAAAGTTTACATAATTAAAAATTGTAGATAAAATTTTATAACCTCCATCCCTTCTTTGTATGGTTAAGAATTCTCCTTATGGCCATAGTTGTGAAAGGTGCCTGATCTTATTTTCATTTTTTTTTAAATGGGTAAGCTTTTATATTTAGGTCACATCCATTTTTAGTTTATTTTGGCATGTTGTGTGAGGCATTGATCAAAACCAAATTTCTGCCAAATTGCTTTACAGTTTTCCAAATATGTCTTTGTCAAAAAGAGAGTCCTTCCACTAACAAACAGCATTTATCAAATATTGAACTGTTTTTGATGATACCTGTTTTTTTGCTTGTCTAGCCTGTTTCTCTGATCTACTTTTGTGGAGGGGGTTTTCTAAGCAATATCAAATTGCTTAGAAATTAGATGTCTGATAATTTTGTGCCCTCTTCAATCATAGTTTTTTCCTTATCTTATTTTTTGTTTTTCCAAATGAATGTTGCATTTGTCCTAATAAAGTATCATCTTCATAATTTAATCATTGATTCATATTTTTTTAGATTTTAAAATTTTTTTTGTCTTTTTAGAGGGGGGAAGGCGGAGCAATTGGGGTAAGTGACTTGCCCAAGGTCACACAGCTAGTAAGTGTTAAGTGTCTGAGGCCAAATTTGAACTCAGGTCCTCCTGACTTCTGGGCTGGTGCTCTATTCACTGCACCACCCAGCTGCCATTGATTCATACTTTTAATGGCATGGGGGCTAGTGAAAGCACTTTACATTTGTAATTTTATGTCTATGTTGCAAATTCTAGTAAAGGTTTGCAAACTTAAGGTTTAAAGTAGGTAATTTTTTTAAAAGTACTATGTCCCTTTCCCTTTCCCCATCAAAAGTAGAAATCACCTGATTTTTGTTTTAAATTAATGAAATGATTGACAATAGGCCAATTTACAAAAATTCTAGTAGTAACAAAGTCCTTAAATGGTTCCTAAAAAGATATATTCTTCGTCAAATAAAAATGATTTTTGAGAACAAATAGATAATAACTTTTTTTTTTTGCTTTTTGGAGGGGGGGAAGGCAGGGCAATGGGGGTTCGGTGTCTTGCCCAAGATCACATGGTTAGTAAATGTGTCAAGGGTCTGAGGTCGGATTTGAACTCAGGTCCTTCTGACTCTAGGCCCCACGCTCAATTCATTGTGCCACCTAGCTGCCCCCTAGATATAATAATTTTGAGCCATAAACACTTTAAATATTCAAAGTAAAACTTTTAAGTTTGCAGAGGGAAGAATTGCCTTATGCCTAACTTTTGCCAGAGATGTTTTTGATTTATAGATTGGTTTGTCAAAGGTTTGGGTGTGTTCTTTGCAGCAATAAAACATTTTGAAAAGCTGTTATTTGAGAACAGCTTTTTATAATGCTGTGGAAATGAATTTATGACTAGTTTATTTGCATTTGTAATATACTGGAAAATATGATTTATTATTCATGTTCTAATGAGCATTTTCTAGTATCAGACTATACAGATTGTTCTGAACTTCTTTGCTAGTTATGAACATGAATGTGCTTGCTGAAAGTAAAAGTTGACTCAGGTGGGTTAAAGACATAAATTCTGTTGACTTGTGGTATCATAAGTGAAGTAACAAGATCTTATTTAAATGAAAAGTTTTGTTCTATATGTTTTTTCTTTATAGATTGGAAGGGGTGATTGTCATTCTTGGAATTGTACATACAACATATTTGAGTGAGATGCTGAGGAAAAATGATTGTTATTTCTGTGGCAGAAGAGAGTTTATTTTGTTGTTAGATGCTCTGAGGTCACTCTGGCTTTAGGGTTAAATGCTACAGCTGAACAGAATGAACTTCCTGATTGAGTTTTGTTACTCATCATCATTTTCCATTTTTCTTTTGTAGGAACTTCTGTAAAGAGAAAATATGTAGTTTTTATACCATTAGGAGATGTAAAGTATGTCAGTAAGAAAAGTTAAGTTAAAATGCAATGTCATAATTTATGTTAATTTTCTATAACAATATAGATTTTGAAGTACAGATTTTCAATGCACTTTACTTTTTAAAAGTTTTGAATTAAGCTTTTTTAAAAAATAACAATGTAGAAGTTTTTTTTAGCACCTAAAGACTTTCACCATTTTAGACACTGTTAAAGGTTATAAATACCGTTAAGAGGGGACCTTAAGACTATTTCATCCTTGAAGATAATTGTTGAAATTGAACAGTTACAAAGATTTTTCAACGTGGTATTCAATAGGGATTATCAGTATAAGGGTTTATGAGACCCAATTTGATTTTACTAATAGCTGAAAAGACTATTTTACTTCTGTGTGATTTTCCTGGAAACCAGTAAGCCTATGAAAAGACTCTTTGTTTGGAAAGTTCCTTCTGGTACCTGAGCCTGACTCTTTGAATCAAATAAGATAGTGAGCCCCCAGGTCTCATTAGTAGAAAGATTTCTTTCCTGTTGTTTGACATAGTTTTCAGCTCTTTAAGGAATTGTCAACTCATTCTTGCCACTAACTTCTTTCTCTTCCTCTGGCACAGCTTTCACAGCTCAGTTGTAAGTTAGAGATCACTGAAATGCTACTGGAGTGGGGGACTGGTGACAGGTTGTGGAAACTTCTTGGACTGGGAGTGTATCATGAAGTCAGAGAAATAATGAGACAAAATTAAGTTGAACTTAATGTGAGAACTAATTAAATGCTTATTGAATTTAGCAGAATTAGCATAGAATTTTAGAAAATAAAAATATCATTGAGTGATGTCTTGGAAGACTATATATATTTTGAAAGTTATGACATATCACCTACAGATGTGCAGTCTGATTACTAGAATTATAGACTTTTAGACCTCTAAGGAACCTTAGAGTTCATTTTCCAGCTTCTCATTTTACAAATGAAGAAACTGAGGTCCAGAAATGTTAATAGTATTTGGACCATAACCAGGAGTTTTCGTGTTATTTTGAACACCTGTGTGGTATATGACTGTCATTGTTTTTAGTATTTTAAATATAGGCAGTATACCTAGATTTATAGGTATTTATTATATTATTGCATAATATAATAAGCAGCATATTATATGTATGCATATACATACATCTTTGCATATATTTGAAAATTTTATTTATTTATTTTCTAAATTTAACAAACACCAAAAATAATGAGCATTTCCATATACAAAGTAAAACAGAAAAAAAGGACTGTATAGGAATCTCTAGGCAGTTAGGTGGTACAGTAGAGTGCTAGGTTTGGAGTCAGGAAGACTGATCTGAGTTCAAATCTGGCTTGAGACACTGACTAGCTGTGTGACCCTGGCAAGTCACATAACCCTTTTTGTCTCAGTTTCCTCATCTCTTTTATAGAAACTGGTTTTTCATCACTGACTTTAGTTAAGTGATTGGTCAAGCTTATCATTTTGGCTTTGCCTTTTTTGTTCCACAGGCTATTGTGATTTTTGTGCCTTAAGTTGGACTGTTTTCATGATTATCTCAGAGGATTCTACAGCCGTTCTCTATTGCTTCTCCTTGTGTTTCATGATGTCCTCAAAATTCTCTTATTCTCGTCCCACTCTTTATTCTTGGCCATTTATAATGGCATGCAAAGAAGTACTTAACACCTTGTTTCAGCTATTTAATTAACACCTTGTTTCCCTTCAAGTTTCTTTTAGGCATTGCCCATGATTGTATCAAGTCTTTGTTGAGAAGCAGAACTTGTGAACCCCACAACTTGTGAACCCTAGAACTTGTGAACCCCTGTTGCTAGTGCAATAGGAAGGGGAGGAGCTAATGCCCATATACAAGGAAAGGCCCAGGCTGGAGAGAGCAGAACTGAGAAGGGAGACTTGTGGTGGCAGAGTTGATAAGGAGAAAACTTGTGGTATCCTGGAACTCTGTCTGTGTTGATTTTTTGTTTGTAATACTTTGTACAGAAGCCCTGGGACCTTACTGGAAGCCCTGAAAGAGGATTTTCTGGTTGTCTGTTCATAGAAGTCCTGGAGGAGGGTTTAGGTGGTCCTGGGACTTTACTGATGATTTGTGTTGACCTCTTGGACCTTGTTTGTGGGTCTGTGTTGATTTCTATGCTGATGATTTGTGTTGACTTCTCTGACCTTGTTTGTGGGTTTCTCTTGGTTTCACAGGCAGATAGTGAATTGATGATGGTGCCAGCAATGTATGAATATATTATTGTGGCTTTGTTAAGCTTTGTCTTCCCAGAAACAGGAACTGTGAAGGACTTGAGGTGGACTGGACACTGTGAGCTTCAATATGGAATGGGAACTGAATGAAGAAGTGGACAAGGAGCTGAGAGCTGCCTGCCTTTGAATCCAGGTGACAGTTGGATAGATTCAGGCAGGAGCTGGACCCATGCAAGAAGAACCATGGAATCTGAGAGCCAGCCTTGAGTCAAGATGAAAAGACCTCTCCTTGAGTACTTAATGCTCACTGAGAAGATTATGATTTACTGTGACCTAGGGGTGGAGAACTTTGGCCTTTGTACTTTGTGTCCCTTAAGGAGGCCTGCTCCTTAAGGATGATTCAGTTAAGGACTCATTGAATGGTATCTTTTCTTTAAAACTAGGTAACCACTTTGGCGAAAGCTGTGTGGCCACTTTAGTGATAATTTGTTATGCTATAACATTGTGAATGCTGTACTTTTGCTATACTATGTAATCAGAACCTTGAAGCTGTTCACAGCAGCAGTCCTCTGGAAAGCTGCTCGAGGTTGGCTTTACACCATTCAGCAGTTGAATTACTCATTATGCATCTTCCACATGTGTCCTGCTGCCTAGTGAATTTGTATTGCAGTAAGTGTAGTTTTTACTGGTGGTACATCAGGTCAATTCCTCTTCCTGTCTGAGGGTGATATAGGATTTAAGCATCTGTCCTTCCTCTTGTTGCTTTGTAAATAGCTCTGACATTAATGGTAGAGTAAATTATTTTAGATTGCCTCTTAATTGTACAAATTTAATCATCATATAACTTAAAAGACCCAGTAAAGAGTCAGAAGTAATAAAGATGAGAAAAATGCTACCAAATAGAATTTAGTGTACTGTCCTACATCATAATCTTAAAGTGTTGCTAATGAACATTTATACTGAATTTTATTAAGAGTAATTTTCTTCTTTCTGTTAATTTCAGGAATTACTAGGTTTGATCTTCTTGGAGATTTTGGAAGATTTAATTGGCTGGGGAATTTCTACATTGTATTATCCTACAATTTGCTGTTTGCTATTGTGACAACTTTGTGTCTAGTCAGAAAGTTCACCTCTGCTGTACGAGAAGAACTTTTCAAGGCCTTAGGTAATTTGGGGCTTGAAGGGGAGGAATGTGTGTTTTCATTATGCTAATTTATGACTTTTTAGCTAATTTTAAGTCTTCTGTAATCCAGAGATTACAGTGTATAAACCTTATTGAGGAAGTCAGCCAGGTCCCAAAGTGCAGTCATTTTGCTTTTAGTAGAATATGAGTACCATCATAAATGACGTTCTTTATAAACTAAATAAATCTAATTTTTTGGTTATAGGTTTTTGTGAAGCTTGGGTTTGACCCAAATTAGAGTGATTTTTACTTCAGGAATTTATAATTTATAATTTGTACTTTAGAAGAACTTGATGTCTTCAGTGTGTCTGGTACTCTTAACTACTGACACAGAACGTACTAATCCCCTTGACTTAGTATGTTGTTTCATCAGCTCCTTGGACAATTCTCCACTTGGTATCCATATTTCGTGTCCTGTTCCAGGTTAATAGGACCTGCCAGCACTTGTACTCTATTGGCACAGCCTTGAAGAACCCAGAGTCACCCCCACAGCCAGTTGCTGTGGGATGAGCTATCACAGCATAGATCTTTAATGGTGGCAGCTGAACCATAATTCTCTATATAAAGCAGAATAATATTTCAGGGTAAAAATATAAGCATTCTGTTATCAACTAGGGACAAAATTTTATCTTAGATTTCAGGTCATTCTTCATTATTTGCCTTATAATCACTGTTAAAATTGTCAAAGGCCTGGAGTCAGGAAGACATGAGTTCACATCTACCTTCAGATACTTTGTAGCTGAGCTAGTCTCTTAACCTCTGTTTGCCTCAGTTTCCTCATCTGTAAAATAGATATAATAGCACCTACCTCCCAGGGTTGTTGTAAGCATCAAATGACGTAATAATTATAGAGCACTTAGTACAGTGCCTGGCATAGAAAACACTATAAAATGTTATCTAATATTATTATTATTATAAAAGTTTTTAAAATCTACTTCAGTAGAAGGTGTAAATGTATCAGTCATATCCATTTCCATATTGGTTCCAAGTTTTTTTTCTTTTTTAACATTCTCAAAAAAACTAGGCAAACCCAAGGCATCATATACCCAAAGTATTATAAAATAATAATAGCAACTGACATTTTTTGTAGCAACTTTAACAGTCAATTGTGAGAAAACCTTTATTAAGCCCCTGCTTCTGGAGACACCAAGATGAAGGAGAAAGCAGAACCTTGAAGAAATTGAAGGTTTGCTGCCCTCTAAGGCACAGGTGCATCTGATCATCATTGCTTTGCAGATGGGGAAGCTGGTTAAACGACTTATCCAGGCCTGCACCTGGTGGCAAGTGACTCACTCCTGGGACTGAGAGCCAGGTCTAGTGCGATTCTTGGTCTGGCACTCATTTCTGCCACCTCACCCTGCTAAGGTGAATCATTTCAGAAAATGCACACCTACATTTAACTCCACTGGTAGGTGGCCAACCACTTGCTGTGTTATTTGACCCAGAAATATTTAACAAGAAGATAATTTTCCCCAGCACCTTGTATAATGCCTGCCGCATAGGAGGAGCTTAGTGTTTGGTGATTAATTGCATTAAACTGTAAATCTAAGAAAAGCTTTCACCCTTATTCCATTTAAGCTGGCTCCTTATCCTTTCCTCCTATCCACTGACCCCCTCATTTATATTTTTGTGTATTATAACAGCTAGTGATACTTGGCTCTGTTCTCAAGCAAACTCCACTCACAGGAATCATCCACCGCTCATAGAGTTTGTATCATCACTAAGCATTTTTACATTTTGTAATTTCTCCCCACTACCTCTTCCCCCCGCCCCCAACAGGAACAGCCATTTCAAGAGTGAGCATTATTGTGCTTAGAATACCTTAGGAATGAAGGGCTTTAGACAGATAATTTTGTAGATGAAGTATTAGGCTGAGGAAGCCTCATCAGAGTGGTAAAATGTTACTTAACCAAGATCAAAGGTAGATTGTGCTTATGTCAGTCTTTTGGATAAAGGGGGCAACAGAATCTGTAAGAGTTGTGGACAAATTAGGATTCGTGTGTTTTTTAAAATTTTATAACACATTTCCAGTTATACCTTTGAGCGCCTCATGTATGCTATTTTTAAATGTTAGATTCTGAATATGGTTACAACAGTAGCTAATTCATGAATTGTAATATCTGGTTAACCTTCTCCTAATTTTTGGTTTAGTGGAGCACTTGTTTTTTGCTAGATACTGTTTTGATGCTATCTAAATTTTTGTGGACAGATATACAAAACATTCTTATAAAAATAAGGCTTACAAAATGTACCTAATTTAGAAGTGGGACTTATTTAAATGAGCCCCCCCCTTCTCCCCCAGGAGGAATACGTTGCCTTTCAACAGCCCACATTACATGATGCAGTGGATAGAGTGCTGGGACAGGAGTCGGCAAGACCTGAGTTCAAATCTAGCCTTTGATACTAGCTGTGGGAACTTGGGCGAGTCACTTAACATCTGTTTAACTCAGTTTCCTCCTCTGAAAAATGGGAATAATAGCAGCACCTCCCAAGATTGTGGTGAGGATCAAATGAGATAAGTTATGTGAAATGCTTAGCACTGTTGGCTGGCACAGAATCGTAGCTATATTGGTGTTTACTGTCAGTCACACATAGCCTCCCAGCATCCTGAAGGTAGGAATCCCTTCCATGCCTCCAACTAATCTTAGCCACCACTGGATAGGAAAGCAGTCAAGGTGACTTAAGTTATTCTCTCGTTTTACCTGCTAGAAAAGGTTTTCGTAACCTTTTATTTCTCAGGATTGGTGTTTATCGGGGAGGGTCTTGACCACTCATTTTACAGTGCCATAATTTTCTCAGGAGGGTTTTTTTCCCCCAATTCATCAAACTTTGATTAGCTACCTATGTCAGGTCTAGTGCTAGGTACTAGGGAGAAAAAGAAAAAGAGCAGCTCCTGCCCTCTCGAGGTTTATATTCTCAGTAACAACCCAATCTGTAAATGTGTGACACAGACCAGACCAGGAAGGAGGATCAGCACTGAGGAGGAGAGCCATCACTAAGAGTGTCCCCGAGGAGGCATTCTGAGGTGAATGGCAAGTGCCTTCTATACTGAGGGCTCATCTGTGCAGAGAGACAGAGCAGGGGGTGTAGGGTGCCTTATTCAGGTGGCAGCAACTAGGCCATATCAACTGGAACATAGTGTATGTAGGCATTTATGTGAAATACATTTGTAAAGGTGGATTAGGGGCAATTTGTGAAGAACTTTGTATTTTCTCTTAATAGGGAGCCACTGAAGGTTTTTGAGCAAAGAAATGACCTGGTCAGATTTAGAAGGAAGGGAAGAGACAGTTCATTGATTCTAGAGCTGAAGGGACCTTGGAGATTATCTAGTCCACTGCCTTCATTTTGCAGATGTAGGTTTTGAGGGCAAATGAAGCTAAACAATGAGCTAAGTAGTAGGGTCAGGCGCAAACTCAGGTGCTCTGACTCTGAATTCAGGTCTCTTCTCATTCCACACCAACATGCCTTTTCCAGATGGGAAATCAGTAAGGGAAGTTAATCAGTTCATTGGAATGTTTAGAAAATAAAATGTATTCAAGTAAATTTTAGAGTGTTAAAAAAGGCCTTAGGAGAACTGTTTTCCTCCTACATTTTGTGAAACACCTGTTACTTATATACTGTTTAGAACTTTGTTAGCATATCTTTTCATTTCACCTCCTTGTTCTCCTGGTGAAAGAAAGCAGGAGAATATATGTCATCCTGTTCTTTTTCTTGAGCACTGACGTATGTGAAGGGTAGAAAATATGTTGTCCAGGAAATGACTGTAACCTCAAGGTGATGCTGATAATCTTTGTTCAATTTTCAATGAAACTTTGTCTGATCATAAAAGCCAGAGGGAACTTGTGTTTAATTTTTTTTCCCCTTTCTCACCATCTCTAATGTCTGTGTAGGTCTTCACAAACTTCAACTCTCAAACAATGCAAGAGACTCAGAAACAACCAAACCTTCTGCAAATGGGCATCAGAAATCACTGTGAGAGACACAATCAATAATCTTTTACAGTTAGAAGAACTGAAAATTCCGACCTCATGACATTCCTGTCACTGTCATCAGAATATTTTTTGTACTAATTTTTGGTTCATATTTTGAGCTCCAGCTTGTAAATGTCATTTTCCACAATGTACTTGTGAGAACCTGGTTACTTCAGATTCTACTTTTTCTAGTCTGACTTTTTGATCTACTCTGTACTTACATGTTATACAGATTTCTTGAACACTGGAACCTGAGAAGAACATAGGATTCCTTTTCTGCAGACAGAGTTTGTTACATCTATAGATATAACATCCTTATTACCATATTTAGGAAAATTCTGTCTTTGCCTAATATAAAAATATACTTAAAAACAGGTTCTGAGATATTTAACAGATTCATTTAAAGTCCTTCACAAACTGGACCAAAAGTTATATAAATATTAATAGAAGGTGTTCTTGAAGGTAAATGAGGATCGCACCCAAAATGCAGTTTTTAAATGCTTGTGAATGTCAGTTATTGTAATGTAAACTACATTAGAACTAGTGATTAGCATTCCAGAATAATATTTGGAAATGACTTTTTAAAGTTTTCTATAGGTTTAGTTTTAAATAATAGAAGCTTTGGCTTCTGGTAATTGTTACAGACTGTGTGGATCAGCTGATGAGCCCAAGGGACAAATACTAACTTCCTTCTTAAACCTGAGCCTGGTATGTTTGTTAGAGAGCCACAAAAATATGTTATGTTTTGCATTAGAGTAAGCTATGGTAAGAAGTATTATGTAGTCACATTTGCTCTATAAAACTGTGTCTATTCTATTCAATATTACTTCCCATAACAGTGGCCAGTGTGGGAATCCCACTTGTAATTTCGATTTTACCTTATAGGCTCAAAGTACCCATGATTTTCTTGACCTTTAGGTAAGGTAAAATCATTTCCCTGTTCTTTCTTATATGGCCTGACAACTCATCAAATAATAAGCACTTGGTGAAATAAGCCATTTATATCACTGAGATTTTTAGTCCTTAAGTTACTGTTTCATATACTAATAACTTAAATGTCAGGCTTATAAAAATTTAAATCTGGCATCCACAATCCATGCAGAAATAGATTTGACATAAGAAAAGTTTTGCAGAACAGTGTGATCTAAGTAATAATTTTTTAAATTATCTATTTCTATCAGATGATTTTGCTGACCCTAATGCCACTGACTGAAAAATAGAAAATCTTATTCAACATTATCGTATGTGGGTAAAATGCCCAGAATTCTGCATGTAAAATGTATAATATGGACACATTTGCACACAATTCATATGTATGCAATTTATATATACACACATGCACTATGTGTATGGGAATAATAGATTGTCTGTGTTCAGACAAGGTTACTAAAATGTTTGTTTTTCACATTGCTGAACTTAAGGAAGTATGTGAGCATGAGTGGTTACATCTGTGTGTTTGTGTGTGTGTGTGTGTGTGTGTGTGTGTGTGTGTGTGTGTGTGTGTGTGTGTGGATGTGTGTGTTTATTTCCATAAAACTGGAATGTGTATATTTGGCATTTAAAACTTTGCTTTTATTTACAACCCAATGATGAGAAAATGACTTTAACTTTGTGAAACTTTTCTGTTCCATGCAACCAGCTACTGCTCTGTTTTCACTTCCCTTCAGAGAGATCCAGAGCCTGTCAGAGATACAATATAGATTTAGAAGGAAAGAAAGAAAGAAAGGAGAGAAAGAATACTCAGTGTTTTTGAATACCACAAGAATCCAGGACTAGTGAATTTCCTTAAGCAGTCTCATTTGAATGGAAATAGTACCATGAATATTAGGTACATAATTAATAAAGATCAGCTGCCTTGCTACTGCTTTCTTATTTCACTATTAATAATAATTTAAGCATCAGTTATGTGCAGTGCATTGTGTAGGAGATTGGATTATAGTCCCTGCCTAAAGGATTTATGAACTGGATTTAAAGATAAGATCAGATTAAGGCTATAAGAGGGGAACAGACTTAGAAGCGTAGATGATTATGTTGCCAGGTCATTGGAAGTGTCTGTATAGCATTTTAGATTTGCGTTGTTCACCCAAGGGAAGAGTTCTTGGGACAGGGCCTTGCTGTCAAAAAAGTGGTGAGTATCTGTTCAGAAATTGTTTATATTTGTTAAGCTTTTGGAATGTATAGAGATTTTTATTTCCAAAATTGATATGAGTAAGAAGCAAGTGATACAGAGTATGCAAAGATAATTTTTTCTTTGTTATTATAATCTTATTTTTTTAATGCTTCTCAGAAGTGATGATGATGATTGTGATGAGCACAAATCATTAAATGATTCACAGCTTTCTACATAATCACAATAGATTTAGATCCTAAAAACAACAACTATATTTCTGAAAACTTATTTTTCAAATTGCTTCCAAGACATTTGCTTTTAAAGCTCATCTACTTGAGCCCTTCCCTCTCCCCCACATATTTTTTTTGTGTGTGTGTGCTGAAGGTCCATCACAGGAGGAATAAGAAAACAGCATTCAGTTCTGTTACTACTGAGAGTCTCCATCAGTCTCCCCTTTTTTTCCCCCAGTTATCCGTTAGTGGAAGAAGAGAGGTATTGCTACAGAAAAGAGGCCCAAATGTTAATAATTACTTCCATTTTTTGTTTCCATTTAGATAGGCATTGATATCAGACTATGCTAAATCTAGTGATTGCTTTATCAAGCCCGCTCACATCTACATATCTGTTTAATGGAATGTTAAAAGCTCTAGTCACAAAGGTTTCTTGGATTAGCACACTTAAGTGGGAGAAAGATACCTTAAATAGCACTGAGAGGAGGCAGTGTGATATGCTAGATCATTATTAATTGGCTCTTCACTATTTTTAATAACTTGCTTAAGGTATTTGAACCAATTTCTGCTGCTCTGTCATGATATTACCCAAATTTGAAACCCACTTAGCAGCTTAATGTACATTCTATATACAAATAAACTTTTCTACCTACAAAACTCTCTTCAGCACTAAGTCTGAAAGCAATTCATGTATATTTCATTGAAACACCCTTTAAACTGCCATAAATTACTGCTGGGTATAGAAGATGTGTTCTTAATTGTTTTGACGCTTGAACTGCATTAAAGGTGCTTCTATAGCTGATCTTGGTGACATCAACATCTGCCTCATTTGTTGTTAGTGATACATAGATAGCCTTCTTTCTCTCTTGCCCCAGTGTCAGTGTACCCTAACTATGACCAAAATGGTATGTGGCTTTGTGTTGTTGTTAGCACAATGGCAGGGCTCTTGTAATATGATCTTTTTTGTTTTGTTTGAAAAATATAAGTACATCTACAGTATTGACTTTTTAAACTTTTAAACTGAAATTATACTGTTGTGATGTTACTTTACAAATTTTCGAACTCCTTGGTAAATGACTCTTGTTTATAGATTGTACTGTGATGTTTTATCTTTTGGTCATGTTTGTTCCTCTGAGATACTTTTGAGTGTGATTGTTTTAAAATGTCTTAGAAATTAAAGAGTTTTACAAAAAGTCATTTTGAGTTTGGAAGTACTGAAGAAAATTTTTCAAAAATCTTTCAATACAACCATAGCAAAAGTTTAACTGTATTAGAGCTTATTTTGATTTTGTATTATGTAATGGTGAGTCCTCTCTTTTGTTGTTGTTCAGTCATTTCAGTAGTGTCCTGCTCTCCGTGACCCCTCATTTGGAGTTTTCTTGGCAAAGAAAGTGGTTTGTCTATGTCTTCTCCAGCTCATTTTACAGATGAGGAAATGGGGGCAAACAGTTTAATGACTTGCCCAGGGTCACACAGGAAGATAAGTTTTCCTGATTCCAGGCCTGGCACTCTAATCCCCAACCTCATCGTCCCCTCCCTCATCCTCCTTCCCCCCACCTCAGTCATCTTGAATAACTAGAAAGGTAAACCATCTCTACCATTGACCCCTCTTTGAAGGGGAGGAAAGTAAATTATGTTCCACAGATTTCAACTGCCATCATTAATTAAGGATATCTATCAATCTTAGACAATTATACTGTAATTAACATAGTTCCTACCAACTTAAACTTAACCAACTTAAACATGGTTACTCTAAAAGGCTTAGCAGGCTATAGCTCAAATTAGTTAAGAGCTCCTAGAGAAGTAAGTAAGGTCAACCTCTGATCACCCTAATGGACAGAACAAATGATTTAAGTTAGTAAATAGTCTCAAAAGACTGATTTTATGTGTGGATTATAGAAATTTCATTCCTTTAGCTACACATGTATATGTTTAATCTGTATGTAGAAACTTACCCATTTGTCTATAAAGAGTACCTTTGAGCTAGAAGGCTTTTGTAGCTTTGGTTAGGTGAGTTATTCTCTCTGGGCTTGTTCCCTCATACATGTAATGATAGTGTTGGACTAGAAAATGATCTTCCCCCTCTAGAATTCTGTGGGCCTTCCCCATAGGTGCATCTCATCCAAGGCCCCACATAGCTAGCCACACCACTACCAGCAACACTTAAAAATGGCTTACAGATATCCTGTTGCCTCTTATTTGAGCTAAGCAAGATAATGAAAATAGCCTCATGAGAAATTGGGCTTGAGGAACTTTGATGACTGTGGAAGGCACTGAATATAGAACTGATTATTATTTGCTTGAAAAGGAGATAGACCCTGCTGGTTGAGAGTGTCTCTCATTGGTTCACTGTATTTTGGCAGGGCCCATCAGGTCAATCAAACTGAATCTATAAGGAATTTGATGATGAACTAAAAATGTGAAGGAAATAATCTATGTATGGATGACATGACCAAAGTCTTATCAACTGAATATGTCCACCAGAGATTTGCAAGTTGTGCCTGAATTAGTAGGATTTTTTCTCTTTCGTGACTTGGCTGATTCATAGTTCTAATTTGTAGTTATAAAGCATTATAAGAATAATCACATGATAGAAATTAGCCACTATAAGCATTTTAAGGGTTATAAGATAACGTTTTTATCTCAATAGTGTTTTCTTTGTGTATATGGAGGTAGGAGGAACAAGGCAGGGAATAATTGAAGCAAATTCTTAAAAAACCAGTCAGTCTTTATTTGCCCAACATGTAGCCCACTCAAGAAATTTTTAGACATGAGTTCCATTATCAGTAGCTACTTATTGGAATTGCTTTGCTTATGGTAAATCTCCAAAATGCAAAATTACTTAAATTATGATGTTTCATAATCTGGATTGAAGTTGTCTGAGCAAAAAGCCTGAAACAATCAAGAAAATATATTTTTTGAGTTTTAATACTGTATCTTCTTTGATATTAAGACTACCATGTATACATACATACACTTATGTACATGTATGCATGTCTCTGTTTATTTACATTACATACACCCATATATATATATGTTAAACCTATAAGGTAATTTTAGCTTCCTTTTGTTGACTTTGTCCATGAAATAGATAAAATTTCAAAAGGCAAGAGGTGAATCTTTGAAACATCTTTTTTCCTTATTTGCCTCATTTATTCTTGATTTTCAGTATTTAAATGATTGTACCATTGCAAGAGCATCTGTTTGCTTTTGTAATACACTCAGATGCTACCATAAAATTCTACTAACCACTATCAACATTCTCCTTTTCTGATTCAGCCAAACCAAAAACTTGCTTTTCAGATTATAGATGTTTATAAGAATAGTTTTATTTTCTTCATGTTCCTTTTAATATCTTATCCTTATAGAATTCTATGTCTACATTCTAATCACACCATGACTTTACTAATTATTTTTTAGTTTAGAATTTTGGACTAAAAATCTTTGTAAATTTTAAAAAAAGACATTAGCATTAAATTTTATTGTGATAAATTTTATTTTATTATATGGAAATTTATTGACTTTAGATCAACTAGGTTAAGTCGTCTTATATTAGACCTGGTTGCTAGTCCTTATCTGTTCAAAGCTCTTTGCAGATTCTCATGCCCCACCCACCTAATGGTTATAGATATTAATGTTTGCACCTCTAGAACTGAACTCCAATCCACAGCAATAAAAATGTAATAACTATCTGAAAATGTACATTTATAATCTGTTTATAAAAACTAATATTATTTTCTTTCCTTTGGCAAAGAGAAATAATTTAAAAGTAGAATATAATGATATTTATGAGCATAAACAAAGAGGTCACTATCAAGATAATTACAGTTTATGTATCAACATCTTTTGCAGATACTGAAGTAGTGTTTTTCTTATTTTAACATTTTACTTTTGAAAACTTGTAAACAGTCCCCAAAAGATGATTTCCATATACAGCCAAAACACAATGAGAGGGTTATATGTGAGACCATGAATCTCTGATTTCATACTGTTTTTGCTCAGGCAAATTCCTCTCCACAAGTGACCTCATTGCTCCTTCTGTCATACATCCTTCAATCTCTGCCCACTGGTTGTTTCTCCACCACCTTCCTCGGTACTTTTCCCAACAGATCTAGAGAATGCACTAGACTAAATCCTGATTGGGGAATCCAAGAAAACAGTGAGTAATTTCTCTAGCCCAGGTTGACAAAGTGAGATGGACAGACATGCAGACATTGCACATGGGGTCTGTCTGGGAGTGTTCTTCAGGGTGCATTCTGGTGCAGTCTTATGCACCAGGTCAAGAAGAGGTCCCACATCCAGTGAAGAGGAGCCTTGAGTAGGACGCAAAAACTACCAGTTGGCAACTCTGTGCCTTACTCCCCAGTTGAATTGTAGGTCCAGGGAGGACTTTGAGGGGTGGCATTCTGGGGTAAAGAGTGGTTTTAGTCCTTAGGCTGTGTACTGAGTAAGGAGCAAGTTCAGTAACCAGCAGTAGCTCTATGGCTCATTCCTCAGCTCCAGCTGCCAGCCAAGTCTGAAGCCAGCAGAATAACCGGGGCAGGAATCCTATACCTAGGGAAGTTCTGTCATTCTGAACCAGCAGAACGTTCCAGCTGTCAGATAGCTGCTGAGTACAGCAGCAGTCTAGTGAAACTCCATATGGGCAAATCCACAGACCTGTTGCTCAGACCCAAACACAGATCAGGGGGCCAGCAATCAAACTTTGCCCTGCATCAGACCTCTCTCGGAGCGCTGAAATCTTATAGGTCTCCAGCCTGAGCTGCCCCTGAGATCCTGGAATAACATAACACTTAGTACCTTACGAAATCAGCAGCACAGCCAGCCCAGACATTCCCTCCACAAGTGCACAGATACTGTGTTCCTAACAAATTCTGAACTCAGGAATGAGGCTGGAAAAATGAGCAAACAAAAAAAGAATCCATAAGGAGCTATTAAAGTGACAGAGATGCCCAAGACACAAAGCAAGAAGAGAATGATTCTAAAATTTCTACCATCATTCCTCTCCAGGCTTCCCTTAGGACTTTCCCGCTGAATTTTTTCTTGCCATAGAAACCTTTTCATTGTGGAATTTTATTGCTCCCATGGACTACATCTCATTTTGACAATCCCATCTAGCCCTATGTCCTTTCTCTCTGATTGGCTCATTCCTCCCCAAATTTCTGTTTTAAGAGAGATTCTCAGGCCAACCAATGTCTACATTCTCTTCCAGGATGCATTCCTGAATCTTCATAGGGCTTTATCTGCCATGTTCCCTTCCCTCGGTATTCATCTTCCTTTTATGTGTTGTCTTTCCCCACTAGAATGTAAACTCCTTAAGGGAGGGAGCTTATTCTGCATGTGTTTGTATTCCCAGTGCTTAGCGTGTTGGCTGACAGAGTTAGCAATAAATGCTTGTTTACTAACAAGTCTTCAAAGAAAGATACAGTTCAGTTACAGATTGAGCTAGAATTCTTCCTAGAGGTGAAGCAAGGTTTTAAAAACAGTATAAAATATTTTTTTATATCAAATCAGAGCACTACAGGTAAAAATTGGAAAAAATGAGAGCTGTGAAAGAAAGAATTGGAAAGAGGATTAACAGCGTGGCACATGAAATACAAACCTTGCCCAAGCAACAAATTCCTTGAAAACTCCTTAGAGTGGACCAACTAGAAGCTAATGATTCCATAAGAAAGCAAATACTAAAAAAGCTTAAAAGACTGAAAAAATAGGAAAAAAATACAAGATATTTCTTAGCAAAAGCAACTGACCTGAAAAATAAATGTAGGAGAAATTATTTTCCTTTTTATATACTGCTAAACAGAACTTGAGTAAAGCACAGAAAAATATGGCTGGATTTTCTGAAATTGTGGTTGGTTGTTCCATTTTTAATCAGAGTTTCTAAATCCTTCAAAATTGTCTTTCCAATAATGTTATACAAATTGTTCTCCTAGTTCTACTAATTTCTCTCTGCATCAGTTCATGCAAAACTTCCCGGGTTTCTCTGAAATAATCCCCTTCATCATTTCTTATAGTACAATCGTATTCTATAACTTGTTCAGCTATTCCCCAATTGACAGAAACCTCATTTCCATTTTTTTGCCACCAAAAAAGTTTAATAAGCTTGGTATAGCCTTAGATTTTCTTTTGCTTAGAACTAATTGCTCATTCCCCATCAATCTACTTTCCCCCTCTCTGTTTTCCTTTTGGGTGAAATCTGTTTCTGAATCCAGCTATGTGTATGTGTATGTGGATTCTTCCCCTCTTTGACCAGTTGAGAGTGAGGTCCTAGTGTCACCTGCTCCCCCTACTCCCTCCCTTTGTTGCACAGATTTGTATTTTGTTTGTTAATTTCCCCCATTCTTCCTCTCCATTGTCCCCATCTCCCTCCCCCCTCCAGGACTCTTCTTCCCCTCTCTTTCCATTCTTTTATGATTCTTGAAATATAATAGAATCACTCTCAGGGCCTCTCCTTATCAGACTCCCCCTATGACTCCTAGTAATGATAAGATTAGGGCCAATAAAGAGTCTAGGGATTAGAGGATAGACTAAAGTTGAACTAACTATGGGGTTGAAATTGGAAGGGGAAAAAAGTAACTCCAAGGCAGGGGTGATGGCCTACGAAAATACTGGGGGGCAAAGGGATTTGATGTCATAGTGATACAAATTTAGAAAGGCATAGGAAGGGCAGCTAGGTGGTGCAGTGCCAGGCCTGGAGTAGAGAAGACTTATCTTCCTGAGTTCAAATCTAGCCTCAGATACTTACTAGCTGTGTGACCCTGGGCAAGTCACTTAACCCTATTTGCCTCAGCTTCCTCATCTGTAAAATGAGCTGGAGAAGAAAATGACAAATTGCTGCAGTATTTTTGCTGAGAAAATCCAAAATGAGGTCATGAAGAGTGGGACACAACTGAACCACAATAATAAACAACGTGACATTAGAAGAAGCCAATAATCAATTTTAGCTTAAAAATCAATTTAGGCATCCATCATATTTCAAGGATCTATAATTTCTTTGATGTGCATACCACCACACTACCCCCATGTACACATAATTCCTTTGTCACTTTGTAAGCAACTATCGGTGGTCTTTGAATGGTGTGACCAATTGGTAAGCAGCCTGTTCAAACTTGTTAGGCTGTCCTTGGCTGCTGCCAAAACACCTACCAGCTTTTTCAGTTTGGTGGTGCCTCCCTGAACTTGTTTGTTTCTTGGCTTTTTCATAACCTTTAAGTGGCTGTGGTTCATCTTGGCTCCATGATGAAGCATCGAAGTAAAAATCGCACCATAGAGACGAAAAGGTTACTCATCATCTATACATTGCTACAGATTGGTGTGATACGGGTACACGTTCAAATAGAGACGTCATTCAAAGAAACACATACTTTTTTACCCACAAGTTCAGTTAAATTCCATCTAATCATGCAGTTCTGTCATAGGTGGAATAGATAACCACCCATGTGTTTCTGTATTTCACTGTATATTTGACGAATACAGGAAGATATTTCTCCTTATACCCACCACTGGCCCTTCAGGGGTGGGGTAGGGTTAGAAATCTCTAGTCATTAACTCCTTTCAATTAAGATTAAGTACAAATGTTCAATATAGAGGCAAGACATTAAGCCAATGTTAACGATTAGTACCTAGGTGCAAGTTAGTATGTGTATGGGATTAGCACTGGCAAAGAACGACTAAAGGTCTTGGACCTAGAATCAGAAAAAAAGTTACTTGGTTGAGAGCAGGAGAAGGGTGGGAAGAGTTCCTGAAAGGATCAACTTGGATGAGTTTGCTTATATGGGGGAAGTCTTGAGTAACTGCAGAACACTAGAAGCTCAGAGAAGAGGTAAAAAATTGTGAATGGTTTGGAGACAGAAGATAAATTTGATTGAAATCATGTGTCAAGGCAAAGCACACTGATTCTTGTGACTAAGAAAACCTGGGTTCAGGTTGAAGCTCCTCTACTTACTGGTTGTTTGACTGTGGGCAAGTCAGTTTTCCCTTTTGGTTCTCGTTTTCCTCATCTGCAAAATGGGGATAATTAAAAAAAAATACGCTATATAACACAGATACTATTTCTGGTTTTTTTTTGGGGGGGGGGGTGAAAACACCTTGTAAGCCTTAAAGAATAACAATTATGATTCCTACTATCCAGTGCTCCTAAATACAGTACCTAACAGTGTGTGTGTGTGTGTGTGTGTGTGTGTGTGTGTGTGTGCATGTGCAAAGACCCACCAAACAATTATTTGTAGTACAAGAATTTGCTCTCTTGATTTCTTGATGGCTCACTCTAAAAAAGTGCCTATATTTCACTTTTTTTTTTGCCAACTTGATTTAAATATTTGTGAGCTTCAGTTGCTAAGTTATTCTTGGCTGCTGGTTCACAAGTTGCCATGTGATGACCCCACACTTTTTCATCCTCTAGTTTGGTCAGTATCTTTTTGCTATACCTAGGTGTTCCCTCTGGTGGCAAAAGAGGGTAATGCAGGCTATACAGTACATAGGGTAAAATACCCATTTTTTCCCTGTTCAATTTTCTAAGGTATTTCCAGAAATGTACTGTAATAGATAGTTCGGACTGCCCACATTAAGTAAGAGTCTGTGGATTTTTTTTTCATATTTCTTGAGAGTGAAAAAATTCTCTTTACCTGGAAAAGTGAGGTAAACTAGAAAATAGAGGCCCCCCCCCAAATGTTTTTTTAATCCCACTGTATAACCTAAAACAGTTAAAGATTAGAGCACTAAAGGGGCAGCTGGGTGGCACAGTGAATGGAGCACTGGTCCTGGACTCAGGAGGACTTGAGTTCAAATCTAGCCTCAGACACTTAACACTTACTAGCTGTGTGACCTTGGGCAAGTCACTTAATCCCAACTGCCCTGCCTTCCCCCCTCCAAAAAGACCAAAAAAAAAAAGATTGGAACATTAGTACATTAATATTTATTTAAAATATTTCCCTTAGATATGTTCATGAAAGAGGTAGCATGGTATTACTATAGATGGAGTATTGGGCTCTAAGTCATAAAACCCAAGTTCAAATCCTGGCTCTTGATACTTGTTAACTGTATGACCCTGGTCAAGTCACTTGATCTCTACATGTATAGTAAACTCCTTAGGCCCTATATATTAAGGTAAAAATAGACTGTGCTTTATAGTGATGGGAGGGAATCCCCAAAAAGAGTTCCCTAGACTGACTAATCTTTCCTTGATTTGCATAGTCCCATATTTATGAAAGACTTTCCATCATTAAGAAAATTTATGCTCAGATTTTCAGGAATGTATTTCCTTGCAGAAGGCATGTTAGGTTAATTCTAATGTCCTAAAGACAAACTGAGATTTGACTTTTTAAAAAGCATGTTATTTAAAAACATTTATCTCTGAAAAAAAATCTCAAAACTAGAAGAGATTTTAGAGACTATCTAGTTCAACCTTCTTAATGCAGGAATATCAATATTCTTGATAAATATTTCCTTACTCAGCCTTTGCCTAAGCCTTTCCATTGATCATAATTCTATTCATTCATTTTCTTTCTCTCTCTCTTCCTTCCTTTCTCTTCCTTCCACTTCCTTCCTCCCTCCCTTTCTTCCTTTTTTCTTCCTTCTTTCCCTCCCTCCCTTCCTCCCTCATTTCCTTCCTTCCTTCTTTCCTTCCTTCTTTCCTTCCTTCCTTCCTTTCCTTCCCTTCCTTCCTTCCTTCCTTCCTTCCTTCCTTCCTTCCTTTTTCCCTTCCTTCCTTCCTTCCTTCCTCCTTCCCGCCCTCCTGCCCTCCCTCCCATCCTCTCTCTCTTTCCTTCTTTTTTTCTTTGTCTGTTTTGTGACTTATCTCACGCAGCCTGTAAGCAGTTACTTATGGGTGATCCCTTTAATGATTGACATACAAGTTTTGACCTGCTCTGTTTCCAGCCTGGGCTGGTTAGCCTTTCCACAGGCAGCCTGGTGGCTTCCCTCCTTCCCAGGTATTCGTCATGTTGGTGGCATACTTTGTGAGGATACCCCATTGGCATTAGCCGCATTACACCTCAGAACTCCTGAGTTCAAGCAGTTTATGGCCTTTGCCTCCCTAGCAGCAGGTACTAGAGAGATGCACTGCTTCCTTCACTTTGTAACTAGCTCTATTAGAAAGTTCTTTATGTTGTCAAAATCTACTTCTACCCATTGGTCCTTTGAAGCTACATAGAATATGTTTAATCCATCTTTCACGTAATGACCCTTTAAATATTCAAAGGCAGTCTATTGTGGTTCCTGATCCCATCAAGTTAGTTTTTTTCCTCCAAGCTCTTAACCTACATAATACATATTAGTTTGTTTAATAAGACACGATTTAAAGGTCTTATTAACCTAGTTGTTTTTCCTTTGCTCTAGATTATCTTTGATCTTGAAACTTGAATATCCTATTCCAAATATGACCTAACCAACACAAAATACAAAGGAACAAGGGTGAATTTTTGTTCTAGGTGCTAGATTCTGTTACCCATGGCTCAGGGACACTTCCCTCCCTCCTCAGCATTCTTAATGAATCAGACCCCCAAAATCAGGTTCTTTTTTCTGCTTTTGCCTTTACTCCAGTGTAAAATTCCAGGTTGCTTTCTGAAAACAAAGCTTATATATGGTCTCCCCAAATATGAGTAATGGAGTCTTTCCTATAGAACAGTGCTTCTCAACCTTCCTAATGCCGTGAGCCTTTAATACTCGTATATGGGCGTATCTGCTTGTGGGCAGACCAGTGTCTTGGTTCCTAAGACCATCGGAAATGTGTTTTCCAATGGATGGTCTTAGGTGACTCCTGTGAAAGAGTTGTTTGACCCCCCAAAGGGGTTGCAACCCACAGGTTGAGAACTGCTGCTATAGAAGTACAATGTACAAAATTGGAATCCATCATGGAACAGCTCATTTCCTCCAATGCAGAAACTGTGCATGATATAGCAAATCAACAGGTGTGCCTGAACAAAACACAGGAATCATAAGATTTAAATAGCCCACTAGAGTCATTATTTTCCCCCAGAAGATAAAAGACCCATAAAGGGCCTGCAGAATAGGCAAGCCTTAATTAGCTGATCAATGTTTTATTATGGAGAGTTGGCAAAGTTCAGATCTCCTGCTCCACCTTGGAATAGCTTTGGCCATTTAGCTACAGGTTCTTTTGATTGGCGGACCTTTTCTCCAAAGAACATGTACTAAGAAAAATCTTCCTTTGGACTAACAGAACTCAACTCTGGAACTCGGGAATCTTGAATTCAGGGATTTTTCATGCAGTAGTTCCTAAGAATGGAAACATCTATTTCTCAGGATCACTGGTTGACTGAACTATGCTTATGAAAAGGAAACATGGGCAGAAAGCCTGGATAAGCACACTGTCATCCACTGCCAGATCTTGCCTTAAGTTATCATCACTGCTGATGAAAGGAAAGAAATCCTTTCCCCCCATCTTGCCATACCCCAGCCTAGAAGTCCAAGGGAGAGATAAGAGTCCATTTCCCTTAACTGGTGCCAATCTTGAGACAGCTGTAGTCACCAATGACCAATCAGAACTCCACTATGCCATCTCAGAAAGGGGCAAATGCATTTGTCTAGCTCCAAATGAAGTTCCCTCTTCCCACAAAGGTCAGGACCCTGTAATCTCATTGGACATTCTCCTATTAATCAACCCAAAATAATTCTGTTAATGTAAGCTGATTGAATCAGTTGAGAGAGGAATTAGCAATACTATTGTTACAGTCAATTAAAATCCAAGTTGTTGTTTGTTTGTTTTACCTCCACTGCTAGAAAGCTGGCAACCTACTAAGAATAAGAACTGAATTGATATAATATCTAGGTTATAAAGTCTGAGCATGATCCAACCTAAACTCGTTTAATTTGTTCTTATAGGGATTCAGAGAGGAGGAAAAAGAGGAGAGTGTGTTAGTCATGGAAGAGTAAATTATCATGCCTTTACAGGAAACTGTTACCTTGGCCCCACCTAGAATGGTGATTTGCTTTTTCTCTCCTGAGCCATCACGGGAAGGAAAGAGAAGAGTCCGTTCCTGGATCCCTAAATCTCTGTGTTATGTCCTCTTTATCTCCCTCTGGGTAATCTCATCTATTTCCATGGATTCAATTATCATCTCTGTGCAAAAGACTCTCAAATCTGTATGCTAAGCCCTAAATTCAGCAGGCAGTTGGTTGGTATCTCCAACTGGATTGCTTCATAGTCATCCCAAACAGAACTCGTCATGTATCCCCCCTAGCCCTGAACTACCCTCCTCTCTCCTAACTGGTTCATCCTCCAAACATTCCTGTTTCTGTCAAGGACACTACCACTTTGCCAATCACCCTTAAAGTCATCTTCAGCAGTTGCCAGGACGTATCAATTCTGCTACAACAACATAGCTCACATTCATCACCATACACCATCCTAAATCTGGCCCTCTTCACTTATCACCAAGACTACTGCAAAAGACTACTAATTTGATCCCCAGTTCTCAGTCTACATGTCTGCCAAAACAGTCTTCCTAAAGCACAAATAATTGTTTCACTTCCCTGCTTCAGAAGGTTCAGTGATGCTGTAGTTCCTCTAGGATAAAATACAAAATCAATTGCTTGACATTTAAAACTCACACAATGCCTTCAGCCTACTTTTCAGGTTTATTTCATACCACTCTCTTTAACATATTTCTGTTTCAGGCAAACTGGCCTTTTCCCCAAGCTTCTCAGTTCCTGCTTCTTTGTCCCAAGTACCTACAATAGTTTTTCCTCATAGAATCCCTAGCTTCATTTATGGCCTCATTCATGGACCATAATTTCTATTCCCCTAATTCTTTGCATTTTTTTCCCCCTTCCCTAAATGACCTAATGTAGAATGTAAGCTCCTTGAGGGCATGGCCTACTTCTATCTTGGTATCCCTAGCACCTAGCATGGTGCCTTGCACAGATGCTTAATAAATGCTTGTTTCATTGGATTAGATTAATTGGATAAGAATACCTCCAATAGGTGACCAGCCTTTCCTTGTACAGCTCCAGTGGGGAAGTATCCCCTAAGTTCAAGGCTATCCGTTCCACTTTTGGATAGCTAAGATTTAAATTTTGAGTAAGGTGATGATCTTCCTATGCCAAGGTCTAGTTTCTTAGGAAATAATTTTTACCTGATAGTGCATTTCTAACCAAAAAAATGGAAACTCTCCTATGCTTGTCATAATTCATACAGGGAAACATAGTTGCTGTTATATGTATTTTGCAAATATAGATTTTTCACTTTATAGTTTAGCTGTACAAAGTTTTTACATAGAACAGTAATGTTCTTCCCTGAAACAAAATGAAATATGCATGTGTGTATTATACAGTTATTCCTTCCACATCGTGGCTTTTCCCACTGCAGTTTCAATATATTGCGGGTCAGCATAAGAAATTAAATAGAAAATTTTGGGGAGTTTTGCAGGAATCACAGATGATACACATAAGGCCAGCAGATGACACATAAAAAGTTTATAAAACTCAGAAATGCATAAAATGTATGTAGTATTGTATCAACATATTTTATCTTTTACTACCATAATAATTCAGACTTCTTCTCTGGTATGAAGGGCCAGATTTTCCAAATCTCAGGGGTGCCATGCTCCTCCTCCATGTCACAGCCCCGCAATGTGGAAGGGACAATTGTATGTATATATGAAAGTTTTGTTTTTAAAAAAGACACAGTTAACTAATAAGGGGGAAGCTAGGAGGTGCAGTGAATAGAGTGCCAGGCCTGGAATCAGGAAGACCTTAGTTAAAATCTGGCCTCAGATAGTTCCTAGCTGTGTGACCCTGGGCAAGTCACTTAACTCTATTTGCTGCAGTTTCATCATCTGTAAAAGGAGCTGGAGAAGGAAATGGCCAACCACTCCAGTATCTTTGAGAAGAAAACCCCGTGGGGGTTTTCAGAAACAACTGAACATCAACAACAAAGAACAATAAAGAAAATTAGGAACTTAATATATAATAATAATAATAATATATGTGTATTTCTGAAGAGGGTAATTTCTTACCACATAAATGAAAATGGTAGCCAGATTTGTGGAAGTAGCGGTGGTGTCCAGATGTCTTCTGTCACTGCTCAGTCGTGCTGTTATATCACCAAGGGGAAAGTCACTTGCTTCTCTCCTGCTTCCGTTCTGAGGGGCTCTCTGCAGGGTTTGGGGTGGGGGAACCCTGGCCTGGAGGCCACGTTGCTACAAATGTGCACTGGAGTTACCAAGGGCAAGTGCCCCTAACAGTTCTCATTCTGATGCAGATTCTTGAGTTGCCACAGAAATATCCTTGGCTTCCAGGTGCCCTTGACATCTTTACTCGATTCTCCTTGACCCAGAGGAATGTTTGGGAGGGGGATTAAAAACCTTCCCTCCTCAGGTTGGGAGGAGCTTATCTTCGCTGTGTGTGTTGCTACAAAGCAATGTCAGAGGCTTGTCATCCTCTTTTCTAGGTTGTCACACGGACCTAACCAACTTCCCTTGATTACCTTAGATACACTTAGGACGCCCAGGATTCTGTCCTGAGGCAAACACTCTCCAGGGTCAGGACTTTTATTCTGGGGGTCCTGGGATATGGTGCTCGTTCCCAGGTCCAACATAGGTTTTGTTTCGCTAAAGAGCAAAACATCCCTGCAGAAGCCGCATTTGATTCAAAACCTACTTTCCTTTCCCTGCTTCTTTCTTTAGAGCTAATCAGAACTATGTAGGAAAGAGGCAGTTTGTGGTTTAATTGTTATTCTGTCATTTCAGTCATGTCTGACTTTATGACCCCGTTTGGGGTTTTCTTGGCAGAGACCCTGGGGTGGTTTGTCATTTCCTTCTCCAGTTCATTTTACAGATAAGGAAACTAAGGCAAACAGGGTAAATGACTTGCCCAGGGTCACACAGCTAATAAGTATCTGAGGTGGGATTTGATCTCAGGTCTTCTTGACTCCAGGTCTGGCACGCTATCTGCAGTGCCACCTAACTGCCCCTGTTACGGTTATCTGAAATCTAATTTCTGAAAGGATGTTGACAATTTAATGACTAGAAATCTCCATTGTCTAATGGTTCCCTTTTCTGTATTAAGTGACCGAGTCTTAAATTTGGACATAACTTTTAAGAAAACGAGACAGTTTGCTGGCAAATCTCATCATTTTAAAAATATGGTTTGAATTTCTAAAAAGAATGAATGCTGCCTTGGTTTCACTGGGGATGGGCAGTGTGTACAGTACAATGTCAAGCAAAATTTCTTTTAAAATTAAGACAAACTTTTCTCAAAAATATGTGACTATTCTTTAGTAGAACCATACAATTTAATGTAAATTTAACATTCAAGAATTCTCTTTTGATAGTAGGAACGGCATAGGGGACAAGTATGTATTTCTCCCAAGGAAAAATCCTCCAAAGCCAGGAGACAAGTGTGATGAAACATGTGTGAACAAGACAAGAGAACAGTCTCCCGGGAATGTTGATTATCAGTTTTTTCTGAGGGTGTAAGCTGAAGATGACTGCTCAAAGAGAGGGGTGTAAGACAAATGGAACAGTCAAATATCTCTTGATGAAATGCCTGCAACACAAGAAAGTTTTTAAAAGACTGTTATTTGGGCAAAGATTTAAACAGTAGTCACATATGTCAAGAAATAGCTACCTGGTAAGAGCCATAGAGCATTCTTCTCCACTGCACAATATTCTACACTTAACAGTTTACAAAACACTTTCCTCACACCAAACCTGTGAGGTTAATATTTAGTACAGTCAGATAATTTACTGACTGGAAATTTCTATTATCTATTTCTGTATTAAGTACCCAGTCTTAAAATTGAACACAATTTTTATTCTTAATTTTTTGGGGGTTTTTTTGGTGGGTTTTTTTTTTGGAGGGGGGAGGGCAGGGCAATTGGGGTGACTTGCCCAATGTCACACGGCTGGTAAGTGTTAAGTGTCTGAGGCCGAATCTGAACTTGGATCGTCCTGACTCCAGGGTCAGTGCTCTATTCACTATGCCACCTAGCTGCCCCTTGAACACAATTTTTAAGAGAACTGAGACTAAAGTTTGTGGGCAGATCCCATCTTTTTTGAAACACGATTTGAATTTCTAAAAAAATGAGCACTGCCTGGTAGATCTCACTGGTGATGAGCAGTGTTTACAATACACACTTAAGCAAAATCTCTGGCCACTCTTTTAAAATCGAGATAAACTTTTCTCAAAATGATATATATAATTTTGGGTGTGTGGGTATGATTAATGGTCAAACCCTGTGGTTTTACTGGTGCAAAAGATCATAGGCTCATAGATCTAGAGTTGGAAGAGATCTCAGAGGCCATCTAGTCCAACCCCCCGCCCATTTTATAGGTGAGGAAATGGAGGTTCAGAATGGTAAAGTCATGGTGATTCCAAGTGTATTGTTATTTCTATGACAGTCTCTTGCTAGGTGGTGCAGTGGACAGAATGATGGGATTAAAGTCATGAAGTCTTGAGATCAAATCCTGACACAAACACTTAGCCGAATGACCCTGGGCAAGTCACCTACACAGCTACCTGCCTCAGTTTCCTCATCTGTAAAGTGGGAATAATAATGGTCCCTATCTCCCAGGGTTGTTGAGGAATCAGATGAGCTGGCATTTGTGAAGTGCTTTACAAACCTGAAAGTGCTATGTAAATGTCAGCCATTATATTCATAATAATAATGAAGAAAAATCATGCTCTCTGGGGTTATTTGTTTATGGGAGGCTTAAATAGTCTACCACAAAGTTCATTCTGAATATTTCTAACAAACAATTCCTTTTTCCTGGGTAGCAGAAGCAACTTACTTATCCACATATAAAAACCCCACTTCGTTATATGTGTCTACTGGCTGCTAAAGACCAGCTTCTTTTGACATCTTCCTGTTTTTAGGCTAAAATAAGTTTCAGGGTTCTCTGGGCTTGATGCTTTTTTCCACTACAGTTCCTTATAACTTTCCTCCAACATCTGTTTCAACCCACACACTTTATAGGGAAGAAGATCAAGGCCCAAAGAAACTTGCCCAGGGTGACAGTCGAAGGTCAGAGGTGAGAGGTGACACATTTCGGATTCTGATTCAGAATCCCAGAGCTGGAAGTAGCTTGGTCATTGCTGTCATCGTCATCATCATCAATAAACATCTGTTTATTAAGCAGAACAGGGAAGATTTCTGATAGTCCCTTAGGACTAAGGGTTCCTCATCTTTCTGAATGAGCACAGCAGTACCTCAGCTCAGAGCTGAAGGTGAGGGATCAGGAAGTTCAGATAGAGAAAGCTGCCTGAAGGGTTGGGGCTCACCTGGAAATCCTCAAGACTGTAATATGATATCTCCATTTTCTCCTTGGACTTTCTAATGGGAGCCTGAACCCACATCCATTAAGCCTGGGAAGAGCTTGTTTACATTTCTTTGTTTTAAAGTTTATATCATCTTTATAAAGTTGTTCACTGGCATTTGCTAGTTTAGGTGAGAAGGCAACAGAGGAGAAAGAAGAAGAGATTTTACACTAAGGTGTTTTGTTAGAACACTAGCTTTAGCCATGGGTTTGAGGAGGAAGAGAGGCAGAAAGAATCATAGATCCTTTTGTTACAACTCCTGTTGTTCAGTCCTGTCTGACTCTTCATGACCCCATTTGGGGTTGTCTTGGCAAAGATACTGGAGTAATTTCCCATTTCCTTCTCGGCTCACTTTACAGATGAGGAAACTGAGGCAAACAGGGTTAAGTGACTTGCCCAGGGTCACACACCTAGTAAGAGTTCGAGGCCAGGTTTGAATTCTGGGAGATAAATTTTCCTGCCTCCAAGCCCTGCACTGTATCCTCTGAGTGACCTAGCTGCCATACAACTTCCTAGAGAGTTTGTATAACAGGAAGCCCATTTAGCAAATAAATTAGTAGAAGGGTGAGGACGGCAAATATGAATGGCTTACCACCCTGCCTCACCACTGTTGGAGAAAACATACTCTCTTGTCCCCTGCAAAAACTGTTGCTTTCTTCCTGGTAGTGAGCACAGCTAGAGTTTACTTCAATAAAACAAAATAAAACAAACAAAAAGCAGTAACTCTCTCAGCCCACCTGCATTTGTATTTTTCCCCAGTTGTCTTCGGCAATTTCCTGATCACGCCTTTTCTCAAGCTGGTGAAGAATGCTTCTGTTGGTAGCTATGCAGTAATCAATTTCCGAAAAGAGCCCTTCTATGCTCGTATCATATGAAGACAAAATCCTGTTGCTGATTTCTGTGAACTGAGAAAGGAAGAAAACTTATTTATTCGTTTTGGAATTTCTGATTAGTTGAAAGCAAACAAAATATTGAATTTGGTCTAGGTAAGAAATCAAACAGTTTGGTGAGTCAGCTGCCCTCATGGCTGTGGGTAAGTCATGTATTAAGTGTGTACTGTGTGCCAGGCATTGTGCTGATAAACTCTGGGGATACAAACACAATAGAAACAATAAAAATTTCATCACAGAAAAATGACAATTATGAGACAATGTGCTAAAATTTATTGGATACAGCTAAAGCAGTTCTAAGGGGGAAATTTGTATCTCTAAATGCTTTCATCAACAAAAGGGAAAAATCAATCAATGAATTCGTTATTCAATTTAAAAAACTTGAAGGAAAAAACTCCTAACTAGAAAATAAAGAAAGTCAAAGAAAAGTGTAATAAAATTGAAAGCAAAAAAGACCACTGAATCAATCAATAAGCCTAAGAGTTAGATTTTTTTTTTGAGGGGGAAACTAATAAAATAGATAAAGAGTTAGAAAACCTGATTAAAAAATGAGAAGGAAACCAAATTGTTCATATAAAAACAAAAAAGGAAAATTTATAACAATTGAAGAGGAAATAATTATTTAAAAATGAAAAATATTAAAATTATGATAGCTCATTTACATATTAACAAAATTGAACTTGGAGGGAACAGATTAATAGACAAAAATATGTAATACTCAGATTAAGAAAGGAAGAAATATATTATTTAAATAATCTGATACCAAAAAAAAGAAAATGAACAAGCCTTGAGTGAATTCCAAAAGAAAAAACTCCAAGACCAGATGGATTTCTCAGTGAAATATATTAAACATTTGAAGAACAACTAATTCCAAAGATAGTAAACTGTTTACCCTAATAAGAGAAGGCACCATTGATTCTCTTGCTCAAACACAAATATGGTTTTGATACATAAACTAGGGAGATAAAGCAGAAAAAGGAGATTACTGATCTCTAAGTAATATTGACACAAAAATTTTAAATAAAATATTAGCAACTAGGTTGCAGTAACATATTAAGAAGATCATTCACTATGATCAGCTTGAGTTTATACCAAGATTTCAAGGTTGGTTCAAAATAAAGAAGACTAATAATATAATAAGTCATGTAAATAATATAAATAATAAAACTATTATGAGTATGTTAGTAGATGCTAAAAAAGCTTTTGGCAAAATCCAATACTTATTTCTATTAAAAACTCTAGAAATCATCGGAACAAATGGACCTTTCTTTAGTGTAGTACATAGTATTTTATTGAAATCCAAGAGATTTAATGGAGAAAAGTTAGAGGCCTTTCCAGTAAGATCAGGGGTAAAGCAAGGATGCCTATTATCTCCACTACTATTTAACACAGTGCTAGAAATATCAGTGATAGCAAAAAGAAAAGAAAGAAATCAAAAGGATAAACACAGGCAAAGAGGAAAAAAAAATTATTGATTTTTGCAAATGATATCATGGTGTGCTTAAAGAACCTTAGAGAATCAACTAAAATTAATTGAAAATAGTGTACCCATTAGTACATATAATGAATCTGTGAAGTGGTTGCTTATATTTGAATTGGGACTATGAAGTTATATTTATGTAAAATATAGTAAATGATACCAGTCTAATGCTCATATGCAGTGCAAATCCGAATGATGCAAACACTGAGGAATTAATTGTTTGCCCTAATTGGGACCTACCTATATAACATTTCTCAGCCTATACTCCCAAAGAAATTAAAGAAAGAAGAAGAAGATCTATATATACAAAAATATTTAAAGCAGCTCTTTTCATAGTAGCCCAAATTTGGAAACTAAGGGAGTATCTTACTAACGGGAAGTACCTAAACAAGCTGTAGTATATGAATGCAACGGAATATTGTTGTGCCATAAGAAATGATGAAATGGAAAATATGAGAAGAAACTGAGAAAACTTCTATGAACTGATGCAATGTGAAGTGAAAACCAGAACAATTCAATGATAACATTATAGAGAAAAATCAACATTGAGAAACTTTAGAATTGTGATTAATGTAATGATAAATTATATGTTCAAAAGAATGAAGATGTAATGCTACATTCATTTCCTGCCAGAGAGGTAACAAGCTTAAAATGCAGAAAGAGATATACATTTTCAGGCATGGCTAATGTGGGAATTTATTTTGTATGACTATACAACTATGTATTGAGGGATTTGTTTTTTATTTGCTCAGTGGGGAAAGGGTAGATGAATATTACTTAAAAAAAAAGAAGAGGAGATGAGATTAAGGGACATACAAAGGGGATGACCTTGCCAAAGAGAAAGGCTACTTCTTAATCAGAGATCTGAATGGAAGAGGAGATAGTGAAAATGATGTCATGGATGTGAGATGAGAAACTGAAGGAGAAGGAGCTCAGGGTGAATGCTCTCTCTCTCTCTGAAATAAGGGGAAGGGAAGAGACTAAGCAGTTATATGGCATCTATTCTGTGCCAGGCACAATGCAAAGTGCTTCTTACAAATATATCTTATTTGATCTTCCCAACACCCCTGGGATGTGGGTGCTATTATTATCCTCATTTTGCAGTTGAAGAAACTGAAGTAAAGAGAAGTTAAGTGACTTGCCCAGGGTCACATAGCCAGTAAGTGTCTGAAGCTGGATTTGAACTGAGCACTTATTGACTCCAGGGCCCACCCTCTAGCCACTTTGCCACCAGCAGCCTCCAAGTATGAGGACAGGTTCTTAGGAGAGAAGATTAGGAGAAAAGAGTGCCATGGGAATCTGGAGAGAAGAAAAGATTTGGAACAAATACTTTAATGAATGCAAAGTGATAAAGGAGTAGGATTGCCTTGCTTCAGAGGGGACCTAGTTGAGAGTACACATTTGTAGTGGATCAGTTGGCATGATCCATTTAGTATTATGTGAATAGGAATGGAGAAAGGAGATGGTGGGAGTAATACACAGTTGGGGTCTGGCAAGACTTGATCAACAATATGACAAGTGTGCAGGGGATATGAGAGCAGAACATAATATAGACTGCACTGATACACCAAGAGGTCAAGACTCGGGAGGAGAGGGTAGCCAGAGTATGCATGATGGCTTGGGAAAGTACTGAGGGATGGATAGATTAGAGATTGTTGTATGGGCAAAAAGTGTGTGTGTATATGTGTGTGTGTGTGTGTGTGTGTGTGTGTGTGTGTATAACAAGACAAAAAGAAAGATGGATAATAAAAGATTATGGTCAGATAAAGGAATTTTGGAGTTGTTGAACATAGAAGTGGAATCCTCCTGGATAATGGCAAGATCAAAGGGTAAGCCTGTCCTTGTGTGTAGGTCATGCATGTTGAACATATTGAAGAATTGAGAAATTAGAGTATCTGATTGAACAGCAAATATGTTGAAGTTTCCTACTAAAAAGATGGAGAGGAGGGAGGGAGACTTTGAACAAGTCCCTGGACTCACTGAGGAAGAAAGAATGTTCTGGAAGTTGGTCAATAATTACCACCAGGTTCTGGATTGGGTAATATATTTGAATGGTATAAATGTCAAAAGAGGAGGGGTTGCTAAGTGATGATGGCAGTTTTACGGATGAGGAAACTGAGGTTCAGAGAGGTTAAGCGAATTGTTCAGTCACATAGCTAGGTAGAATTTGAACCCACACCATGTTATCTACTACTCCACACTGCCTCTCAGCAGATAGAGGTTTAAAGATCTATCTAGCAGTTTTTAGTTGCAAAGAATGTTAAACCACCTAAATATTATTTGGTGAATCACTAAGTAAACTATGGTGTATCAGTGCAATGGAACACTTCAGGGACATGTAAAGTGATAATCACTCAATCAGTGATCTCATCAGTTTGAGCGCTTCTTCCCTTCCACAGGTACAGATGCATAACTTCTCATTCTCTACAATTCCTGTCTTTGTCTAAACATCCTCTAATGATGATCCACCCAACTTGCTGAAGACCTTCCTTTGGCTGTTTTAATATTTCCTAGGCAGCACTGATATGTAGTTCAGTTTCTCTCATGGCATGTCAACTGACTGGTTGTTGGACAGATGGAGTTTCCACAGTTAATGTCTATAGACAATGTAAATATTGTGTGCTTCTTAGTTATTCTCTGCTACCTTTTTGGTGGCCACTCTGTGTCAGCACTATGGCAGTGGAATATTGCCCAGGACTGAGGGTCATTTAGAAAATTTATCTATTTCAAGAGTTGACAAGGCAAATTGAAAATAACAGGAATATAAAGATTTTTGGAAAGATGTATATGAAATGATATAAAACAAAGAAAATAAAATGTGCAGAACAGTATATGTACTGACTGACTACATAAAAGGAAAAATGTATACATACTGAACTGAGTAGACAAAGAATGGTAAAGGAATAGACAGGGAATATATAATAAGATACTTTGAATTTACCATATGTGAAGTGAATTTTTCACACACACAAAATCTGTTTTGTTTAAAAAGAAGTGCATAATAAATTATTTTTTTAAGTTGCATGAGGTAGATGGGAGAAATTCGGATAAGTAAAATAAGATTTTTTTCCAATCCAGTCATCCATTTTGACGCTGTGTGTTGTGCCCTTGGATCTCTAATTCCAGTAAGGTGATTCTGGCAAGTGGCATTAAAAATTTCATCATTCTAGCAGGTATAATGCTAGAGGGAAAAAACACTATAAAAGAAGAATTTTGAGGGACAGCCTTTTGTAAAAGAATGAACACTGGACTTCGAGTCAGAAAACTGGAGTTCGAGTTGGCTTCTGCTGTTTACCAGACCGTGGTCAATGTCACCAAGTTTGAGTTTCCTTATTTTCTATATGGGGATGATACCTATGGTTGTGAATATCTACTGAGGTTATAAAAGTAAAGCACTTTGTAAAACTTGGTAAAACTCTAAAGTCCTCAGATCTTATTAGAACCCAGTGTGAAATACACTACTTGGGTTTTCATGTCAAATGATGTCTTGTGCATGTCTTTTTTTTTTAATAACAAAGTTAAAAAAGGAGTAGTCTTTCTTAGAAGCCTTCAACAGGAAGGAGTAGGAATGGTAATAGTTGCCTGAATAGTGAGAAAAGACATCAGAGAGCTGCTGTTTTTAAAATTTTGCTCAGAAATTATTAAATACAGTTTAATTCTTTGTATATTGGAAATTTTTTGTTGTATTTTTATACGACCCTTATCCTCCTAGAGCTAGAACGCAGGGTATCTCAGAGGCCGTCTGGTGTAACCTCTTTATTTTACGTGTCCCAGAGATCCATCCTTTATATCAACGGGGAGAAAGCCAGTTTAGCAAAACCCCTCACAAGTCTGACTATAATTATAGACTACGTTCAGGCCCCTGCAGTCTCCCAACCCTACAAAGAAGGAGGGGGCGCGCCCTCAGATCTCTTCCTCGCGGTCAAGCTTCATCGTTGCAACTTCACAACATTTAGTTTTGACCATTTTCTTATTGTTCTTTTCATTTACTGCTATTGTCATTGTGCACATTGTTTTCTTGGTCCTTCTTATTTCATTTCGCCAAGTCTTCCTGTGGGCTCTGTATTTATCATTTCTTACCAAGAGGTAAGTAATATCCATTACATTCACGTACCACAGTTTGTTAGCCATTCCCCAATCTAGGGGTATCCATTTTGCTTTCTAATTTTTGCTGTTACACTAAGTGCTTCTATGTTTTGGTGTATATGGGGATATTTCTCTTTATCACTCATCTCCTTGGGGCATATACCTAGCAATGGGATCTGCTAAACATTCCAAAAAGGCATGTTTCCAATGTATGTTTTAAGAGACATTTTTGATTAAAAAAATATTTGGAAAAGCATGCTAATAATCTCTTTTCTTAAACAATGACTTAAGATTTACTCTTTGGAATATATGACCATAACACATCACCTCAACTTGGTGGCAACATGCCTAAAATGGCAGGGACGGCTTTTTAAGAGGAGTCAATACATCCATATAGGAAATGAGTCTTTTAAGAACTAAGCTTACAAAGTACTGTCATAAAGTATTAGAAAAATTCAAAGAAAGGAGACATCAATACGGATTTGATGGAAGAGGCCCATCTTGAACCACTCCCCTCCTCTGCATTCCTTTACCTGATGATCATGTGGCATGGTGTTAAGACCGCTTAGAACTGTGGCCCCCTTCCTCAGGGTACACTCCATCTTATCAATCTCTTTCTTAAACTATGGCACCCAGAAGTGACTATAATACATTTGTCCCTACTCAATTTCATTTCATTAAATTTATTCCATTGTACTAGCTTAGAAAGTTCTATTGGGATTGTAATTGTGCCATGTAATGTACTGGATACTTTTCTGTTTTGTGTCCTCTGCAAATGTGATAAGCATGCCATCTATACCTCCATCTGTTATTGATAAAATATTGACCAGAAAAGGGCTAAGCCCAAATTGCTGTATCACTCTGCTACAGATATTCCTCCAAGCTGATTTTGCCCTGAATTCTAGGTATAACTTTGGACAAGCCACTTCAACTTTTTGAAATGACCTGGACTAGGTGATGCCTTCCAGCTCTTGCCCTTATTTCTCCTTTCTGCCCGCCAAGTACCTCACATCCTTCAGAGCCCTGTTCAAATGCTGTCTCTTTCATGAAGATTTCCAAGACAGGAAGCACTCACTCTCTGAGTTGACAAGCATATATTGTTTATTATGTGCCAGGCCACAGTGCTAAGTGCTGGTGGATAGAAATGCAAAAATAATCCTTGCCCTTAAGGCAATTACATGCTAATGGAAGAGTTAACATGTAAATAACTAGATATGTTATAAGGTCTATCAGAGTTGATGGAAGGCAATGTGAAGGGAAAGTATCAGTGGTTGTGGGTTTGTTTTTTTTTTTTTGAAAGGTCTCTTGCAGAAGGCAGGATTTTAGCAGTCTTGAAGGAATCCAGGGAAGCTAAGAAGTAGAGGTAACAGGGCAGAGTATTCTAGGTATGTAGAGAAACCAGTGCAAAGACACAGAAAGGAGATGTTACACCATAAGTGAGGAAAGTCAAGTAGACCAGGGTTGCTGGATATAGTTTAAGGCTGAAAAGTTAGGAAAGGGTCAGGTTATGAAGAGTTTTAAGTATTAGAGGACTTTATATTTGATCTTGGGGATCAAGAAGGAGTTACTGGAGCTCATTGGGAAGGGGAAGGGAGACAGAATATGACATGGTCAGACCTAGAGACCCCAATTAGAAGACTACTGCAATATAACAGGCAAGAAGAGAAGAGGGCCTGAATTAAGATGGTGGCTGTGTGACTAGAGACAAGTGGATGTATATAAGAGATGTTATGGTGGCAGAAATGACAAGATTTGGCAACTGACTGGCTGTGTGGGGTGGTTACAAATAAGAGATTAAGGATGATGTTGATTTTGAATCTGAAAGGATTGTGGTACCCTCAATTGTAATGAGGAAATTCAGAAAGCAAGAGAATTTGGGGAGAAGAACTGTGAGTTCTGTTTGGAGTATGTGGAATTTGAGATGTTTATGGAACATCCAGGACAAGATATCTAAAAGGCATGCATGGCTAGCTTGGGAGAGAGGTTGGGACTGGACATGTGAGTCTGGGAGTCACCTGCATAGGAACAGTAACTGAATCCAAACAAGAAAGTATAGAAGGAGGAAAGAAGAAGGCTCAGTACAGGACTAGAGGACACCCACTTAGTGATCATGACCCATGGGAAGAAGCTGAGACAGAGCAGTCAGATAGGGAGGAGGAGAACCCAAGGGAGCAGTGTCTAGAGAGTGTCTCCAGGAGGAGGTAGAGGTGACTGACAATGTCAAAGTCTATAGAAAGGCCAAGGAGGAGGAGGATGGAGAAAAGGCCACAGAGCTCTCATTGTAGTGACTATAATTTCACCTGACATTTTTTGCCCGGTTTGTTATTATGTCCTGTATCTTTGTCTTGTCTCCCCAAGCAGAGAGTAAATACAATTAGAGGGTTAAAGTCAACTTTTCTGTTCCACTCTGGCCTCTTCAGAATTAGCAGGTACTCAATAGTTATTGATTTGATTTGAAGAGGGAACTGATTTCAATTGCAGATGACTTCTTGTCTATAGAGGTGGTAAGATTTTGGAAGATATCAAGATGAGTTCTCAATTTTCTTTTAAGATTTTTTTTTTAAGATTTTTAAAGATTCTTTTAAGATTTAAGATAAAAAAATGCCCAGAAACTTATTCCTTCTCACCTTGCCTTTTCATTTTCCAACCTGAATACAGATGGACCAGGGGGGCTTTGGGGCAGGAAGAGAGTGCCACCCCTCCATGTCACTTGTGACACTTACCCAATCTGCTTTTTCACTTGATGAGTTTCTGTCCCCCTATGCACTCCTTTCCCACCTCAAAGCCTCTTCATGCACTTTGTGTTCAATTATCATTTCAAGACAACAACGAGACAGCTTTTCTAGAGTGTTTCCCCCTCACTGTTAGGTCCACTGAATACAACTGCAATAACTTATTCTCTTTGGATTAAAGTTGAAGACTACTGAATTTAATATATTCTATAGAAAATTTATCTAAGGAAAAAAAAATTGGGGCGGCTAGGTGGTGCAGTGAGTAGAGCACCGGCCCTGGAGTCAGGAGGACCTGAGTTCAAATACGACCTCAAGACACTTGACACACTAGCCATGTGACTTTAGGCAAGTTACTTAACACCAATTGCCCCCCAAAAAGCAAAAAACAAAACAAAAAAGCTTTTATTAAAAGGGTGCTTGGTGGCTTTAAAAATGTTTTAATTAATTAAATTTTAATTAAATTAATTGGTTTATTAATATATTCTATATAAAATTTATCTAAGGAAAAATAAAAAAAATAAATTTCTGGCCAAAAGAATAGGGTAGAACATCACAAAGTCCCAAGCATCAAGATTTCAAGTAACCCATAGGGTAGTGTAAAAAGATACATTGTGGGCCTAAGTAGGTATAGCATACTATTGATGATGACTTTCAAGTAACAAATGGCATAAAAATATTAAGCAGGTTTGATGAGGAATAAAAAATGTGGGCTAGTCATTTAGTGAAAATAAAAGTTAAGAAATGGGCAGCTGGAATACTTTACTGGTATCCATGGAATGTTAGAAGACATAAGAGGAAGATCTACAGAACGCCTTTCCTGAGGGCAGGGATTTTCTCTTTGGATCCCTAGAACATTACCTGGTACATAGTGGGTGCTTAAATGCTTATTGATTATAAATGGATTGACTGAAAAAAATGTGACTAACATATTAGGTAAATCTTCAAAGGAGAATATATGGGTAGCAATGGACAATAATTATGTGGGAAAGAAGGCATGAGTAAATTACAAATTGTACCACTTGAGGAAAATAATCTACATGAATGAGATCATAGATTCATTGAAGTATTTAAAGAATAGGGTAAAGAGATTTATTTTCATCATTCTCTAGGTCACTTCCAGAACTATGATTAAATGATAACATTCTCTATTAAGTGGCTAAGTAACATTTTATGGTATATTACCTCTATTGCAAATCTTTACCACACATATTATCTGTAGTGTACAATAATGTTTCTGATTGAAAAGCAAATTAACGTGACTATTATTTTAACAGTAAAGCATCAAATAATAAGAATATCAGCATTTATATAGTGCTTTAAGATTTACAAAGCACTATACATTTGTTATCTCATTAGTCCTCACAAGGACCTTGGAGGGAAGGTGCTATTATCATACCCATTTTATAGTTGAAGAAACTAAGGTTAACAGAGGCAAGATGACTTGCCCAGGGTCCCACAGTTACTCTCTGAGAAAGGATTTGAATTAAGGTCTTCTGTTCCCGTGTTTTTGCCTACCACTCTCTACCTTCCAAGCTGCATCTCAGCATATATTTATTTTGTCCTGGTTGTGTGTACCATATTAGGCATTATTGGATTATGGTGGTGGGGTGGGAAGGAGGAGGGGGAGGCGCAGGTGAGGGTGGGAAGGAAGCAATGCCAAGAGGAATCAGTTTTATGTTAGCTGTCAAATCCTGATGTTTAATTTTTTTTCCTTCTTTATTCTATTACTTTACTAAATATTGTGTTTAGATTATCTCTGGTAATTTGAGAAGCAGAATTCGGTAAAAAGAAAACAAATTCTAATTGATTTTAGTAAAGAGTAATGCTTAAAATAATTTGACTCAACAGAAACATTCCAATCAAAGGGAAATAAAAGTTTGAAAAGGGAGAATTTCCGTTTTAAGTTTGTGTTTTTCTTCATGTACATAAAAATATCCTATATATTTGAAATATATGATTTAGCTAAGTAACTAAGACATTGGGCTATTAATATATGAAGCAATTATCAGTCATTTACAAGTAACATACCAGATACACATTAAAAAAAAATTCTCCTAACAAAAGCACCCAGGTGAACTTTGTCTACCAAGGAGACCTTTTAAAGTGATCCATCTTATTGTCAGCAAATTGCTTACTAATGTGTTGACTTATGGAAACTCTCAAAAGCAAAATGAAAAGCCTGGAATTTACAGCATATCAATGAATCAGTTGATAAGCTTTTACTGGTTTAATATCCTCCAAGTCTTGCTGCTTGGAGCCACTTCAAGTTAGCAACAGAATGTTTGCCATCTCCCGGTGATAAAGGAAGTCAAAGGACTAAACAAACTTCGAGACCATTACTCTGTTTGGTGAGATTTAAATGAAAATTGTCCAAGAAATCACATGCAGGCGGTGTGGGGAAGAGAGGGGGAGCCTAAAGTGAACCACATCATCTCACAAATTACTTCCCTAACTTCTTAAACAATGGTCAGGACTTTTAGCTAAGGTGGAGATAATGTAATGCATTTGAAAAGGTTTAATTGCAGCAATAAAAGACTATACCTCAATCAAATGACATATGCAAGCAAAGTTTCTAGATAAAGATCAAAGAAATTCAAGGACCAAACACACTACATTCTAGGCTACACTTGGGCCTTTCTGTACACACTGGTGACAGATATTAGCATAACATGGTTTCAGTGACCTTTCCAAGCTGCTTTGATCTAAACTAGGAAGAACCTGAATGAATTAATGTAGTAGAGACTACTGTATCAGACAACTTACTACTCTCCAAGGATATTTCTGGCTGAAATTTTAATTCTATTACACTTAAGTGTGTTAAATTTAATATTTGACCTCTGTTGTATTGCCACAATTTATTACTATTATTATCTTGCCACAAGATTTCAATATATTCTGAAGGAACCAACACTTGTAATACTCTACTTCTTTGAATTGTATTGTGAGTTGGTTTTGTTAGGACTATAGCCAAGACATTTGAAAACACAGCAAATTTTGTACCACTAGCTATGAAAAATGATTCTTTCTCACTATTGAGCATATACTTCCAGGAGGTAAAAGTAAGGTCCCATACAGAACAAAATATTCATAGTTCTTTTAGTGGTAACAAAAGACCGGAAACAGAGTGGATGCCCATTAATTGGAGAATGGCTGAAAAATTGTGATTTGTTTATGGGATTGAATATTGCTGTGCTAAAAGAAGGATAAATATGAGGAATTCAGAGAAACATTGGGAACACTTGAGTGGCCTGATGCAGAATGAAGTAATCAGAACAATAAACAATGACTATAATAACGTGAATGAAAATAACACTAAATAAAAGGCATCTGAAATCAGATTAATTGCAATGATTAAACTTGGTCCCAGAGAATAGATGATGAAATGGACATCTCTCCCCTCAGTATAAAGGTGGGGGACTACAGATGCAAAATATTGCTTATTCTACTAGAAATGATAGTATTGACAGGTTTCTTTAATTGTTTTTCCAGGTTGTAAGGAAAGATTTAATGAAGGAAGAGTATATCAGGAAATTACTGTGGTTGTAAAAGCCAAAATGCATCAATAAAAAAGTACAAAAACAAAGCAACTCTCACTGTTCAAAACATTTCTATTTGTGGAAATGTGACACATATGAAAAGTGAAAGTGAGGAAAAACTTTTATCTCTCTAGATAGGGATAAAAACTTAAGCCTATAGGAGGCTAATTTCATTTGTAAGTATTCTACATTTTGAATTAGACCAAAGGGCACACACACACAAATATTTTGGTCAGATCTTGAAACTTTGAATAGTTAAGGAATATTCCCTAAACAATTTAATATGCTTAAAACACCAAAACTCTATCTATCCTCCATTCCCTATCTCTTGGAATCACAGAATTCGAGAATTTCACTTGTTGGGGATAGGACTGATAGGATTCTTCAGCAGGCACATTTTGGACTGCATAGCCCCTAAGGTCTGTTCTAGTTCTTAGAGTCTGTGATAAGCCCCTTTAGGGCAGGGATTGTTTCATCTCTTTCATTGTATCCCAATGGGACTGTCTGCAGATGGTTCTGGAGGAGAAAGTGAGCCTTGTGACTTTGCACAGTCCTGCCGCACTTAGATCTAGTCACGACATCACCTTCCCAATGTCATAGTCCTCTTCAAGAACGAAGGACAAACAACAAACAACTGTATCCCAGTGCCTGGCGTAGTGCCTGGCAAGTGGCAGGCTCTTAAGAAATGCTTGTTGACTGACCTAGTCTCACTGCTTCAATTTACCCATCAGTGCACTGAAGCCCGGAGGTAAGTATCTCATCTAAGGTCACAATGGTAGTTAAGTAGTCAAGCTAGGGTTTGAACCTAAGTTCTCTGACTCCAGTTCTAATATTCTTTCCACTATAACATTCTACCTCATTTATCCTTCCTTATCAAAGGGAACATATTTGATGTAAACTCTTCTTACGTTATTTTAGTTCGTTGATAATTGTTAAGCCAAGTATGGAAAATCTCTAAAAACTCTATAAAGTATTAGGCACGTTTTAAAAGTTGGAGCCTGGTGGTGAATACATGTTGTCAAAGGGAATATTGGAAAGGGCCAAAAAAAACCAAACCCAACCCTGGTCATTTTTGGAATGCTGGTAACTACCTAATCACAAGTGTAATTTAAAGGGACTCATGGCAAGATGAAGTTATTTTCCTTTTAGCTTTCAACCTAGTTTTAAAAATGAATGGGCCATTGGGAAAGTAATTTCCTATCTGCTAAGCCTACTTTTAGTCTCAGGGGCTGTGCTCTGTGCTTTATGCTCTAATTTTATATTTTTATTTAGTGCAAACTTTCAATTCAGAAACCTTTTTGAAATGTATACATTAAAATGAAATGAGCAACTGAATTCTGAGTAGGAACTGACATTCTCTATTTAACTCAACAAAAATTTATTAAGATTTATTATAGGCAAGATACCATGCTAAGGAGTGGGAGTTCGGGGGTGGGGTTGGGAATCTAGAGAAGATAGGGTCTCTTTCCCTTTAGGAGTTAACAATGTAATTGAGGAGATGAGGGAGGTACACTTAAAACTGCAATGTAAAATAACCATCATTATTATCATCATAATTCATACAACATCTAAAATGCGCCAGGTACTATCCAAAGTGCTTTACAAATACAATCTTATTTGATCCTCACAACAATCCTGGGAAGAAGGGGCCATTATTACCCCTTTTTACAGTTGAGGAAACTGAGGTAAACAGAGGTTGAATGATTTGCACAAGGTTAAATAGCTAGTAACATATTTTATTGGTAATAAACAGAAATGCTGTTGATTTATATGAATTTATTTTACAATCTTCATGTTTGCTCAAGTTTTTGTTTTAATTAATTTTTTAGTTGACTCTTTAGAATTCTTTAAGAACATCATCACATCACCTGCAAAAGTTATCATTTTGCTTCTTCATTAATTATGTTATTCCCTCAATTTATTTTTCTTCTTTTACTGCTATAGCTAGCTTTTCTAGTAATTTGTCAAATGGAAATTATGACAGTAGTAATCCTTGTTTCACTTCTGATTCCATTAGAAAGGATTCTAGTTTATTTCCATTACATATAATGGTCTCTCTTGGTTTCAGATAAACACTATTTATTACTTTAAGGACCATTTACTTCTGTTTTCTAGTGTTTTTGAACAGAAATGGACATTGTATTTGTAAAAGGCTTTTTCTATATCTATTGATGTAATCATATGTTTTTTATTTTGTTATCAATATGATTAAGTTTATAGTATTGCTAATATTAAACCAACCTGGAATTCTTCTTATAAATACAACCTGGCCATAGTGTAGAATCTTTGTGATGTGCATATTTTACTTAAAATTTTTGTATCAGTGTTCATTAGGGACATTGATTTATAGTTTTATCTGTTTTAACTCTTCCTACTTTATGTATCTACACTATATCTAATGGAAGGAATTTCTTTTAGAAGGAATTTGCTATGTAACTGCAAACAGTTTATTGGAATTTTAATTTTAATTATTAATTTAATTAAAAAATTATTTTTTTGGAGAAGGGAAGGCAAGGCAATTGGGGTTAAGAGACTTGCCCAAGGTCACACAGCTAGTAAGTGTGTCAAATGTCTGAGGCCGGTGAACTCAGCTCCTCCTGACTTCAGGGCCAGTGCTCTGTTCACTGTACCACCTAGCTGCCCCTAATTTTTATTCTTTTGATGAGTCAAATTATCTTGTGAGTCAGTCTGGTCCTGGAGCTTTTTCTTCTGGTCCATTTACGATTTATTCACTTTCTTCCTTTGTAATTGTGTTATTTATTCTCTATTTTTATGTTTTTGTAGATATTTATATTTATTTTATTTGTCAGGGTTTTTTGTCATATAGTTGGGCAAAATAGTTTGGAATAATATCCTTGTGTATTATTCATTTATTTTGAGTCCTTTCTTATTTTTCATACTAATAATTTAGTTTTCATCTTTCTTTTCTTTTACTAAAATTAGCTAATAGCTCATCTATTTTATTTTTTAAAGTCATCACCTAATTCAATGGTTTTGTTGTTGTTTGTTTTCAATATTGTTAATTGTGTCTTTGATTTTAAGATAGATATCCTAAATCTCTAATCCAAATTATGTATCTTTGGTACTTAATTATCTTTAAAAAAAAGTGTTGGTTTTGTGGTATTATTTGCATTCCCAGTTCACTGATCTGTTTTTTCTCTATTCTGTTCATAAAAATGTTGAGACATAAAATTTTTAATAAAATAAATGTAAAATAAATATTTTTATAAAATACTTATGAAATAAATATTTTGAATAAAATATTTATGAAATAAATATTTTTAAAGATTGCTTTGGCTGCCTTCCCAAAATTTTTTATGTTGTCTCTTGTTGTCATTATCTTTATTGAAATTTCTTGTCATTTTTATGATGTTCTCTGACCCATCAATTTTTTAGGATTAAGTTATTTATTCCAGTTGATTTTTAAAGCATTTTCACTGGCCCTTCCTTTATTTAATATCGTTTTTATTACATTGTGGTCAGTGAAAGAAGTGTATAATTTTTCCTGCATTTGTTTAGGAGGTTTTCACATCCCCAGACATGATCAGTTTTTATAAAGGTGCCATGCAGAGCTGAGAAATATGGATATTCCTTTCCATTTCTATTCAATAATTGCCAGAGGTCTAGCACAACTAATTTTTCTGAATTCTATTCAGGTTCCTAACTTCTAAATTGTTTATGTTTTGGTTAGATTTCTTTAGGACTGCCTGATAGTGGTAAGTTGAGTTTCCCCACTATTATAGTTTACTGTTTATTTTTCCTCATAATTTATTTACTTTTTCCTTCAAGTACACAGAGGTTATTTCCAGTGTATTTCTTGTGAACAACATTTTGTTGGAGTTTGCTTTCCAATTCTTTCTGCAAATCTTTTCTGTTTTATGGGTGAATTAATACCATTCATATTCATAATTGTAATCATTCCTATTCACTAGTATTTATTTTCCTCCATCTTATTATCTTACTTTCTTTTCTTTCTTTTTTTTTACTGTTTACTCCCTATTTATTTCAAATTGTTATTCTTTTCTCCCCCCCATTTAGCCTCTCCACTGTCCTTTCTTCAAGCTCTCAGTTTATTTTGCTTATGACTAATCACTTCATGAACCCACCTTCCCTTTTATACTCCCTTTTACTCACCTCCTATTTTCATTTCTATCTCTGTTAAGGTGAAATATATTCTTATACTAAACGTGTGTGTGTGTGTGTGTGTGTGTGTGTGTGTGTGTGTGTACTGCTTCCTTTTGGTCAGTTTAGATGAAGTGAAGTTCAAATGCTGCCTGTTCCCCCTACTCCTTTCATTTTTTTTTTTTTGCTTTTTTTTTGGAAGGGCAGTTGGGGTTAAGTGACTTGCCCTAGGCCACACGGCTATCCTTTCATTTTTTATATATAGTTCTACTTGCACTACTTTATTATGTCTGTTAACAAACTTCTCCATCTTTTGTTCCATTCTTCCCTAATGTATCCTTTTCTTTTCCCCTCCATTTTTCCCTCCTACATATTTGTTGGTGGATTCAACCAATGGATGCAACCATTCTGGAAAGGAACTTAGAGTTATACACAAAATGCTATTAAACAGTGGATGCCCTTTGACTCAACTATACCACTGCTAGGTCTATTCCCCCCCACCCTTCTGCACCAAAGATAAACGGAATACAAAAAGGTACTAGATCTTTAACAATATTTATAGCAACTGTTTTTGTGGTGACAAAAACGGGAAACTAAAGGAATACTCATCAAATGAGGAATGGCTGAAGAAGTTGTGGTATATGGATGTGATGGAATATTATTGTAATATAAAAATGGGGAAATAGATGATTTCAAAGAGACATGGAAAGACTTACATAAACTGACACAGAGTGAAGTAAACAGAACCAGAAGAATAATTAATACTAGAACATCAATTATTTTTAAAAGGAACAATTTTGAAGACTTTTAAAAACTGATGAAGACTAAAATGAAGAGCCAGGAGACCGCTTTATTCAATAACAATGCTACTGTAAAGAGAAATAACTTTGAAAGCCATAAGAATGGGGTGGAGCCAAGACGGCGGCGTAGGAGCAGCAAGGCACCGCAGCAGGAAGGGATCATCGCACCTCTGGGAGCCAAAACTGGTCCAGCCTGAAACCGGTGGTGTGGCCCTGGGGGGTGGCCAGGATAAGCCGCAGCTGGAGCTTCAGGAGAGTGGATCAGCGGCAGCTGTGGCAGTTTCCAGAATTATCAAGCCATAAGAAACAAGGACTAAGTGAAAGGTCAGTGGATCTCAGCTAAACTTGGGGGAGAAAAGCAGTCTGGCCAAACTGCCTCCAGGGCAAGGAAACAGCAGAAGGGGTGGCCCTGCAGCCACCTCCACGTGGCTGCTTCAGAGCTCCTTGCCTGCAAACTGCAGGGGGGCCAAGTGATTGTTCAGAGGCCAAGTGCTCTTGCCTTGAGTGGCCTGGATCCAGATCCTGGTCTTGGGTGGTGGTCCTGGGGTGCATTTTCAGTGAGCCAAAGCTGGTGGGGGCTGCAAGAAAATGACAGCCCCCCAATAGCTCCAGCAGTGGGGAAAACCCCAGTGATTTGGGACAGAGCTTTCCCCTCTGGAAGCAGAGTCCCACAGAGCTAAAAAATCATTGACTGGCCAACATGAGCAGGCAAAGGAAGCAAAGTAAGAACAGCAACCAAACTCTAGATTCCTTCTTTGGGGACAAGAAGGATCAAAGCATGGAACGGGAGGAAGACAACACAGTCAGAACTCCTGTACCAAAAGCTTCCAAGAAAGCTATAAGAACTATGATCAATATAATGACCACCCACAAGTATAGTGGATTGATGATGAAACATACTATTTGCCTCCTGACAAAGGATTGCTAGATTTAGGAGGCAGAATGTAACATATACATTTTTGTATAAATTCAGTGAAGGAATTTCAATTTGGTTAAAGAGTTGGAGAGGAAAGATTTTGTTAATTAAAATTAAAAAAAAAAAATCCAGAGGTAGAGGTTGCTACAGATAGAGAATGTTGCATGCACTTTTCTATGAGGTCACCATATTATTAGTTTTGCTTATCCCTCTCCAGCTCCTCTTTATGAATCATCTATCTCCCCCTTCCCCCTTAGAATGTAAGCTCTGCAGGGCAGGGGACTGTCTTGCTTCCATGTATTGTATTTGTATCCCCAGCTCTTAGCTCACTGCCTGCTTTTTAAACTGCCCTCAAGTGTTTAATAAATGCTTTATCTGTCTGTCTACATTAGGAAGTCAAGCAAGACAGGAATAAATGCATTTTAAATCCTTTGTGAGCATAGAATAGGACAGGCAAGAAAGCCGTGAGAAAAATGCTAGTTTAGCCAATGGGCTGGATTAGAGTAGTAGTAGTGATGGTAGGAAGAAAAGGAAGGGGTTTGAGGAGAACTGCAGGTACAGAAATTATAAAGGAATTTATAACTCAATGAATGTGGCTGATGAGGGTGAGAGAAGTTCAAAGTGATTCTCAAGTTTTGGACCTCCATAAATGGGGATTATAATATGTCATCAGCAGATGTAGGTGAATAAAGAAGGAGGGGTAGAGTTTGAGAACAGGTTTAGCCAAGTTCCATTTTGGGTCTATTGAGCATGAGATGCTAATGAGACATTCATGTTGAGATATCAAGGCCATCCCTGATTATCAGATTTTTAAAAATTGCTGGCCTCTTAGATAAAAATATATATATATATCCATATGTATATCCATGTCTATAGACAGCTAAAGGAAAACAGCTAATTCAAACATGCCATCCACATTGATCCTCACATAGATTTAGTTTGGTATCAGTTCTAAAATACTATAGCTCTCCTTAGAATAATTATCTTCTAAGTTGTTTATAAATTTATAACCTAAAATATAATATTAAGCAAAACTGGAAAGTGAAAGACTTTTGTAGACGTTCACATTCGTGGATGATGGCAAATTCCTTTATTTACAAACCTGTTCCTAGTACTTGCTACAGGGCAGTTAATGGCAGTACTAGTCCTGGAGTTGGGAAAACGTCAGCTCAGATTTGGCTTCAGACACTAGCTCTGTGACCCTGGCCAAGTCTCTTAACATTTTTTTTGGTCTTCATTTCCTCATCAATAAGATTGAAATAATACTAGCACCTACTTCCCAGGATTGTTGTGAGGGTCCAATAAGCTAATAATTATAAAGCCCTTAGCACAGTAATTATTATTTATAACTATTATTCTTATTATTAACTTATCAATTTTTGTTATTAGGCTGGTCCAGGTTTTAAATATTACTTAAAATTTATTTCACTCCCTCATGACAAAACTGAAATAACTTTGCCCTTTCCTTAAATCAAATGTATTACCACAACGTGAAAATTTTGATATAGGTATTAGCAAATATACTAGCTACTGGTTATTACAAACAGAAATTAAGAATATCCTTTTGCCTTGTCAACAAAGACAACATAGAATAAACTCTATTTTTTCTAAAAACTAGCCCTTTAAATTACATTGCAATAAAAGCCATTAGATGGATCCTGCACAATACAGCTAGGTCCCGATTGTTGGGAACAAAAAAAATCTCCCGAAGTGGTTGTATGCATTAGAATTCATACTATTTGAAGGTATAATTATGTAAAATATCATAATTGGAAATATCCCATGGAAATATGCAGTGCCAATTGGAATAATACAACCCCTTTCAGGAGATTCATCATTTGCACTAATCAGGACTTGCCTGTATTTTCAAGTTCTAATAATATGGAGTCTGAGCCAATGGTAGCTTTCTACCTTCCATCTAACTGAACCTACTTCCTATTTTATATTTTGTACAGTATCAAACATGAGTTATTTAGTACACACAAGGTGAATTGTACTGCTATACATACTCCAGAGTACAAAGTAAAGATTAGACTGGCTCTCTGCCCTGAAAAAGGTGAACTAACTAACGGGGGATGAAAACAAGAGTGTGTTAGGAGTCTAAGAGTAGGTCAGAAATGATATCCTGAGTCTGAAAATAGTGTTAATTATTAATGATTAAAAGTTCTGGGGGCAGTGGTCCTAAACTAAAGTTTAAAAGAAATGGGGGCTTGTTTGATGGATGGGAAAAAGAAGTTATTCTATGAATATGGTTACAGCAAAGACTCCAAGGTAGAAAAGTCTCAAGGAGAGGAGTAAGACAGCAAGTTCTGATGGAAATTGGACAACTCAAGAAATATTTATTACATGCCTACTGCATACAAAGTATTATGCCAGGCACTGGGGATAAGGACAAAAATAAAATAAAGTCATCTCTGGGCTTATCTCCTGTTGTTTATAACAGCAAACAAATAGAGAGGAAGTACACACAAAGTACCAACAATTTCTAGAGATAGAGATTGTTAACAACCGGAAAGTGGTAAGCATCCTAGTAGACTAAGCTGGCTAGGTTTAGAGGGAGCCAGGGAAGTGAAGGGACTACAGTGGCTCTCTTTCAGAGTCCATGTTCAGAATGGTTTTGAGGAAGGATCAGGTGGGAAGTCTCCAGGAAGATGACAGTAGTTAACTTATAAGATAACAAAGAAGACCCAAATGAAAGGGGCACCATCTTGGATGATGTAGCGTGTACACGTGGAACCCAAAGGGTTTCTAGTCTTTACAAAAGTTTACATTTTTATAATAGCAGGACAAAGGGAGAAGAGGATACTAGGAAAGAGTGTCATGTGGGATGGGGAAGAGTGCAGTAAAGGTGGGGAAAAAGACAAGACCACTCCCCATGGGGAGGAGCAAGGTGATGGCAAAAGTCATGAAGATAGCAGGGTCTGCTTATTTGCAAAGGACCCCAGCTGCATAAGCATTATCCCAGCCTGGCACAGACTGACTGGCTCCTGTCATGCCTCCCAAGGACACACAGGGAGTCCAGCTTGGGATGTAATGACAAATCATGTCAGTTCAGAGGGTGCTTTGTCCTCGATGCATTCAGGGCCTCCTGTATGCTCTGGGTCCATGTTTTGGGAAAACATGGCAACTCAAACAGACAAGTTCAGGGGACTCTTTAACATGAGGTAGTGGAAAGAGTAATGAATTTGGAGTGAGAGGGGACCTGGGTTTGAATTCCAAGTGCTACTTGTGTGACCTTGAGCAGTCATGCCCCTTTCTATAAAATAAATAGGTAGGATTAGATAATTCCGAGAAGGTCCTTTCCATTTCAAAATCCTTTGACGTGAAGCTCAGCTGGGTAGGAAATGCCCACAGTAACTGGAAAGTATTATGTATAAGAAGTCATTGCAAAAGGGTTTCATTTTCACCATACTGAATCTGAGGTGACAGTTGGATATGTAACTTTAAAGTTTAATGTCAATTATCATGATTCTCATGAGCAAGGTACAAAACCATTTGCCCTCTTCTGATTGTCATTTATTCCATTAAAGTCTATAAACACAGACACAATCTGTCCTTAAATAATGGCTCTATTGACACCTACTGGGCTCCAAGGGTCTTGCAATTTCTTTTAGTAAGAGGAACAAGTTGGGGTGTTTTCTTTTTTTTGGTCTTAAAGAAACTATGAGACTCACAGAATTATATCTTAGCATGTACCATTTGTGAAAAGAATTTTAGATCCTATGTCATTATGTAATAATATAAGATTCAGAATGGCCTGTGTGGAGAAATGTGGTTTTAAGGAGGGCCCACTAACACAGGTTACCTCTCCATCACCTATAAAGTTCTCATTATATGTCTCCTTAATGGTGTCCGTGGTCACTAAGGCACCACCGAATTGGGCAGATCACTTAAGCTCCCCAGGCTTGATCTCTGTCATCTGTAAGAAGAGGGATGGCACTAGATGTCCTCTGAGGCCCCTTCCACTTCTAAATCTATGATCCAATGCTTATTAACTTTAAAAAAATCACAAAGGACAGTAAATCCCATTAAAAAAGAAGTTTCTAGCTATCTGAAGGCTTCAGGTTACTTTTTGTACTAGGTTGATTAGTGCATTGTCTATGGTCAATATAAATCAACATATTAAAAAAAAGACCAAACCATTTATACATTCTCTTTTCAAAGGAGGAGGGAAACTTAAACTTATATTGTGCCTTTGTAGCTAATTTTTAAAAATCCATATTGAAGTGCACATTCTTACTATGGCACCTTAGAGATTATGTAGCTTAGCCCCTCATTTCACAGATGAGGAAACTGAGACCCACGGAGATGTTAAGTCACCTAAAGGCATCTAGGGCTAGGCAGCTCAGTGAATGAAGTGCTTGGCCCAGAGTCAAGAGACAGACCAAATCCCATAGGCACTTACTAGCTGTGTGACCCTGTACAAGGTCCTTCATCTCTGCCTGCCTCAGTTTCCTCATCTGTAAAACAGGGCTAATAACAGCACCCACCTCTCAGGGTTGCTGTGGTGATCAAACGAGATAATATTTGTAACGTTCTTTGCAAACCTTAGTGTATTATATAAATGCTGGTTGTTGCTGCTGTGACCCGTCCCAGGTCACACAGGTCTCCTGACACTTAGCCAGTGCTTTCTTCTCTAGGACACATAGCTTCTCCTTTATACTCTGTTCACCTGCTCCTATCTATTTCTGTGCCTGTTTATGACCTCTGTTGTTGAATCAGACTTTTTGTGAAGAATTAAGCTTGGGATGTCATGGAACTCTAAAGCAGGAAACTTTCTCCAGATGCAGAAGACACGAGCTCTGCATCTGAGAGGGTTGCCTGGAGCACTGAGAAGTTTTGTCAGAAAGCCCTTCTCTAATAGAGGCACAGACTGGAGTTCAACTCTTTCTCACTCCAAGGCCAGGTCTCTTTCCATGACTCCAGCTTAGGAAGAGATATAATGCCTCTTCTCTCAAAAGTTTCTGCTTAATTAAAAAAAGAATTGTGAAGTGAAAAACATTCTAAAATATACTTAAAGTAGGGTTTGTTTTACACTTCAACACAAATGTTCTGGGTGGGCTCGCTGGCCACTCATAATGGAATATTCAAGAACTGATAGTAAAATATGTTAGGGGGAAAGTAGAGAGGGAATAAAATAAATATAAAAACACTGGTTGTGATAATATTTAACGTACTTGAATTCCTTTATTTTCATTTCTTTTTTTTTTTTTTAGTGGGGAAGTTAGGGCAATTGGGGTTAAGTGATTTGCCCAAGGTCAGTCAGATGGCTAGTTTTGTGTTAAATGTCTGAGGCTGGATTTGAACTCAGGTCCTCCTGACTCCAGGGCTGGTGCTATTCTTTGCCCACCTAGCTGCCCCATATTAATGCATTTCTTATGACTACTAATAGATTTGGGGTGAATTATGTCTGAATGTAAACTGGCCAATCAGTTGCTATGGGCATACTGATTTTCATTGGTTTGTCTGGAGTCTCTCAGAACTCAGTTGACATGTGCAGTACATGAAGAATGGTATGTATGTGGATATAAAATGAAATTGTGAGAGGTAGTTTATTGCTATATTTTCCTCTGGAACTAACTGAGGGAAGATTTTTTAAAGTTTTATTCTTATTTTTTTCTTTGTACATATTTATAGAATGTCATAGATTTGTAGAACTTTAGACCATTTCAAGAATCACACTATACTGTGGATTGCAGTCAAGACTCAAGATGCATGTGAATGCATCACAACTGAGAATCAGCTGTTATGGATGAACTTATCATATTCATCATATGAGCTTTATTAGACTGAGAAGTTAAGACTTCATCAAGCTGTAGCAGCATAGTGAAGTAATACAAAGGCATCAAGTACAGGGCTTGAAATCTTATTTAAATGTACAATTGCAACTGGATGTCTCAGTGAGGATATTGTTTCCCTATTGCTACTTGTGTAACATAATAAATATGTGTTTCATTTGAATTTATTTTAAACTGATGTGTGTGTGTGTGTGTGTGTGTGTGTGTGTGTGTGCGTGCATAGTATAAATTTACATGTGTATAGGGCAGATAGGAGTAGTAACGCAGAAGCAGAGTAGCATGTTATACCAGCAAAGCTTTAGGCCATGGACATGGGCACTAAGGACAGCCAGAAGTTCCTAAAACATGGGAACTACATTACTTCTAAGGCCTCTTTTAACTCTAATTCTAATAAACCTACATGGAAAACCAAGGCAATTAGAAATCTTTTATTTGTATCACATGTAAATAAATATAATAAAACTTCATGGACTTAAATTGATTGCAGAAAACTCAATTTAAATGAAGAAAATATTTTAAAATGAAGCTTATTGTTTTCAAATATAATAAATCAAACTAAACTAACAAAGTGTTGCCTAGGTCATTTAGGAACCTGCTTTAGCAAATTTTTAAGAATACTTTGTTCAAAAGTGTCTGATAAATAACTTGTTCTCGTAAGTCATTATTATTTTGCCTTCATGGCAATTTTGTCATTTTTGACCTCAAGAAGCTTACATCCTCCTGGGAAAGATCACATGTACACATAACACATGTACATACATATATACATACATGCACACACACACACAAAAGAAATACAGTGTAATTTTTTTTAGGGGAAGGGAGTAGGCACTAACAGCTGTATATACAGGCCTTGTACTCTTCCCCTCCCGTTCATCCTTTCTAGCTTTCTCTTTTGTTCTCTTTTCCTATTAGAATGTAAGCACCTTGAGGTTAGGGAGTATCTCATTTGCTTTTTTTTGTACTTTTATTTTGTACTCCCTCTGCTTAGCACAAAACTGGCACCCCGCAGAGCTTTAAAAAGGTTCTCTCTCTCGGGAATGTCTAGTACAAGGTGGACTTGAGCTGAACTTTGAAGGAAGTGAGGAATTCAGAGACATAGAGATGAGAATGGAGTGAAGTCCAGGCAAGGGGGAAAGCTTCTACAAAGGCCTGGGAATCCCATTAAAGTAGCCACTTGAGTAGGATCCAGGCTGCACAGCTCTACTCCCAAAGATACCCTTCAGCAAAACCCTGACGTTTGCACTAGACCAAAATAACGATCAAGAAATCCAGCGAGAAACAACAGCAACTTACATCTTTCAGAAGTCCGAGAACAACTGGAAAGGGGCTCTTCCAGCAAAGATAACGTAAGAGTGAAAAACATCCCAAATAAAAGGCAGAAGGCAATAGTTTTGAAACTTTCTGAAGAAAATTAAGTCTACAAAGGGTTAAACACAATTTCTGAACTTTTCTGTTAATAACTTCTATTGCAGAGTACACATTTTATATAACGATATAGCATTTTATATATATATATATATATATATATATATATACACATGTATGTATTATTTGATTCTCAGAATAACCCTATTAAGTAGAAATAACATACATTATCATTTCCATTTAAAGATAAGAAAACTGAGCAAGTCACATAACCATTCTACGCTTGGAAATCCCATAGCTAGTTAGTGATAGAGCTAGGACTAGAAACCAGATTTCCTGATTCTTAGTTTTTATATATAAATAGCAATATATGTAAGTTTTAACCTAAGTATCTTATTTTCAGAAGTTTCTATTAGATAACTTAATGCTTATTACTAAATGTAGTATTAGACAAAAATGTGAATTTAGACTCAGAAAGTAAAGCTATCTTTTAAAAAGTAATACAATTATTTAAAAGGAAGAAGAATGAATAAGATATATTTCTGATGCGAGAGTCAGCATACTTAGAACTTATTGAGTATGGTTCAGAGGATAAAAGTGACTAACAGAAGAGAATTTATCAAGAAACTCTAGAGAATATAAAAGTATGAAAATCTCTAGTCTCTATAGTGGAAAGTCATTTCTTGAAAACAGAATAAATTAACACAGATAAAGATTAATTACTTCCTGGGAAAGGTGAAAGATATTGTTAAGAAAGCAATAAGTTTGGGGTGGCTAGGTGGTGCAGTGAATAAAGCACTGATCCTGGAGTCAGGAGGACCTGAGTTCAAATCTAGCCTCAGACACGCAACACAAAAAAACTAGCTGTGTGACCTTGGGCAAGTCACTTAACCCCAATTTCCCTCCAAAAAGCAAAAAAATAAAAAAAAAAGAAAGTAATAAGTTAGCCAAGAGAATTATGGACCTCATGAGGAGGGAGTGTAGAGCTAGAGAGAGAGTATGGGTCAGGCTGAGGCTCTTGTCTTCGGTAGGTGCTCAATCAAATCTCTTTTTATTGGAAAAAATAAATTGACAAGATTTGAGAACTAAAACTAGCATTTGAGAAATAGTATGTTACTTTCCAATTAGGGAAGACTTACCAGTCTCAGAGGAATGAGAAAAACACCTAATTTCCTTTTTTTCTAGGGAAATTACCGTGTGTTTGAAAATTGATTAGGAATGATCTGTTTCTAGATACAGACTATTTCCCAAAACAAGAACATGATTCTGGAATGACCTGGATATGGGAGTAGGGATGGACATCAATCAATAAGAAGTTTAGGGTCATTTCCAAGTACTCTGTCTGCATCTTGTGGGTATCTATTCCTATATATTGTTGTCTCCCCATTAGAAGGTGAACTCTTTGAGGGCAGGGACTGTTTTTGCTTTGTTTTTGTATCCCAACAATTGGTCCAGTGCCTGGCACACGTTAAGCCCCAAGTGAGTTGATTATTGCTTGATTATATGGGTTTGGGCAAGTTCTTTCACTACTTGTGTCATCTTGGCCAAGACACAACCTTTTAGGCCTCAGTTTCCTCAACTGTAAAAAGCTAGGCTTTTGACTAAATGACCTTTTAAGTACCTTCTGGCTCTAAGTCTTAGGAACCCATGACCTAGTCCAATTCCCTCATTTTACAGACTAGGAAATTAGCTCAGAAAGGTAACTTGCTGAAGGTCACACAAATAATTAGCAGCAATTTAGCAATGGGACCACACTGGGAGCTGCTGAATTTGAAATCCAAGGAATTGGGTTCCAGTCATGCTCTGTACCTGGGAGGTCTCAGGCAAGGTACTTAGACTTTTGAGACCTCCATTGTAAAATGAGGAATGGGTTTCAATGGCCTTCCAGCTCTAAATCTAAGATTCTATGAACCACTGCCTCCCTTTCACTAATTCCCTTCTCCTTTCCCAGAGACATGGAGCTTTCCTAGGGCTGAAGTGCCTTTCAAGCAGGGACACTTTTAGGGGCTACTAAAAACCAAGTTGTTGTTTATGTCCCCAGTGTGAGGAGATAACCTATCCCTGCAATGTGGCCCTTCAATGCCCTCAGGGGCTCCTGAGATCTTAAGAGCTCTTTGTGACCTAAACCGGTAGAATGGACTATTTGACCTGAACTCTGTTATCATAATATATTCTAAAGGCTATTCTTATCAGAGGTCCTACTCCTTATAACAGGACCAATCTGGACTAGTTTCCCACTTTGTTTCTACTACCTATGAACTAGCAAAGACCCTATAAAAATGTCTTCATTCTTCTGGGAACACAAAGGACAAACCTCTCTTAGGCCAATACTATTTGAGCTGATTCTGAGGAAGGCATAAAAAATGCCAATATGGGGCAGGATGTCAAAACACAGAGGGCAGTAATTCCCTATATCACTCAATCTGTAATGCTTTCTACTTGCAAAACCATATAGCTGCTTGAAGTGAAGTAAATTGTCAACTACGTTAAGAGGATGAAGATCAGATTACCATAAGACAAAAGGTCTTCACCAGTGGTTCTTACAGTCCGACATTGCTTACAACAGGAACAGCACAAGGCCCATCAGCTATGCTGTTGGGGTAATTACTACTCCAGGTGTGATTACTTCACTCATTCTCTGTCCCCCTGCTTGGTGGCCATGGCCTGTTATTCCTAGCTTTTTTACTCATGACCTCATGTGTGCATCTTAGCTATACAGAACTGGTTGGGTCATTGCTTGGGTTAAGTGTGCCTGTAAAGCTAAATTAGACCCAAACCAACTTATTTATCTCAGGGATTCAAAAGTATTTCTGTCACTTCCCGATGTGCTAATTTCACTATTACACATTTTGAGGATGTAGAGTCTTGATTATAATTGAACTGTAATGTGATCCTACTAAACCAGAATTTTGATTTTGTTCTGTACTCTCATGACACTTGGAAAAAATTACTGATTAAATGATCAAGACAAGCATTAAGGGAAAAAAGAAAATATGAACATTTATCATGTGTTTTAGTTATCTGTGTATAGTCTTATGTTTTCTAGAAAATGGTAAGTTTCTTGAGGGCAGAGGACGTGTCTTTATATTATCTATTTCAGTGCCTAGCATAGTGTTTTTCATGTTTGCTGAATTGAATTCACTTTAAAATCATTCAGATATGATACTGGGTTTTCTTTGTGCAAGTAATATTGTTCTTCTACAAAAATAACATTAATATTTAAAGTTTTTTTAAAAAACTTGGCTTGTATAAATCATAGTTCATCTTTGCCTATCTTGAATTAAATGTCTGGTTGTGGATAATGAATCATAGCAAACACACAATAGAGAAAGTGCAGAAAACAAAATTATTATAATCATTCTGGAAAGCAATGTGGAATTATGCAAATAAAATGTCTAAAATCACTGAATGGGTATTGCCTCAGACAAACTGAGACCTGGGAAAGATCTTAGCTTAAAAAGGTCAAGGTCTCCCACTGCATCCAGGGCCATTTCCAGTTGTCCTGATTTATATCTTGTCACTGGATACAGATGGCTCCAGAGAGTGAGGATGGTGATTTTGCACAGCTCTGCCTCACTTAAATCCAATTCACTTTCAAGTCATGTCATAACTTTCCAGATGTCACTGCCCTCTTCAAATGAAGGACAAACAACAGTCTAAAATGCCCATGCTCTTTGATTTTGATATACTCCTGTTAAGAATATACTCCAGGGAGATCACTGATAAAGAAACCAAACTATTTAGAGCCCTTTGTCATAGAAAAGAATTGTAAACAAAAGACATGCCCATTGATGGGTGGATGACTAAACAGATTGTGGTTCATGAACATAAAGGAATACTACTGTGCTATAAGAAAAAAAAATGATGACTAGAGAAAAGCATGGACTTAAATGAACTGATACAGAGTGAAGTGGTGGAGTAAAGAAAAAATATGTACCTTAACTACAACAATAACAATCACCGTGCAAAATTGCAAAGAATAAGCTTGGCCCCAAAGAAGAGATATGAAAAGATAGTTCTCTCTACTATCCAGAGGTGGAAGGGTGGTCTAGGGTTGGGGAATATTGAATATATCATCAGATTTTCTCATTATGTTTATTGGTTTCACTGATTTTTTTTTCTCTTCTTGCTCTTTTTAAGAAAATCCTTTGTAATATGGGGTAGCTCTCTGGGATTGTGTCAAAAAGGGAAACTTGGATGATCTGAAACAAAAGACATCAATAAAATTTATTTTAAAAAAGAATTAAATTACCAAGGTTAAAGGAAACCATTATATAAGTACAGACTATAATGATTGCTAAAGTAAAGAAAACTGAAGTCAAGTCTATAAAAATTATTAAGGATATGATTAGGATGAACATGGACTTATTCACCAAATCATAAAATTAATTTCATTTTATGAAGCCTAAGAGACAAATTAAAGACAAATAAAAGAAATAATTATTTTACATAATGGAAAGTAAATTTATGGAATAATTTATTCTAAAAACTTTCAAAGGCTGAAAAATTGAGTAGATTCTGAAAAACTAATGAATGATAGCTAAAAAAAATTAGGGTCATCACCCAAAATTTTTGAAATTGATATCATGGAGGACAACCATTCATATCCTTGGTGCTTTTGTGATAGACCTAATAATGTGCTAGGTAAATCATGAATCTGACCAAATGCTGTAGAATGAATATTATGTACTTAAATAAACAGTATATTAATTATCATAGGAAAAGTAGGAGACACTTAATGTGTTATTAGATGGTTAAACTAGATTAAAATATAATAATAATAATAATAATAATAATAATAATTCAAGATTGAGAATAAGAACCAGTTTTCAAAAGGCTGAGAATTAAAGCTATTTACCTGAGGCAGCTAGGTGGCACAATGGGTAGAGAGTTGGGCTAGGAGTCATGAAGACCTGAGTTCAAATTTGACCTCAGACACTTAATAGCTGTGTTACTTGGGCAACGGTTGTAACACTTAACTTATTTGCCTCATTCTTCTCATTTGTAAAATGGGGATAATAATAATATCTAGCTCCCTGGGTTATAGTGAGGATCATATGAAATATTTCTAAAGTGCTTGCTTAGCCTAGTGCCTGGCATATAGTAGGCACTTAATAAATACTTATTGGATTGAAGATACTTTTTTTTGGATTGTTTTTGTCTGTGTTTCCTTTTATAGCATGATTTACATGGAAATGTGTTTTTCATGATTACACATGTATAACCCATGTCAAGTTGCTTGCCTTTTCAGTGTGTGTGGGAGGAGAGAATTTGGAACTCAAAATGGAAAAAGGAATGTTAAAATTGTTTTTAAACATAATTGAGAAAAATAAAGTACTGAATTAAAATAGAAAAAAAATAAGTCCTTATTCCTTCTTTTCTTTCTTAATGTATCAACTGTTAAATCAACTGCATATTAATGAGACCAAGAGTTCCTAGTATGGTATCCTATACATCTTAGGCCCTCAGTATTTACTGTTCATGATGATGATGATAGTGAGGACTTAAAATTGTGATTCTCTGCTTTCTCTTTCCATTTTTACCATATGAGCTACAAAAACCAGATCACTAATTTTTCCCCCAAAAGAACATTACTTTCCCAAAGAAATCATTGTGACATATCTGAACAATTTCAGGGTAAATTCAATTCAAAAGCCATTTGTACAAAACACTGTTTTAGAGATAGACGAAGCTAACATGCGTGTCTCCCTCAAGCCCTTCCACGTGTTTTGTACAGATATTTTTTCATGGCACAAATCTAAATAAGACATAATTCTCGCCTCAAAGAACTTAAGATTTCCTAGGGGAGATAAGATGTGCACAGTGGTAACTACTGCACAAAACAGGTTATGATAACCATGCTGTGCACTGAGGGATATGATTGCCTCGAGAGAGAGAACATATAGTAGGTGAAGAAAACAGAATGGCAGCCAATGTCTCCATGTAGAGGTTGGAGTAAGAAGAGGCATGAGCAAAGGAGAGAGAAGTAATGGTTAGTTAGAAATATAACAGGGGGATCAGGAGAGTTTGGTGCCAAAGAAACCAAGGGAAGAGAGAGACAGTGGTCAATAATGTTAACTGCTGCAGATAACTTGGAGGAGTAGTATAAACTTAGGATCTTTCAACACAGGATTATTGATTCAACTAATTCCAATAAAATGGGTCAATCAATTCAAACAATTAATTTCAATTTACTGAATCAACTGTAGTTTATTCAAATTGTCCTAGATATAGTCTTAAGTGTGAAGAAAAATTTTAATGAAATATTTTACAGATTATCATGAAATTGTAAAAAAATTTAATTTTAATACAATTCAATTTGCTTAAAAACCACGCAGCACTTTTCAGTAGGGCACAGACATGAAGTGAAATAAATATAAAGTACTGAAAGCTCAAAAGCTGAAGAATCACTACTTTAATGCAGAGTGAACTGGAAAATATGATAAAGAAAATGTGGCATGCTTTTGAGAACCAATGGTATGGGAGAAATGGAAACAAGTCACTAGGAAATACCTTTAATTTTTACCTTAATAGGGAGGCGGAGCCAAGATGGCGGTGTAGCAGCAGCAACATATCGCAGCTCTCACATAGCCACCCCAAAATACCCATAAAACAGGACTCTAAACCAATCCTAGAACTCCAAAACGCACACAAAGATACTTCCCACTAAAGTCAGCTCGGCTACGAGGAACCATATCAGCACTGCCAACTGAAACCAGCCTGCCCTGAAGCCGCGGCTGTGCCCTGGGGGCAGTTGGACGCGGAGGAGCCTCTCAGGTGAGCTGATTAGCAGCAGCTGCGAGTGGGAATTGCGAAAGGGGGAGATAAGCAGTCTGGCGAAAGGCCTCCAGAGCAGAAAAGCAAAAGGCAGAGGTTTTGCACCCGCCTCCACATTGTAGCTTCCCTCCCGCAGCCTGCAGACAGCAGGGGGACTTAGCAATTGTTCTCAGGCCAGTGCTCTCGCGTTGAGCAGCCTGGATCTGGATCGCCGTCTTGGGCCTCCGTCTTGGAGTCTTCATTATCCAGTCAGCCGGAAGTATTTAGGAAGACTCCCAGCATCTTCCTGAGAGCTACGGCAGCTGGGAGGACCACAGAGATTTGGGACAGAGCTTTCCCTTCTGGAAGCAGAGCCCCACAGAGATTTAAAAAAAAATCATGGTCTGAAGAACCATGAGTAA